>JBBMEF010007184.1:0-48463 GCA_037832685.1 Sicyos baderoa | reverse complement strand
GCTTGGAGCACACCACTACCTTGCATCTTTCCGATGTGGGACAAATCCACTTCTAATATTTTGCCAAAACCCAACAACTTTTTCAATGTTGAGCCCTCCAAGATTATTTAGAAGGGTGGCAATGTTGTATCTAACCAAATGAGATCCTCCATACCCATCATGGAATAGTTTAAATAGTTAAAGAAGGCCTTAATGTGCTTAAGATGGAATTCAATTCATGGTGATCACCTACCTAGAACTTAATTTTCTATAAGTTTTCTTGATATCCAAATCTTATAGGGTGAGGCAGTATATCATGTGACACTAGTCAAGCTACGCGCAAGCTGATCTAGACAGTCACAAATATCATTAAAAAAAAATTCCATATAAATTTATGTATTTCTACTTAAAAGTACATAACAATCTTTTATTTATTTATTTATTTTAGTACAAATTTGAGGAGGGGATCAACATAATCTTTTAATTTTCTTTTAAACTAGAATAGAGCCTTATGCACACCGATACAAATTGACGGATAAGAATATAGCCAACTAAACTATGCTCTTGGCCTGAATTATCCTAACTTAGATAATTTGATAAAAACTTCTTAAAGAGATTAATCTTCGTCAGTCTCATCTTTGATATAAGAAGCATTATAAATGTTATTATTGCAAGTGGGGAGTTATCATTATTATTATCATTATTTGACATCTTAATTGAATCTTTACTTCACATTATTAGACCATGTTGTAAATTGTAATCATAATTAATGTTAAGGGCACTTTAGAAAGGGATCCCAACAATAATAATAATAAAAAAAAAAATTATTAGGGCCAATTTGGCCCATGGACATGAGAGGGAATGAGAAGGGTTATATCCCTTCCCATTGTTTGTCCATGGACTTCCATAAGTCCACTCAACTTCTCCTCAATTCCACGCATGTGCCCCACGTTTTTATTTAAATATTAAAATATTAAAAAATTATTCAATATCTATCTTTTTATTTAAATAAAAACTTCAATAATTCTTTTTTCAACGCATCAAACATAACTTTATTATTAAAAAAGTATTAAATATCTATTTTTTTATTTAAATAAAAACTTCAACCATCCTCTTTCGATCATATCAAACATAATTTATTATCACTTTTCTTTTCTTTCCTTCCCCCAAACATAAACTTCTTCTCAATATCTTCTCCTCCCTTCCCTTCCCATCCCAACCCAATCCATCCCTTCCAACCCAACTCAATCCATCCCTTCAAACAAACATGCCCTTAGTTTATGTTGAAATGCTTGTCCCACGATTAATTTCGGTATAAACTCTTATCCTAATATCGACATTTTTTTATCATTAACATTTTTCTTTATTTATTTATTGTTGTTCGCTTCAAATCAATCCCACGATTATAATTTCCAAAACCAAATACTCCCATGAAATAAAACAACACATAGAGGAAGAAAGGTCCACCGACTCCAAGCTTTAATGGCGGATGCTTTGCCAATCTGTTCAAATTAGTACTTAGAATTGTGTCCATGTTTCATCAAAACCCTAGAGACAAGAAATGACCCCATGCTCTGTTTTCAAACATAAATGTACCACGTGAGACTTAAGACTTTGACATGTCTATTGTCTCCAATTTTATTGCCCATTTTTCAAACTAATGAAACCATGTGTTGGGTTGGGAAGAGACATGCACTTGTAACCGTATATTTTGATTTTTGAAATTCGGTTACCTAAATCACTCGATTAAATATATGGGATGATAGATAATTGCTTGAGTCGCATGTATGAAATAGTATTTGGACAAAAAAAATCGTATAATTTACCTATGAATAGTATCTCCACCTACTTGAATGGTTACTTACTTAAGTTTATCAAACCTAGAAATTAAATTTTAATTTAAAAAACTATGTACTAAATTTCACTTTTATCCAAACTATGCATATGGATTAATTTTAATTTTTAAAATTATAAAGAGTAAACTAAAACTTTCTAAAAATTATATTTATCCTTATTTTATCCAAGAAAACAATAAAATTATTAATCAAACATCAAACTGCTTAGTATAATGCGTATGTGTCGACAAAAACAATTATTGGCAATAGTAGAAAACTTAATAAGTCAAGATCATTACAAATTTTAGGTGCCCATATAAGATTATGACAAGTAATTAATTATTATATGAATCCATAATTATAATCTAATAATATATATTATACAGTTCATTTCCATGATAATATTTTGTTTATTTGACAAAGTAAATGATGCCCAGATTGACTTCATTTGATCTGCCCAATTTGCATCAATATTTTGAAAAAAAAACTGCAGAAACTTTGATATGATCAAATATCATACCATCTTTGCAAATCTTTCAAAAGATTCAGATAATGATGATCATTAATTTTGATTTTGTTCCAAAGTTTGATATTAAACAGTTAATATAGAACTTCCCAAATGATCAATCAGTTTGCATGTGATTAGGGAATATTGCATGTTGAATTCAAAAAAAAAAAAAAACTTGGATTTAGGCAATATTGCACTATTTGTATTTAATATTTGTATTTAATATGTACTTATAGAGCCAACCTGAGCAATTGGTCAGCGACATTAATATATACCCAATAATTAAGAGGTCATGAGTTTGAGTCTCTCATCTTAATTGATATAACCTAAAAAAAAAAAAAAAATTGTAGTCATAGAATATAACCTTAATATGAAAAGATATAATATAGGGAAATGAGTCCAAGAGCAATTTTTGCTTCACCCACTTTAATTGCGTTTTTTTTTTTTTTTTTTTTTTTTTTTTTTTTTTTTTTTAAATTTGTATATAGCACATTTTCATTCCGTTTTTTCAAAAAATCAAATCTTAACCCTCTCTTCCTTTTTCCTTCATCTCTGGTCTGCAACTCTCATTTTTTAAAAATTCCATTTTTCTATTCATCGATTTCAATTCTCACAATTTGTGGTGTATTTTTCTGTCTAATCTTGAAGGTTGGAATAAACTTTAAGCCATTTATTAATTTATGAATTCGTGTGAAACTTTTTTTGATAAATATAAGCCGAGTATGGTTAGAAAATTGCAAGAGCATGAAGCCAAGTATTGTAATGGACTATAATTGATAAGTGGGAGAACTCTATTCTTGATTGAATTCTATCATTGATAAAATTTATCAGCAATAAAATGAAGGGCAAATTAGGGAAATGGCTACTTTTTAGAAATTAATTAGGGAAATATCTAAAAAATAGAACTATTTAAATGCATGTCTGACATCTATTTATTTAATTTTCCATTTAAATACAAAAGACTAAAATACACATCTAACTTGATTATTTATTTCCTAATTAATTGCAAATAAACATTTGATTTAATTAACATGAAAGAGAAACTCCATAAAAATTATCAACCGCCTAAATTGAAATAATAAACCTAAAGATGATATTGAAAATTTAAAAATAAAATTATGAATTATGAATTAGGTTTTTTTAAAAAAAATAATAAACAAACTCCTATTTTTAAATAATAAACAAAACTGTTTCATTTAATTTCGAAAATGCAATTATGAATTAGGTTTTTTTTAAAATAATTGAATTAAAAACGTTTAGCATATACCAAAGGCGTACTCCCGTTGTACGAGCGAGTACCACTGCTGAACTTCATGATAAACATATCGGAGACGTACACGTGCTCGTTCATATTACACGTTTCGAAAATTGGGGAGCTGCCACACGTATACCACAAAAGAGCCGAAGAGTCGTTCGAGCTTCCACTGTGCCTCGATCGTTTTTCCACTCCCGTCGTTTGAGCTCCCAACCCAAAAAGCTTCAACCCTCCGATTCCGATCGACTCCGTCCTTCGAACTCTCGCTGTGCCTCCATCGACCTTCCACCCCCGTCGTTCGAGCTCCCGACCCAGAAAGCTTCACCCCCCCCCCCCCGATTCCGGCCGACCCCATAACTCCACAGTACCTTCTTCGAGATTATAGTTTCATCCTTGTTGGTAAACATTGCCCCCGCCGTCAAGACGGTGTCCCCTTCGGTTAAGTCCGGGGCGTACATCTCGGTACGTGTTTGGACGATATCTGCCAGGAGACAGCAGCCGCTGTACATGCCCCCGACAAATCTGCGGTACATCCACTGAATGTCCCTGTCATCCTTCAGTGTGTTCAGCATTTCTTTGTGCGTGCCTTCTTTGTAGAGTGATATGGACACAATTTTTGAGTTCTCGTCCAAAAACAATTTTTCCTCAATAGACGAAATCAGATTGGATAGAGGAATGTTGCATACGATATCAACCATGCCGGTTGTGTAATCGGTGTAAATGTCGCCCTCGTCCCATCTGCCATTAAAGAACACGGATACAGATGTAGTTGGCATCCTAAACTTTAAACTCAACGTGGTGCGGAAATGATGGAGACAATCGGTTGGTAGAAGGGAACAAATGGTAACGTGCAATATGAGTGAAGAGGAATGGAGTGTGAAAAAGGTAACAATGGTGGAAATAAAAGGAGACCCCAAAAAACCTGTAAAAATATGAAGTTACCGGTTAAAACGTAAATTAAAATGCTAAGAACGTAATAGTGACATGTGTAAATTAAAAATGTTAAAAAGTGAATTAAATTATTAAAATGTAAAATAAAGTGCTAAAAAGGGAGTTCAATTTGTTATGTGTAATCTTGCATAATGACATGTGTAATTTGGTAGCCTAATAACCCTAAAAGTGTGGGTGAATTGGTTTACCCAAAATTTATTTATTTATTTATTTTTTTATTAACCCTAAAATTGTGGGTGGATTGGTTTAACCACCTATAATTATTATTTGTTTTTTATTTTTATTTTTATTTTTTGCAGTTAAACACACTCCCTCTTTTGTAGGAGTTAAAAAGTGAATTAATTTTAAGAAATGAAAAAATAGGAGAAGGGCAAACTAGGGATGAAACATTTCTCTTTCACCCTTAAACACCCACTTTAGCCATGCCACTACATTATTTTTCCATTTAGACAAAACTTATAATAATTGCTCAAAAGTAGACATTTGGTAGGTTTTCCCAAAATTAAAATTAAAATGGCAATATATATGAGTGCTATATATTACTCCACTATATACCCTCTTATGTTGCTGTCAACTTTCACTTAATTATGTCCTTTGAAATTTTATAACATTTCAACTTCCACTTTATCAAATGTTTTTCCTTATTAATATGCCAACTTACATTTTAAATATATATAATTTCACCAATCTTTTCCATCAAGCTAGCTTGGCATCTGCCCAACACCCACTTTATAATATTATATATATATATATGGGGTTAGATAAATAAAGTAAATGAAGGCTAGATTGATACCATAGAAACTTCGAGTAAACCATATTCCTTTATGACCCTAATAGAAAAATACTATATGCTTGAAAATTAATGTAAGTTGTATTTTTTTATTTTTAGATTTGGTCTAACATATTCGTTTGGATAATTTTAGCATAAAGTGTTCCATATTTTAAAATATTTGTGAAACAATTACATTATCTGTTTTTTCCAACTATATTCCTCAGCTAGTGAATAATGTGTTCAAAATTGCATAAGATAGAGAGGAATGTTAGTTGCGAATGGCCAAATTTAAATTTCAAAATTTTGTTCGAATCTAGAAGCATTATAAGTGGAATCAGAGAAGAATCTCTCACAATAAAATGTAATATTCGAAAATGAACCAAGATGAAGGCTTGTGGCATATAAGCCTTAGTTGAGAATGAGTATATAAATGAATTGTGATCAAATTTAAATGAGAGTGATTCTATGAAGATGCAAGGTAATGATTAAGAAATGCTTTAAAAATTGGTACACATTGAGAAATGACCTATATATTGACTTTTGAGAATAATCTTGACTTTTTAATAACATTTAGGGCATGTTTGGCTTTGAGAGAATGGGTTGGGTTGGGTTGAGTTGGAATGAGAAGAGAAAATAAGTGAAATAAGTTTATGTTTGGGAGGAATGAAAGAAAAGATAAAGTTATGTTTGATGTGATGGGAAGAGAATGATTGAAGTTTTTATTTAAATAAAAAATAGATATTTAATAGTTTTTTAATAATAAAGTTATGTATGATGTGATAGAAAGTGAATTGTTGAAGTTTTTATTTAAATAAAAATAAATATTGAATAATTTTTTAATATTTAAATAAAAATGTAGGGCCCATGTGTGGAGTTTGTGTAGGAGTTGGATGGACTTATGGAAGTCCGTGGGCCAAACATGGAATAGAAGTCAAGTCAAGCCAATTTCACCATTTGTTCATGAGGCAAACATGCTCTTAGGACATGTTTGGCTTTGAGGGGATGAGTTGGGTTGGGTTGAGCTCGGATGGGAAGAGAAGATAAGTGAAATAAGTTTATGTTTGGGAGAAAGGAAAGAAAAGATAAAGTTATGTTTGATGCGATAGAAAGAGAATGGTTTAAGTTTTTATTTAAATAAAAAAATGGATATTTAATAATTTTTAATAATAAAGTTATGTTTGACGAGATAGAAAGTGAATTGTTGAAGTTTTTATTTAAATAAAAAAATAAATATGGAGTAGTTTTTAATATTTTAATATTTAAATAAAAATGTGGGACACACGCGTGGAGTTGGAAAGAAGTTGGATGGACTTATGAAAGTCTATGGGACAAACATGAAATAGAAGTCAAGCCAAGTCAACTCCACCCTTTATCCCTGAGGCAAACATGCCCATAATATATTCATCAACTGCTAAGTTCGTCTACAAATAACCAAAATTCAGTGCTTTCATTTCAATTCTCAACTTCTAAATAGGTTCAAATATGGCAAAGAAGGAAAAATAAATAAATAAAATCAAATAATGTGCACCACTTACCAATGAAATCGTGATTTATAGACTAGACATCAACCACAATCAATTAAAGAGGTAAACAATTTAAGCTCTTAAATATTAAAATGAACGAATTAATCGTGGTTAAGATATAAAAAATAGAATGAGATAATTTTAATTTATTCCCATTACAAGACTGCAACTCCAAACATGTAAGCATTAAATATAGTAAAATAGGTGTGTGAGTGGTTGACTTATAAAAGTGGTTAACTAAGTCCCGTTTGATAATCATTTGATTTCTTGTTTTTTGTTTTTCAAATTTAAGCCTATTTTTTCTCAAATTTCCTACAAAAAGGAGTATGTCACGTATCTTCAGAGTCTAAGCCTTCAACCACTCTGCCCATTGGGATAAAGCATGAAAATTTGAGAGAGAATATACTTAAATTTGAAAAACCACAAATAAGAAACTAAATGATTATCAAATGGGGGTTAAGTTGATGAATTTGCATAATCCCATATTATTAGACAAATTGCAAAAAAAAAATCCATTTTCTTCTTAGATCAAAGTCAACGTTATTTTGTATGACTATTTTATATTATATTACAATATGGATTTTTTTTTTTTTTTTTTTGAAAAGATTACAATATGGATTTAAGTGCTATGAAGCCTTGAATATGGTAGACAATGAAAAAGAATTTCATTCATGACTATTAGTTTTCTTATGAAATTGATTTGGAGTGCTCTGCACTATTTTTATTGACTTTATTAGAATTTTATGACCATCTCAGTGTTTTTCTTTTTGTTGGCTTTGAATTAAAATATACATATCCAAATTCTTATTTATTTATCAACTCACAGTGAGAAAATTCAAAATAAAATGAGTAGTTCAAAATTAATAAGGGAATTTTACAAATAAAATAAGAATTTAGTGTTTTCATATATATATATTTTTTTTTTTTTGAATTTAAGTGTTTTCATATAAAAGCATGTATAGTGGAGATTTTGAGTTTTTAATCAACTTGAGTATGGATCAAATTCAACTTTGAAAAAGAAATAAATATTTATATAAGTGGTATTTGAACTACCAATGTAAGCTTTAGGTTGACACATTCTAAAATGGTATTGAAACCAATTCTTGAAATTGCCTATTTCTAATGAAAACATGGAAAATATACTAAAAGCTAAAAATAATCGTTTTCGAAACTTTATAGTTGATCAATTTAGTTATTAAAAATGAAAAGTGTAACCACATCATCTTAATACAACATTTTGGTAATGTTTATAAATTGCTACAAAATTGTTGCACCGCTCAACATATATAACAATACTTAATAATGGTCGCAATACTTGAAATCGAAAGGTTTGGCAGTTTCATCGTTTGGTGGTAATCAAATTCGACACTATAGTCGCAGGTTTAATCCTAAAAATTGATATTTGATGTTTGAATTTTAAAAGGGTGTAAAATTATCTCACTTGTATGAAAAATAAAACAATAGAAGCTTTCTAGTTTAATACAATTTTGTTTTTTTGATTACTGCTAAATTATTATTTCTATTAGTCTTTATTTATCTTATTTATATAAATGTTTTCACTTATTCTTGTTGGGTTCTTTTTTTTAAATCGTTATTTCTGTTGGTTTCGTAACGACAAGTCGGAATATTTTGATTTTGCGCGACATATTCCTGCACTGAAACGACATAACTTTAATATTTCTGATCCCCTTTTAAAAAAAATAAAATAATGAAAATGTTTCCTTTTTTTCTTTGCTTGTTCCAAATTGCAGAGTCCCCAGATTTGTGATTTGTCCGCTCTGTACGCGTGGTTGGCTGTCGTGAATCTTACGCTCGATGAGCTACGATCCTCTGAAATGCGGTACAGCCATTCTATTTTGGAGCCGGTTCAAAATTCAAATGTCTTACACTTCATGGGGGATTAATGACATTCAGGGGCGAAATTTCTGAAAGACGCGATCAATTTCTGCCAAATTTGAGATTCGACCCTGTTTAATAATAAGTTTGAAATTTCGCCTCCTGAATATCATTAATCCCTTTATGGGGGACGTAGGCCTATGATGGACCAATTTTTTTTTTTTTTTTTTTGTAATTTAAAATTTGAGACTTTCTGTGGGGCAGGACAAGGATAGGTAATGAGTTACTCATCCCGTCACCAAAATCATTTTCAATCCTTGCAAAATTTACACTTTACGGAGATTGGAGTAGGGATTCATCATGGAGATTTGATTTTTAGTATAAATTTTTTATCCGATCTTTTTTCTAATCTAAATTTTATAAGAATTTTTTTTAATAATATTTTTCAAATAGATCACTTCTCCGGGAGAAACATTTATTGATTTTCATTTAGATAATTAATTATTAAAGAAAATTAATTATTTAAAAAAATGTTTTTACTAAAAAAATGTTTCTAAAAATTAAATTGATAAAAAAAGGGATAAAAAAAATATAATCTTAAAAACTATAATAAATAGAAACTGTAAACACAGTGGTGATGAAGAATAAATGTAAATAGTAAAAACTTACCAATTTAACCAAATTTATAAAATACTTACATAGTCAATTTTTTTTGGAAAACGAGCAACATAGTAATTATATTATTAAATATTATCACATACTTATTTTTATAATAGTGTATTAATAATACATAATATTATATTTATAATATAATATATTAATATATTAAAATTTAATTATATTTACAGTTAATTTTTTAGAAGAGCTCATAAGGCACAACTTTTCAAAAATAAAAGAAAGAAAAAGCGATTGGACAAGAGAAGGCCTTCGAGGGGAACGATATGACAAAAGAATTAGTTACAAACTATATAATGAGGAATAATAATCTACATTTTATACATATCCCTATCTTCTTAAAATTTGAGCTTTTGTCTTCTTATTTCTTTATTAAACTGGCTTTAATAAAGTTTTTTTTTTTTTTTTTTGCAACATCAATTAATGATCGTAACTCAAACGGATGACTCAGTCAATTATTCTTATTAATCTCACACATTGATACTCAACAAAATTGTCAATTTTTCGAGAGTTCGAACTTGTAACGTTAGTGCTAAACTGGTTGACAATCAAATAAGAAAACTATTATATTACTGACTCTTTCGATAAATATTTTTCTTTATACTTAAACTAGAATGTATTTGGATATAAACAAAATGTATATTGGTTATGAAATTGATTCACACAATATTGGATATAAACAATGAAACCATCAAACCCGTAACACTTTTTTCTTTATTGATTCATACAATATTGGTTATGAAATTAAAAAAAATGTCATTAATATCACACTCTTCTTTTCCATCAACGGTACTAAACTCAATTGCAAGAAGATAAACACATATACTTGGATATAAACAAAATGAATATTTTGTACTAAAAAAAAAAAAAATTCGAAGCTAAGTTCGTGAAGATCACAAACAAGGATGGAAGATCAACAACAAATGATGGTTATTTCTTTCTTGCTCTCATTTTCTTCTTTTTATTGTATGGAGTTGTATATGAGAGATTAGATTTTGTTTTAGTAAGCATGAATGTTTAATTATTATTTTTTTTTTGAGATAAATGTTTGAATTATGTTATCTTAGGGGTTCTTTTCCATTCAGGATTTTATGTGATTTAATTTAATGTCTATTGATTATTTATTTAGTAACGCAAACCGTTTCATTATTTGGTTGTAAACCAGTTCAACACCAACGTCACAAATTCGATTTCTAGAATCGGTATCTGTAATATCCTTTCCCCATTAAAAGGGTTTTTTTTTTTTTTTTTTTTCCACTTACATTTGAGTATTATTTTGAAATTAATTCCTAGGTAGGTGGTAACATGAGATTTGAACCCATCACCCTATGCACCCCAAGAGCCTTCATGACCAATTGGGCTACCCCATGATGATTTGAAGAGGTTCTACTTGGGTTCCAAACTTCAAATATTCCAATATTTCCTTAAATAAACCATAATTAAATTAAGAAAATTACTCAAAAACACAAACTTAAATTTTTCTCAAAAGAAACACACACACAATCAAACACAAACTTAAAATGAACAACAAATTCCAACACAAATCTTCACTTTTAACCCACAACCCCCATATCTCTCCCCATGCATGCATAATAATAATAATCCCATTTCCGTTAATTTAATTAATCCGTCTCCTCCTCCTCCACTCCCTTCTTCTCATCTTCTTCCTCCTTTGCCTCTTCTACTATCGGAGCTTCAACTTCCGACGTCGATGACTCGTCGGAGTCGTTGTTTTCTTCCTCGGCTACCTCTGCAACTGGTTCAAATTCTAATTCCTCGGACGGCTCCTCGTCCGATAGAACCACAACCTCGTCTTCTTCCTCCTCCTCTTCCTCTTCCTCTTTCGTTGCTACTTCAACATTTTCTCTTGGAGTAGCGGCTTCTGAATCTGTCGGCTCTTCGACGACGGCGGCCTCGACATTAGCACTCTCTTCTTCCTTTGCATCCTCTTTAGGTGTTAATGGTTCCTCGATTTCTTCTTTTGTAATTGTCTCGTTAGGAATTATTGTTTCTTCTGGCAAATTAGTGTTGGGAGATACTGTCTGCAAGTTAACAAATTTGTTTTTCTTTTTTAATTTTAAAACAATTATACGATTTAAATTCACAACTTTTTGATCATTTGGTCTACATCAACCATTCATCTATTGTTTTTGTTGACTTAACAAAATGGTAATTTACTACAAAATAGAAGCACAAACTTTAATAGGAAATAATAATAATTAATAATAATAATATCAGATTAAATCATTTTGAAAGGGACCTTAATCTTTTAATAAGAGTTGACGACTAAAAAAACTTGGTGATACCAAAAAAAAGAAAAGAAAAACTTGGTGAAAAAATAGTGGTATATATATTTCATATTTTTACTCTGGTTTAATAGATATATATTTTTTAATTCAAAACATTTGGTGAGGAGAATTTTCAACCAATTACTAAGCCCCCGTTTGATAACCATTTCGTTTTTTATTTTTGGATTTTTGAAATTTAAGTCTATTCTCACTCAAATTTATTACAAAGTGAAAGACACCTCCTACAATCTATCTATCTTTTCTTAAGAAAGTAGATGATGTTAACAAACTTCTAAAAATAAAAACAAACTTTTGTAAGCTACTTTTTTTTTGTTTTTAAAAGTTTGTTAGTATTCCCCTACTTTCTTCAGAGAATGTATATATATTGTAGGGAGAGTGGAAGACATTCTAATAAATTTGAGTGAGAATAGGCTTAAATTTCAAAAACCAAAATCAAAAAATATCAAACGGGGCCTAAATTATGTATGATGTTACTAGAATTAACATAATTTCGATCAAGAAAAAAAAAACCAAATTTAATTCGAAACAAAATTAAGATCGGCAATTTCAAATATCATACATATATATAAAGTGTGTTTTAAATTTCCTACTCTCTAAATGTAATTTGTTGAAAAACAAAAAATAAAAAAGAATATTAAAGATAATATTATTGAGATACCTCAACGGCGGCCATGGAAATGCTTCTTAGAGAAAATGAAGAACTACTCAAGAAATGTTGCACAGATGATCGAAGAAGGGAAGACTTAAATTTATTTAATGAAATTTTATGGACCTGCTGGTTCGCTTATATACTGTTTTTTTTTAATTATAAAATAAGTTTTATTTGAAGAATAAGAACGTTTGTACTCAAAAAAAAAAAAAAGAATAAGAACGTTTAAATATTTAAATTGTCTCAACTGTTCAAATATTATTAATGGTTAATATTTTTGTTAAACATTAATTATAGACGTTAGATTGGAAGAAGTTTTGTTAATTTTAGTCAAAGCGTTGTCATATGATAATAAATGTTTTATATGTTTGTATTCACGTTTTGATGATTTTATTTACTTTCTTTTTTTATAGATAATTTTGATTTACTTGCTAAGGTCATTTGACAAAATGAGTTTATATGTTTCATCTTAAGAAAGTTTAGTTTTAGAATCCTATAATATTTAGTTATTAAAGAAATGGATGATTAATTATGTTATAATGTCATTCTTTATTAGGTATAAATTTAACTTATGTCAGGTAATAAATCAAATATTTCTAAACAAACAAATGGTTTGGATCAAGTGATATGTTCCATAAGAATATTGGAAGTAGGCATAATATAACTCGGATGCTAAGGGATATAAAAACAAAACAACTCAAATCAAATCAAATATATTACCTTGTTTCTCATATTTAAAGAGGATTTAGAACTAATTTCTTAAAAAGCTACATTCAAATGATTTTTTTGTTGTAACTATTAAAAATAATTCTTTATTTTAATATTTAAAATAATTATCATTTCTAACCATTCATTTTTCATTTTTACAATTTAAAATAATTATTCACTTCTAACCATTTATTTCTCATTTTTACTATTTAACTATTCATTTTTAACCATTCTTTTATAATCATTTTTTTTAACTATTCAAAATAATTATTCATCTTAAATTCATATTCAAACAAATTTATATCTTTAATTTCTCTTTATATAAATCATATCCAAACAAAATTTTTATTAGAATTTTTAATTATTTAAAATAACTCATCAAACTAACTCCAAAATACTCCAATACTTTCTAAAACTAAATTAGCATTATTTAGCAACTTAGGCCGTAATAATTACGAACAAAATATAAATAAATAAATATATATTATTTCTGGAATGCCTCAAATTTTGTAGCATTTGGATTGGAAGGTCCAATTTCCAATCTTACCCTCATATTTTCTTTGGCAATGTGTTCCAACACGTCGTGCTTTGTGCTGTCGGGTTTTAGACCCTTTTTTTTTACCTACGATTATTTTCTACCATTTTATCTTAGCAATCATCTTAATTAAGAAAATCAAATTAATTATTATAAAATATAAATTGCTTATTTATTTATAGTATAAGGTTTTGAAGAAACTATAGTTGAATGGCACTTCTTGTTGTGGGGTGATACATTCATGACTAGGATAGAAATTTTATATATATAAAGAAATCAATCAAATCATTTTTTTGATATATATATGTTTTTTTATATCATTTTCTCTATTAATTTAAGCAATCAATCAAATCATTTAACGTTGAAATATTAAATTTATAATTATTGTATATTAAAATGTATTATTGTCTTATCATTTTTGTCAACCCAAAGTTGGCTTTTTGAAGTTGAAAATAAAATGTATTTTATAAAATTGAAATGGTGGATAAGGCAATTAGAGGCATCCATTACGTTTTATTATTATTTTCTCAAGATTTGAATAAAGCAATTAGAGCTAACCATTATTTTTTGACGTATCAAAATGTAAACATTTTCAACTCAAATACTTTAACAACATGTTTTTTTTTTATTACTATAAGTTAGGGGTGGAGGATTACAATATCAATTATAATAATTGAATTCGTGACGTTGATGTTAAACTGGTTTACAACCAAACAATAAAATTATTGCGGACGCATTCAATATTTTAATAGCATGCTTTAATAGCATTCTTGTTCTCAAAAAAGAAAATTTTAGTTGCACGAACATCTAAGCGAAGTTATATATATATATATAAATAAAAAAAAGGTTGGTTAGAGAAAGCTTGTAGAAAACTTGGTTTGAAAAATAATTTCACTCAACATTTATTTATATCTAAAAGGAACTCATTAATTAACCATCATAATTATTTAATTAATACTATTGTGAATCCCTATATATGGGCTATGAGCATGTCTCTAGTTGAATTTGCGTACGCTAGCAACTACAAAGTTCCATAGTACAAAAAAAAAGGTGGAATTTTGATTTAAAAAATGGGTGAACATTTGAGAAAAATCTTTGAGGAGAAAATAAATTATTAAAAAAAAATATATATATATTTCACTTCTAAAAAATAAAATAAACATTTCAGATTTTACTCACAACTTTGGCCGAAAGGAGTAGCATTTTAATGATAATCGATTGATTATCAGTTTGACATGTGGTTGAAAAAAAAAATTCAAAGGTATTTGATGGAAAATTAATTTGAGAAATTATTTCGAGTAATTATTTTGAATATTTAGAAGTTAAGAGTTTCAGCCAAAAATTCATTTGGATGTGTGTGTATTTTTTTCAGAAGAGTTAAAGACAATAACTTATTTGGATGTGATTATTTGGATGTGATTTTGAAATGAGTATTTATTTTGAATAACAAAAAATATTAAAAAGAAGAGTTAAAAATGAATTATTTTAAGTAGGTAGAAATTAATGAATAGAAATGAAGAGTTATTTTAAATAGTTAAAAATGAAACATAAAAAATGAACGATTAAAAGAAGGAGTTTTTTGCAGGAATATACCAAATTGATAAAATATTTACAACACTAAGTAAAATTTAAAAAAATTAGTAACTATAATCAAATATACGGTATAAAGTAATATTTTTTATATTGAATAACTAATATATAATACAGTATGATGAGTATTATTTATACAGTATATTTGATTATGGATGCAAATTTTTTTAAATTTGTCTAAATCTGTAATTATTTTATAAAATTGGACTATCCAATACAATTTTCCTTCAAAAAAAATTAGAAATTATTTCGAAACGTTACGCCAATTTTTGGTGGGAATAAGTTGCAATTATAAAGGCCACATTTGTTTTGAACTTGATACAGTTTTGGGCTTGGCTGCAAATTGAGGCCCATAATTAAAACTAATTAGCTTTAATTAACATAATTTAGTGTTGGGACTTTCAAATTAATCATACACATTTGAAAGAAACAAAAATTAAGTTGAAAGTGGAAAAAGCAGTAGCCTTTGATTTCAAAAATCTTGCCCGCAATTCTCTGCGCCAATCTTTTTGGTGGCGCTAAAAGAAAAGAAAACAATCCAATTTAATAAATCCTTGTTTATGGTTCGAGCATTTCGGATCACCACAGAACTTTCCCCTTTCTCTATTTCCTCTCTTTCACGGTTTTTCCGATTCTGCTTCGTTTTCCCTTTCTGGGTTTCGCATTTTGTTTGCTCTAAACCAGAATCAAAAGAGACCCATCTCTGATTTTGCGATTTCTTTTCTGGGTTTTCTCGTATGGAAACGACGAGTGATTATTAGTGCTTGATTTTTTTTTTTTTTTATGTCTTTGGCTGTTGTTGAGGGTTCTTCAAATTCCAAGAACATGGGGTTTGTTGAGAATGAAACTGAGAAGATGAGTCAGCAAATGAGTGAAGCTTCTCTTTCTGCAACTGAGGATGAGACTGATGATGAAGGAACTAAGATTGAGTTGGGGCCTCAACTCACATTGAAAGAAGAGCTTGAAAAGGATAAGGTTCATCTTCTTCTTCTTCTAATCAATTCTCTCTGTCTTTGTTTGTTTGTAAGTTTATAAGCTTTGTTTGTTTGTTTCTGAGTTGTTTTGTGGTATGTAAGTTCAGGATGATGAGAGTTTGAGAAGGTGGAAGGAACAGCTTCTTGGAGATGTGGATTTTGAAACTGCTGGAGGTAATTTCTTCTCAACTCTTTCTATCAACTATATATATACCTATATTTCTATTCGTCCCCTCGAGGGGTGGCACGGTGGTCGAAGGTTTGGATTTTGAGGTGTGCTCTCTCAGGTTCAAGACTCACGTATTACATTCATTTGTAAACAACTTCCGTGTCTCTATTCCTTCGTCTTAGAGACGGGTGTGGACCGTGTGGTTACCTTGGATTTAGTGGAGCAAAATTCTGATTTTTTTGGTTTTTTTTTGAAAAAATGTACCCCTTGTTCAAAGGAGAAGTTGTTGTTTGGTAGATTTTCTTTTGGTTTTGTTTGTCAGTTCCATTTCTTGTGTGTTTTGTAGAGACTCTTGAGCCAGATGTGAAGATTCTAAGTCTGTCAATAGTGTCTCCAGAGAGGCCAGACTTGGTTCTTCCGATTCCGGGCGACGGGAATCTGAAAGGGCTGTGGTTTACCCTGAAAGAAGGCAGTCGTTACAGCCTGAAATTCTCCTTCCAAGTGTCTAACAACCTTGTTGCTGGCCTCAAATACACCAACGCTGTTTGGAAGACTGGTGTCAAAGGTTGTTTGTTCTATCCTTGTCTCATTTTTGCCTATTCCTTTCCGAAAGTTCGAGTTTTGATTATCGATTGATGACAACTTTGGTGACTTGTATGTTTCAGTTGACAGCTCTAAAGAGATGCTTGGAACTTTCAGTCCCCAGGTAGAGACCTACACTCATGTGATGCCAGAGGACACCACGCCCTCCGGCATGTTTGCCCGTGGATCATATACAGCAAAATCTAAGGTCAGCTTGATTTTGAAACTCTTTTAAGTCCTATGAGATTCACATAACAATGCCTAGGACCCCAGCATTTTTGTTTTTCCTTCTCGAGCATAGCTCGAACGATGGGATCTTTTGAAGAATCATTGATTGATAATACACAAGACACTATTTAAATTTTAAAAGCACAACCTATAGCCTATTAAAATGAGGTTTTGTTGGTTGATATAATCAAATTTACCACAACTAGTTTTTGGGTTAATTGGGGATTTAACATGTTTCAACATGGTCTTGCATTCAAACTTGTGCCTCGTCGTTTCATCCCCAATTAACATCGATTTCTACTTGATGGGAATTCTCATAGTTCAATTTATATCAGATTTCCAATTTCCAACTGAACGGGATTATAAGCAAAATCCTTGTTTGCCATTATTTCATCAACCTTCTAGGTCACTTCTAACCAGTTTTATTAGGATGCATTTCCAAACTAGCATGCAACCAAGCATTCATTGAGTTTCCCTTTTGACTTCTTTGCAATAATAGCTACAATGCTTGAGAACACAGAACCCTTTCCCCATTCTCATAATTAAAGAAGTTTTTACATCATTCCCAAGTCTTCATGCTGTCCAAACCAGTGTGGCCCATTGAGTCCATTAATTGATTCTTGCATTGTGATTTCCATTGTTTCCCAAGGGACATGAACCATGTTCTTCTGTACATTATTTGCTTTACAAAATGTGTTCTTTATTATTTGAATGTTGCTCTGAATTTCCCCCTCCTCTCAGTCAAAACCAGCATCACTTTGCATTGAAAAAGTAAAGGTCTTTTCTTCCATGAATGTTCTTTTGACAAACCTACTTCCAAACCTTCCCTGTTTCCCTCATAATTATTTTGTCAATACCCTTTTCGACACGATTACTTTCCTCGAAATCAGATACAAATGACATATTTGTTCAATCGATTTGAATGATTTATAACTTCAAAGTGAAATGAGAGTTTTCCCCTAATATTCAACCGAGTAAACTTTTTCCCTCGTTTTTGAGCTCAATGAAGTGTAGATTTAAATCGCAATGATGTGCTAACTGTGTAATTGTAAGTTAAGTGAAATGTAAATATTTTGTGTATGTTTTTTTTTGCAGTTTCTTGATGATGATAACAAATGTTACTTGGAAATTAACTACACATTTGACATCAGAAAGGATTGGGCTGCAACATAAGTGAATGATTGGTATTGGTATTGGTATTGGTATTGGTATTAGGAGGAGCAGTTATGTGCTGGCTTAAGCAATCCCCTTCATCCAGCTGAGTTGGAGTTCTTAACCTGCCAATCTTAGTCAATTAATTTATCTTTTAATAGCATATAATTATAATTAAGGCCAGCAAGTATGTTAATTACTAGGTTTTTGTTGCATTCAAACTCTTGCAAGTTTCCAATGTATTGAGATGTTGGAGAAAATTAATGAATGACTGGAAAAAAAAAGATTCTTTGTTTGTTGCCTTTTCAAATAGTGGTTGTGTTTGGCTGGCCTCAAAACTTTCTTACTATTTTATTTTCCCATTAACTTTGACAATTCTCTTACAAACATCCATATTTAAACAAGATTTTCCACTTTTAAATCACTCAATTCTTCTTCTTCCTCTCCACATCTCCCAAACTAAATAGCCCTTTTATAATAAGTAGTTCAAATAAGAACTTGCACAATATTTTGGGTAAGTGTAGCTTTCAAACTTCAAAGACATATATCAATAACATTTAGTGGAACACCCAATAAATAAGATTCCAGTGACATTAAATGGTATCACTTAGAACTTTTTTTTTTTTTTTTTTTTAATAACTTGGAACAAATTTATAAAGTATAGGATAGAAAACAATTTTTTTAAATAACCTGGAACAAATTTAGGTAGCTAAAATTCAATATTAAAGTGCTTTTCAAAAAAAAAAAAAAAAAAATCAATATTAAAGTTTTCATAATAGACTTTTTTTTTTTCTTCTAGTTATTAGTCACCATTTTTTAAGAATAAAATAAAGTCTATCAAGCATTTGCAGGTTGGGATGATTTGAGATGCAGCCAAAAGATTATTATTGAAGAAGATAGAGTGGTGGAATCTAATACACAAGCACATTTTAAACTATATATATATATAGTGAACACATATTCTAACTTAAGGCTCATTGAGCTTACATCAAAATTATTAATCCTAATCAATCAACCTTAATATGAATGGAAGAACACTCTAACACAGGTTTAATAATAAAACGTAAAAAATTCATTTATTCGTTTTTTTATTTTTATTTTTTTCAAACAAAAAAAATAAAGTAAAAAACGTTTCGGATAATAAGTGGCCATTTATTATTTATATTTAACAGGAGTGAGAACGTTATAGTCTCTCCCGGCAAAATATCAACTAATAAAAAAAAGGACAAAAGAAAGCAAAATATGAGTAATTAAGGAAGGGATTGTCTCAATTAGCAAGGGAAAGTGATGCAACAATATGATGGAATTGAAGTTCCTCAATTAGTTCTTTGGCATGGCATGTGGCTCTATGTTCAACCCTAGAGAAGAGCTCATTGCCAAGGCGATCGCCAATGTGAGCCTCGACGAGGGCACTCGAGACACTCCGACATGTGTTCACCAAAGCTCGGCCAACGCCAGCGGCATCGTCGGGGTGATCAACCACCAATGGGCTACCTCCTTTGAAAACCTCGAGCTTGTTTATTGAAAATGAACCATTTGCTTCCACTACCTCCTTGAAATCTTGCAGGTTTGGCGCATACAATGGAATGTTGAAAGTGTCTCTTTTTTCACTGCTTATCATTCCCTAAATCAACACCAACCAAACATATACAAATTCTTGTCAATACATTTTTAAAATGTCATGTTTTTTTTTTTTTTTTAATGTCATTAGGCATACTGCCTAACTCGGTAAGAAATTAATTCTTAGGTAGGTGGCTATTATGAATTGAATTCATCATCTTAAACAATTTAAGACCTTCTCTGATCACTAAGTCAATCCATGATGGTCACTCCAACTCCCTCTTGAATTTTCTTTGTTATAGTTCATCATATAGTAAATGACCAATAGAAAATTAATAAAATACAAGGAAACACAACAAAATACTTTCTTTGCGAACGTTTGACAACATAAATCATATAGAGAACAAGAAGAATTCGTAAACTATATAATAAAAAGGAAAACCACACATAAGGTGTTAATAATTCAAATATAAAAAAAATACTATAACCAACTCTTTTAGCACATTAGCATTGAGTAGAAAAAAAATAAATAAATCAACATTGATTATAAAATTTCAAAATTTGAATGATCGTATTATAATTAAAATATAGACATGAATTACTATTCAACTATACTTGCCCTTTCACAAAACATATACTCTCACTTTTAACAACAATGTCGCAGTGTAGTTTATTTTGGTGTATGAAAATGAAATCAAATGATAAATCAGACGGTTTTAAAGTATATAAAGTGATAAATTTAATTTATAATAATTATTTATCTAAAAATTAATTTTTTTACTAGTTTATAACATCTAGTAAGACGATACGTCTAGTAACATTAATCAAGGTCCGAACCGATATCAAAAAAAAGAAAAAAAAATCAAATGGTTAATGTGATCATAGCCATATAGTATTATATATACCTCTTGGACAAGATCATCCCAAGCATCTTGAAAGTGGGTCCCAAAAAGGATGCCGGCCCCACCTTGATCAGTGGGGTCCACCGAGTTTCTTCCCAAACACGCAAGAAACATGGCCCCACCCTTTTTCAGCTCCACCGCTCTCGATCGGAGGAATCCGCCAAGGTCCGCCTGAAACTGCCGTCTATACGCGGCGGCGGCCGCCCCATTTCCGCCGTGGATAAAAATCTGCCCCTTATTGTACGCCGCCGATCCGGCGTCCACCACGGTTTCCGGTACCTGAGAGAGCCAATGCAAAGAAAACACAGAGTGGAAAATGTCGACGGACCTGGCCAGAAAGAGGCGGTGGTAAAAGGATCCAGTCACCCCGGCGGCGAAGTACGGCCGCTGGACGCTCGCCGGAGGTAGTAGCTGGAAGAGGGTGTTGAAGTCGTTGCTGGGGAGGTCGGAGAACACGGCGGCGAACTCCGGCGGGCGGTGGCCGGAAGCCTTGTAGCGGTTGGTTATGTGGTCGACGATGAAATCCATGGTGGTGATGGTGTTGGTGCCGGAGGAGCAGCCGAGATCCGCCACCGTGAATGGAAACTCCGGCGAGTTTAGATGGACGATGTCCAGTGTTTCTTTTAGAAGATGGCGCATGGCTATTGCATGGCGAGCCTGCATAATTTTACCAAACAAAACATCATAATTTAAATTTAGAGGGTTTTTTTTTTTTTATTATTATTATTATTTTAATGAAACTTTTAGAGGTTTTAATTCAATTTTATTAGGTTAAAATTGTAATAATTTTATTTTTAAAAAACATGATTTGATTTTTTTCGTTAAAACATTTGGGAATTAAGAATTTGAATCCATAATCTACTCAAGTTATATATCATTTTTGTTTAGCTGATTTTATTTTATTTTATCTTTTTGTTGGATAGTTTGATGTTAAAAGTTAAAACCATGTTTCTTCTGTTTTTGAAACCAAATCATGTTTCTTCTTAATTAATATTAATGGTCATATATTTTTAATTTTTTTTTTACTCAATTATTGATGGTCAGATATTAAAATTTACTCTAAGAATTGAAAAGATTCAAGTAAATTGATGTAATGAAAACTTTAATATATATATATATATATATTTTTTTAATATTGGAAGTGGTGGATTCAAACGTGTAATTACTAAGTCATACAAGATGACAGTAAAACAATGTTATTTTTGGCATGGAAACTTATACTTTTACACAGCATAATAGGTTTAAGGGATTTTAATAGTCGAGAAATTTAGAAAATTGATAGTAAAACAATATAGTTTGCAGAAATTTTGATAGAAACTTTTAGACTCATTTTGATGATCATTTGATTTTTTGTTTTGAGTTTTTGAAATTTAAACTTATTTTTATTTTATTTTATTTTTTTTAATTTGAGCTGTTTTTCTAAAACAAAGAAAAGAATAGAAAAGTGATAATTAAATTTCAAAAACAAGTTTTTGGAAGTTGTTTATTTTTTTATTTTATTTTTTTTTTAATTTTGATTTAAATTTTTAAGAATATAGGTAAAATGTAAATTTAAATAAAATATATAATAATATAGTTGGTACAAGCTTCAATTTCAAAAATAAAAAATAAAAAATAAAATAATGGTTAAGTATGTCTTTATTTTGATAGCCATTTTATTATTAGCTTTTAATTTTTGATAATTGATCAGAATTCCGAATGTTAAATATTGCAACAAAAAGACAAAAAAAAATCAGGTCATTTTTTTTTAATCCAACAACATTTGTGGTATAAATTTCAAAACAAAACTTCTAGTTTTTTTTTTTTTTTAGAATAAAACTTCTAGTAATTTGGTCATAATGATGTGAATTAATAAATTTATATTCTGGTTGGCTATCACTTTTCCATTTTTTTTTTTTTTTTTTTTGAAGCATATCACTTTTCCATTTAAGATGTAGATAACAACGATTAAAAAGCAATAGAATTAATCATGTATTGATCTAATCAGTCAAGAAGGTTTTTGAAAACTAATATGGAAAATGGAATCAATCCATGGGGAATTAATTACCTAAAGAATTAATATCTACCAAACCTAAATATAATGAGGCTAATGATTCTCAAAAAAAAAAAAGGCTAGATGATTGTCTTACCAAAATAATTAAAACTTATAAACATGTCGAAGAATTAGTTATAAGATCAGATGATATGTCTCATAATAATAATTAATGTGCGTGAAAACTGGCCCGAACAGTCATATTTATAAAAAAATTATATGTCGAAGAACACAAAAGTGCATCAAATTTTAAAATTTGAAACCTGGGCTTGAGAGTTGGTGGCATAGCTTCCTTCTCCCTTGCCCCCTTTCATACAAAACACCTTTTCAAGCTTGTTAGGATCACAAGCCAAAACAACATTGTCTTTATGAGTAGCCATACAAATTCTAATTCAAAATTTAATTTTAATGTAGTTGTGGGGATGATGGAAAAACCCTGCTTATATAAAAAAGTTTGAATATTAGTTATGAACCCAAAAAAAAAATTAACTGTAACGGCTATTTATTTATTTTTATTATCATTATTGTTATTGTTTGTTTTTTTTACAGATGTATCTGTTAACCTTTACTATTTATAGATGGGGAGTTTTGAAATTTGAATTTATTAAAGGTTTCATGGTTGACCTAATCTACTTAAACAAAACAAAGCTCAATGCATGCGACTTTATCTTGTTCTTCCCTTGGCTTGGTTATAACTAATCACTCTGCAAAGTCACACATAATTAAATGATATTTTTCGATTAAGATAAACAATTTCATTAATGATACACGAGCATGAATTTATTATAAACGTTAATATATATATATATATATATATATATGTTTTATATTTGTGTTAATCACTTCATCATACATGATTTTAAGAATTGGACTTTGTTGGCTATCACTTTTACCCATGTTAATAAAAGTAACATAGATGAATTAAGTATAGCATCTCTCTCTCTATATATATATATATAAAAGTTGACATTTTTTTTAATACAAATGAGGAAGGAGATATCATGAATTGACCTAATAAATTGTGAAAAGTTTGTGAAAGTCGACCCCCGACCCAAATATATATAAAAAATAAAATAAATAAATGGTGAAAAATCATGATGAGATAATGGAATCAATCCATAGAAGAAGAAAAAATATGTCCTAGATTTTTTCAAAATAAATTTGAAAGTTCAAAATAATATTTGATATTTGGTTGTAAATCACAATTTTATTGTTTGATTGTAAACTAGTTCAACATCAACATTATATATTCAATTGTGAGAATTGATATTTATCTTCTTTTTTCGTGTGTACTAAAATAATATTTGATATTAAAAAAAAAAACATTGATGAACTATTTCTTAAAACTGAGTGGCCTATTAAATTCAAATTTTGTTTTGAATAAAATCTATGACATATTATCAAAGCTAAGTCTATAATACTTCTTCCTTATAGGAGAGACCTAAAAGGTTTTAAATTTCCCAATTTGAACAATCAGCAATCTGAAAGGAGACCAATCAAAAATTAAGAAATAAATCAATAAAGATATACTATTAAAATATTGGTTACCTTTTTTTTTTAAAAAAATAAAATATTGGTTGCCTACTTATTAAAATAATAACCCAAAAAAAAAAAAATGAATTTAAATCTTTCTCTAGCATTATAACTGAAAAAAAAAAATATAAGATAGTTGAAAGTAAATCTTCTTGTACTTGGGATAATACCAATAACCCCAAGGTATGATTTAATAAATATTAATAAATATATTAAAAATTGATATTTTAAGATCTTTGGCAACTAATCAAGTATCCATCTCTAAAATAATTGTATTTTTTTTTCTTTTTTAAATACCGAATAGATCGGGAGCATATTGTTTATTTTATTTAGTGATAAAATAAATTTAACTTCGTAGTCTTTCTCTTATTATTTAAGAATGATAACCTTCTCTATTCAAGTTGGTTGGTCATTCCCCAAAATTAATATATAAAATTAAATTTATATTTTTTGAATTCACATATTAAAAAAAACATTTATCTCAAAAAAAAAAAAAAAAAAAAACTAAACACAATTTTTTTTAATCTACGTAATCAAATTTTCGTCGAATAAAGATAAGGGCAAATACGTAAAATCAAAAACCAGCGAAAACCCTTTCTCTCCGAGCGCCGTCTTCATCCGTACCAAAATTTTCATCTACTCCACCGTCTTAACTCCTTTCGTCGGAAACTGCGCCGGTGAATCGCCGTCGTCATTTTGAAGCATTTAATTTCTTCTTCTTCTCAATGTTCGTTTCGAGGATCCTCTTCCGAGCTTCAACGGGCGTGCTCCGGTGCTCGCCGATCCAATCACGGAACCTGCAAAATTTTCCGACTCCGTACAAGCAATTCGTTCACGATCTCAACCATGAGATCTCCGGCAAGGTTGAGGCTCTAAAGCCGTGTTTTCAAGGTTCTCTCCTCCGGGGTTTTTAGTTAGGGTTTTTGCCATTGCATTGAAAAAACGAATGTTTTGTTCTGATTTTTATTTTTGCTTGATTAGAAAACTTTTGTCGCTTAATTGAATAATTGAGAGTTGATTTGACCTAGGTATGTTTGAATCATATAAACTGGTGAGTTTTTGCTTGAATTTTGTTGATGTAGTGTTGTCAATTATAGATGTAGTTTCTTTTGATTGTTTGAGGTTTGAAATTGAAGCTTATTTGTTGTTTCTTTTCCATAGCTTGGTAGTTTTAGGGTTCGAGGTTGTTTTTCCTGTGACTGATTTATATCTCCATTTCAGGTGTCTCTAATTAATCATATTGTTTCCAATCCACTCATCTCCCAAAGGTTTGGATCATTTTCTACTGCTTCCCACGAATCTGTTGAAAAGGAAGATGGGAGTGCTAAACTAAATAATAGTGATTCTTCAAAAGATGAGAATTCTAAAGTTTCTGAACAAGCAGAGGGTGGGAGTTCTACTACGAACCCCGGTTCCACCGAATCAAAATCAAGACGGCAGAGTAGGCGTATTACAGGAAATGCATTTTCTGATTCAGATTCTGTTAGTGATGAACAACCTTCCATGGATGATCTTGTAAAATCACTGGCAGAGAAGGAAGAGCTTTTGAAGTCTAAGCACAAAGAGATTGAGATAATGCAAGACAAAGTGCTTCGTTCTTATGCAGAAATGGAGAATGTCATGAACAGAACAAGGCGTGAAGCAGAGAATTCAAAGAAGTTTGCCATTCAGGTTTCTTGAGTTGGCTTGGCCGGTCTTTCTTCTAATGATATTAATTTTTATGTTTCCTTTCTCAAACTCGGGTTTTGTTTCGATACTCGTTTGTTTAACATGAACTTTTATTGCTTTGAATATGCTTTACAGAATTTTGCGAAGAGTTTGCTTGATGTTGCGGACAACTTGGGAAGAGCTTCTTCTGTTGTTAAAGACAGTTTCTCTAAAATTGATGAATCTCAGGAGTCAGGTGGAGCAGTACCTCTTCTAAAAAACCTTTTAGAAGGGGTCGACATGACCGAAAAACAGCTTATGGAGGTAAATTTATAAGTTGCTTGCCACTTTGGGTCAATATTGTGCTATCAAGGCGTGGGTGATAGGTTTGGGCATTTAGAGGTAACGGGATTTATATAGGGGTATTTAGACAGTTAGTTAGGCTATTTAGTTAAAAAGAGAAAGGGTTGGGATATGAATGAGCATTCAAATATTGAGTGAAGAATTGCACGAGATTCGGCCTATCAAAAGTTGGTTTATCTTGAAGTTCTTTACCCTTTGATATCAATCTAGAACTTCGATCTTATCAGTGGACTTGAGTGGAAGGCGAAAAAAAGTGGGTGCATTATGTATAAGAACATTCATAAAGAAGAATTACATGATTGGGCATGGGCTAGGAATATTTAAAAAATACTCTAATAATGGGTAAATGTTATTTTTTTACTTAAGAACAAGAAATGACCTCTTTTTACGCCTAGAATTTATAAAACTTGTTTTTTATTACTTTTTTAATTTTATAATTAATCACAAGTCGGCACATACCTTTTTACCTGAGCCTCGCCTATTCATGGTGAGGTACTCAAGGTGCTAAACTTGCCTCTTGAGTCAAGGCACGCGCCTGAGTGAGCCTTTGTAAAACAACTTTGTGCTAATTTAGCATGAGCTTATTCAACATCTCAAGATGAGATCACCGGTTAAATCTATAGTTCTAACTTCTTAAAGCTTAAACAAACTGCTTCAACAGGTGTTTAAGAAGTCTGGTGTAGAGAAATTTGATCCTGCAAACGAGCCATTCGATCCTCATAAGCATAATGCAGTATTCCAAATACCAGATGGAACTAAGCCAGAGGGTACTGTTGCTATTGTCCTGAAGGTATTAGTTCAATTTTCCATTATGCTTCTTCATTCTTCTGTAAATGTGTGTCTTCAAAAACTAGGTGGCAGTTGGAGTTGTTTAATTCATATGCTAAGCATAAATCATTAGTTTGATCCTTAGTAATAGCAGCAATGATAATAAATTGTGACAAATATTGGCTTCCAACATTTTTTTCACGAATATGAGATATTCACTTATTAGTGTAGGGTGTCAACAAGAGCATAGGTCAACCAAGTAACTAACATAAATGATGTGTTTATGACCAAGAAGCCATAAAGTTCAAATTCCCCATTTTAAAGATTTTGGTACTCAAAAAAAGGAAAAAATATATAGCAGTTTGTTTTGATATAGACACTGCTTTGGTTGTGGAAATGATATAATTTTCTCATGTTCTATATGACAGTCTGGATACATGTTATATGACCGAGTTCTTCGGCCAGCTGATGTTGGTGTGACTCGAGCAGTGGAAAATAACTCAACTGATGATGTCTAAAGACATGGAAGCTGGTATGAAAGGTTCTCAAGAATGCTGTCTGTCTCTGAGTTCAAAATTTTCCATTTCTATGACAGGAAATGGTGTATGAGGTACAAATCAAGGATTCTATCTTTCCAATAAAATTAGAATTTTATTTTCCTTTTGTTGAAAATATTAGCATTGAATTATTTGTATACCTTACCTATAAATCTAATCTCTTGATGGTTAGAAGGAAAGGAGTTGGTTTTATTGCTAGAAAGCTGTTTGCTTTAATAACATCCACAAAAGTATATCACATACTTCAAAAATTATATACCCATACTCTTAGCATCATACCCCTATTGACTCATATGTAGATAGAAGTTATGGTATATCTAGTTCGAGTTCACATAGCATTCCTATCGACTTATAATGTCGACTAGTTAACGCCATTTCGATACAGAGGGAGAGCCTACAATTTTTTCTATAAATGATGAGTTTGAGATAATTGGTGATTTGGTTTCTGAGTGTTAAGGGGGTTGCATAATGATTTAAAGGTCCGTGAGACGGGCTTTAAATTTATGTATACATTTTTCTTATCCAAACACCATGGAAGAAAAGCTATACTTAGTAAATTTGGAGAAGGAAAAAGATAAGTGAACCATTGTTTGTAGGAAACGATTTTAGTATTGAGAAAAGTTCCGACAAATAAAGAGATTAATTTAGGCGATTTAAATTTATAATTTAAAAATAGAGTCATAAAAAATTGCATAAATCTTGTTGAATTGAAATGTGAAATACGTGAAGGACAAAATTATTTTCACTCTCCTCAACGTAAATTTGGTAGTTGTTGATTCAATTTCTTTTACACAACTATTATAAATCATACCAATATTCTGCATTTAGAGCTGCAGAATGACTTAACTCTCTTCTTCTTCTTTTTCACTCCTCCCTTCTTCCTAGTAAACATTTTTTTTCTAACATCTTTTAAATTCTTGAGATGAAGTGAAAACAGGGAGGGACTTTCTTTTTTTTACCGAACAAAGCTATTCATCTCATCCTCTGTTCGCATCGTTTTAAAAATAGAGCAACCGCGTCGCCGGAAAACACACAAAGACGACCGCCATGGGAATAGCCGGAGCTTCCCCGGCGATCATAGCGCCGCTTCTTCTCTGTTCGTATTCGCCGACAAATCCTTAATCAATTTCTCGAAAAACAAAACTCCTACAAATCCTCCACTCTCTGTTAATCTCCTCCTTCCTCTTCCTTCTTCCATAACTACCTTTAATGGCCTTCTCTCCCTCAGATACCTTCCCTGTTCAGCAACCCCACTCTTTCGTTTCCTATCCAAAAACAAAATCTAAAAAAACTTTTTCTACTATTTCAATTTGTTTTTAAATAACATGACCATGTTGCTGATCAGAGTCCATATTATAGTTGTGAACTTTAAACATTTATTGATTGGGTCGGTGACGCGATTGATTATTTAGTTTGGTATTAATCCAATTCCTTTTTGTACTAAAAGAATAAACCACTATAAACATTTATTCGACTTTTTTTTTTTTTTGTGAGAATTGGGAATTGATGTTTCATCTCACATCATACCGGTATTTGAGAGACTAGGGATTTTAAAATTAAATTTATTCATAGGTTTTGTACTTGAGACCTCCAAAAGAGCCTAGTTTCGAGAGCGTAAGCCCATTTGCATGAACACAACTCGTTCCCATAAAAAACACTAAGCTGGTCCTTTCCTACAGCATTCTGATTGCATATTATTCAGGAAGAATGAATACACTTTCCACAACAAGCAAGCTCCCCATATGTTGTAGTAGATTATGTACTTACTGATCCACCCCCACTGACCCTATAGATCATATACAAATAGTAACTACCATATAATGTACTCCACTCTACTTTCACATTAGACTTAATTTAAGAGCTCTTACTGCCTGGTAGAATCTTGGTTCTGGTTCTGCCCATTCAAGCACAAAGCCAAATCTAAATTGTTCCGGCTTACAATCTTGCTCTTTTCCTGCAAAGAGGATTGTTCAGGTTTATCAAGTTCTTGACATGATTTTATCGCATTCAATACCATATTATAGTTGTCCAAGCCAAGGTCAATAAGTAAGTATTGATGAAAAGATGTAGATATCTACAATTCTCTTCTGATATTAACCAATCCAATCCAATCCAGTCCAGTCCCAAACATTGAACAACCAATTCACAAGACAAATCATACGAAGACAAAGATCACAAAGATGACAGCCATTGATAGAGTTGAAATTAGACAGTCACCTGAGTTTCTTCCTTGAAAACCTCATTAACATTTAGCCCTCCACCATGAGCCATTTCTTCAACACTTCTCAACTCTGCCTTTCTCTGCTCCTCCACCACAGCAATCTGCACATCCACAACCAAAACACAATTCCAAGTCGCTAAATCAGTAACCAAGATCGTGCTGAAATCAGTACCTAGAAACCAAATCAGATCTCCCAATCGAAGTCGAATTCGGATAAGTGGTGCTTACAGGAGTGTAACGGAACTTGCGCCTGGGCGGGGAGGCGGATCCGTCGGGTTCCGAGGAGGAAGGCGGAGGAATCGGGGTCCAGCGGCGGAGAAGAAGCTTCTGAGCAGCGTTGGACTGGGAGGCGGCGGCGGCGGCGGAGGAAGAGGAAGAAGCCAAAACCCACTTCTTCTTCCACTTGCGGACGGGGCCGTTGAAGACGGTGGCGGCCGGACCGTAGCGGGACGACACTCGGCCTAATCTCGATCCGATTCCCTCCATTCCAACTCAACCTTCCAACCTTTTTTCTATTCTATTTTATTCGATTTGGAGTTTAAAATATATATAATATATATATATATATTAAATGAAATAAAAAAAATGAAGTTTTTCTTTTCTTTTGAATTTAATGTCATTTGGGTTAGAAGGGATTCAAACTAATAATTAATCTTTATTAGGTTATAGAAAATAGTAGGTGATTTTGCATGTATAGTATAGTCTCTACCAAAATATACCTATTCAATGATTAAAACAAATGAACCACTTTTTTTTTTTTTTTCTTTTTAATTCAAAGTTTGAGATTTTAAATTTATGACATTTTACTTATAATTTTGTTCTAAAATAATTTTAAGTTTACCATTGATGTTAGTTGACTTATGCTTTTAGCAATCACTTCTATCTTTATGTCAAAAGTTGATTAAAATATTATGATTTGGAACAAAATTTATAGTTATCACTTAACTATAAATGGAGAAATAATAACGATAATAACTATATAAAGCATAACTGATAATAATTATTAATATTGAAAGAATTGGTGGTAAGTTGATTAATTTATTGATTAGTTATAATTGAATTCTAAGGTTTAGAGTTGGATTGTAAAAATGTTGTTAAATAAATAAAATAATCGTTCCACTTCCACCCTAGAAATGTTGTTAAATAAAAAGAAAAAGTGATTAACAAGAAAAAGCTTTTCAAATTAGTGGATATATACACATAGGATTTCCAATTTTCCTAATTTTTATACATTTTATATTTTGATTCCTCACCAATAAGAGACTTACTTGGAGAATTTCAATTATTCTTTGTAAAACATAAGCAATCTTATTCCACTTTTTTAGTAGCAATCTTATTCTTTGTAAAACATAATGTCTCATATACTTTAAGTATGTGTTAGCAATTTTTTTTTAATCTCTTAATTAACTTACATTAACCTCAGCTAAACAAAATAGAAATAGTTAAAATATATCATATATTTCATACCTAAATACGTACATATACATCTACATGAAACAATAAAAAGTTAAAGGGAGACAAAAATCAGATCAAAGAAAAAGTGTAAAGACAGAATGGACATTGAAAACTGAAAAGTAATTTGCTTTTTATATACCTTCTATTGCTTACAAAGAGACTTTTGACATTTATAGACTATAGTCATAATAATATGTGTAAAACTGATGTGTAGAGGAGCTCTACATTTGGTTTATGTGGCATTATTGGATACCACAAATTTTTTTACACTTTTCAATATTTTCTTTTACAACATAATTTTTGTGTAGTATCCAATGATGTCACCTAAGTCAAATGTAGAGTTTCGATGTGTAGAGGAGTTTTACTCTAATAATATTTATATATAAGCTACACTTGAATTGGCTTTTTATCTCTCTAGTCTCTACTCTACTATAATTTATTTTGGGAATTATACCAAAAAGCAAAGAGAACAACAACATCAACTTGTAATTTAAACACATATATATAACTACACTTACACAGTCAGTAAAATGACCCACAACATCACACTAAAAGTTATAATTAATTAACAAAAAAAAAAAAAAAAAAACAGAAAACAAAAAACAATAGACACAGAAAATGACATTTTCCCTTTGACCTCTCTCTTTTTGCCTGTTTGATTCTTTTTCTTTTCTATGTAAAACATATCCATAAAAAAGACATAGCAAACACCAAAAGAGAGAAGAAAGGAATTAGAAACCCTAAAGACATAGATTTTGTTTATGCAAGGGAAAGTGATGCCACAATGTGAAAGAATTGAAGCTTCTCAAGAAGGTCTTTAGCATGGTTTGTGGCTCTACGTTCCGCTCGAGAGAATAGCTCCTCGCCGAGCCGATCACCAATGTGGGAGTCGACGAGGACGCCGGAGACGCTTCGGCAGCTGTTGGCAAAAGCTCGGCCGACCTCCGTCGCGTCGTCGGGCTGGTTCACTACCAATGGGCTGCCTCCTTTGAAAACTTCAAGTTTATTGATGGAAAATGAACCATCTGCTTCTACTACTTCCTTGAAGTCTTGCAAGCTTGGTGCATACACTGGAATGTTGAAACTATCACGTTTTTCATTGGTTATCAATCCCTACATCACACATTCAACAAATTTATTAGATATAATTTTAAAAAAAAGTGTCTATAATTTCTCTAACTAAACATAATTTAACTAATTTAAATATTCATTTTTGACGTTTGAATATTTTAACTAAAAAAATATTAAATGTCCTAAAAAAGAATAACTTAGCAACCGTCGTATATAACAAATAATCGGTAAGCGAGGATTCAAATCTTTCCTCCTAAATTATCATAGAGTTCAAAAAGATAAATTATTAAACTAAAAAAATATTGAATTTCTATTTTCTATAATAAAATTTTAAGTAGCCCAACCTATGTAATTTAAAATACACAAATTTAAATGTCAATGGGACAGAATTGATTAGAAAGAGATTTTTAATAAAACAAATTAAAGTAAGAAGATGTGGGTGTTTCTTTTTTGTTAATTTAGTTTGTTTGGGAAAAAAATTACACATTAAATTTGTAATTTTAAAAATTATTATTTTAGCTTCCTAACAAGATAAAATTTCATTAATAATCTTTAACATTTAAAAATGACTAGTAGATTGAGTATGATAGTAAATGTACTTCTAAAACCAAGTTAAAATAGAGATTTCAATTTTTCATTTCTTAATTAAAATTAAATATTTTAACTAGTTAAATTAGACTGTATTTATTGAATGTAATGAAAGGTTATCCAATTGAAAATCATGAAGTAATGGAAATGCATGCAACTCCATGAACAATAATACAATATTGTGGGGAGGGGTCCACTTGCGAACACAATCATTCTCCTTCCGACAAGTGGACGAATGGATGGGCTTGTCAATGGGACATCAGACGGCTAGAAATGATGGATGTCCATCATAAAAGCAAAAAGGGGTTCAGTGAGACCGGCAACACCGAATCATTATCCTAAAGCGCTTTTGAAAAAAATGTTTTGCTTTGCTTTTTGGTCTCCCAAAGGACAGATATAAGCAGGTGGTGGGGGAAATGATCTGATGCATGTTACGTAAGATAGTTCTGAATGAAACAAAATCAATCAACGGCTGTGATTATTATGTCTGTGTTTTTATTTCTTACACGCAAAAATGTGTTTTTTCTTTTAGTATACGTGTCAATTCTGCCTACTAAGTTTGATTCATAGAAGAAGTAAGCAGCATGATATATATATATATATTTTTTACATATATATATTTCTAAATTTCCAAGGTTTAATCCGGGAATATGACTTTCACTTCAAAATCAATTGACAATCAGAAGATTAATCCATATCTCTTATAAATATGTTGAATAATCCTCATACTTGTAAGAGGAAAGTTTGCATGGTGCCGGGACAACATGCAGTTCTTGTGGGGGCAAAAATATGAACCACCCAGTTTTTTCATTTTTTTTAAAAAACAAATTATTTGTTAAAATTAAAAATAAAATCAACGGTTTAAATTATGTCTCATGAGTGGCTGCATGCTGCCTAGACAGCATGTAAACTTTTCTCTATTTTTAATGTGAGATAATTGACATAAGGTGAGTATCTACGATTGGTTTTGATCCATCCAAAAGTAACTGAAAGCTTAATTGTAAATTTAACTCTCAAAGGTTTGGGCATGTTTTAATTTAGTTTACACTTAGGTTTGGTTTGATCTTATGCTTACATTTTGATTTAGATCCTTATAGTTTGACATGTTTTATTATATTTGGTTCATTGTCAATTTACAACTTATGCATAGATCAATCTTTATAGTTTAACAATTCCTCAAAAAATCATATTTATGGCTTCTATTAAATATATGACACGTTTTTGTTGCATCAACTAGACAAATGAAATAACATGTAGAAAAATGAATTTAGAGAGTCCAAGAAAAAAGGAAACAAAAAAAAAATTAATTGAAGATTATATAATTTTGGGATACCTCTTGGACAAGATCCTCCCAAGCATCCTGAAAGTGGGTCCCAAAGAGAAGGCCGGCACCACCTTGGTCGGTGGGGTCCAGCGAGGTCCGACCCAGGCACACAAGGAACATGGATCCACCCCTCTTCAGCTCCTGCGCCCTGGCTCGGAGGAACCCGGCCAGGTCCGTCTGGAACTGCTTTCGATACGCCATCGCCGCCGCGCTTGCCCCGTGGATGAACACTCTCCCTCTGTTGTACACTGTCGATCTTACATCCACCACGCTCTCTGGTACCTACATGTCAATCAATTCTCTTTAAATTTATTTTATTTCGATCTTTAAATTTTTTTTAGTTCAATAATATTTTGATTTAAAATCGAAATAAATTAATTACTATTTGATACATAATGTTATTGGAGCACTGTTTATTTTAGCTTGTATAGAGGGAAGATATATCAAATTAAAGAAATTAATTTGATATGTTTTTTTTTAATTTTTTTATGCATTGTTTTATAGAACAGGCCTAAGATTTCCTTTTACTCTTATACATAATGATTTTGTGTCAAATCATGCCAAAGATTTCCATGTTTAGGATTTGTTTTTATTCAATAATTAATTAACGATTAACCTAAAATAGATTGTTATTGCCAAAGTTAAGGATTGTTTATTCTTTTATTCTTTTTTCTTTTTTTAATTCCACAATATTTTAGAAGGGAGATTTTGAATTTATAATCTTTTTAATTATTAAAAAAGAAACACAAATTTTAGATAATTAAAGAGGCTAGAAAACCAGAATTTTTTTTAAAGTTGGAAGAGATGTAATGCTTTTTATAATTTTAATATATAAAAACAAAAATGCTATCAACCAAAGATATGGAAGGAAAAAAGGTTTTTTTTTTTTTTTTTTCTTAAGTGGATGGAAAGGAAATGGTTAAATTAATTTAATTGGCCGTTTCATGCATTGACTTTTAAGAAAAATCCCTCCTCTTTCCCAAAATTTCAAAGATTCCAATAATTAAAAGCCTTTCTCGAAAACTCCTCGGGAATATTAAAATTAAATTATCAAAAATCAATTTTTTCAAAAATTCTCTATCGCCATGCAAATAATAATAATAAACAAACAAAATAAAACGACAAACCTGAGAGAGCCAATGCAAGGAAAAAGCGGAGTGGAAAACGTCAATGGACCTGGCCGGAAACAGGCGGCGGTAGAAGGACCCCGGAACGCCGGCGGCGAAGTAGGAGCGGTGGTTGTCGGCGGCGAGGCACTCCTCCATGCTGCCGCCGTAGGAGGCCAAGGGCGGGAGGAGCTGGAAAAGGGTATTAAAGTCATTTCCGGGGAGATCGGAGAAAAACGCCGTGAACTCCGGCGGGTCCACGGCTAAAGCCTCAAAGCGCTTTATAATGTGCTTTATGATAACGTCGACGATGTACACGGTGTTGCTGCCGCAGCTGCAGCCCAGATCCACCACCACGAACGGCACTTCCGGCGAGTTCAAATTAACTCCGTCCAATGTTTCTTTTAGTAGATGAAGCATTGATCTCGCATGTTGTGCCTGCATATTCAAACGCGTAACCAATTAGTTACTATGTAATACACGACGTTCATCACTCATTTCAAACCGAATTTGGAATTATACTTATTATGTCGGAATTCTTTTGTTGAGTTTGTTAATTATAATTATGGTTCAAATTTAAATTAAGTTACATTGCCCATTTGGTGAGTTCAATTCTTCGATTTTTTGTTTTTTGAAAAAGATACTTCATTCATAAACTATACTTGAGTATGAGAGAGACATACACCGAAAATTAAGAAGTTATGAATTTGAATAAAAGAGTTCATGTTTTCTTAAATAGATTAATTATGTAAACAAATTTAATCAATTTACCTGAGCTTGGGAGTTGTTGGCATAGCTTCCTTCGCCTTTACCGCCTTTCATGCTCAGCATTCGTTCGAGTTTCATGTTCGAAACGACGACATTATTGCCCTTGAGAGCCATGGGAAGGGATTGAGATTTATCTCTAAACTTAGGAGAGGAAAGGAAGAGAAAAAAAAGGAGAGTTTTTGTGAGAAACTTTTGTGCAAGAGGTTGCTGAGAGTTTATCAATGAAAAGTGAGGTTGAGATGGTTTAAGAAAATTGGGTATTTATAAAGAACAAAGAGCTAAAAATCATAATTTTTTTTAACGTAAATATGTCAATTTTTGTTAAAAAAAATTTATTTTATGACATTATAATTAGTTGTTTACATAAAATATTATAATAAATAAAAAAGGTAAATTGATGGGCAGAAAATACAAATCTATATAAATATTGGAGCTCACATGCACAAGAGAAAAAAGTCCTAGATTTCCGCCGGATTTTGATATTTGTATCTCTCTTCTTAATTATTATTTAATAATCCTTGTTTTGGCTACTAATGCAAACTAAATAAACAGAAGCTAATCATCAACTTAACTGTTTCTCTAAGAACATTTATAATATAGGGCTGGTTAATTATTTGTTAATCAAACTGAAATAGAATAATAGTTAGTAATATTATGTGTTAAAACGTATAAAAATGATGGTTGAGATGATAAATTAACCTCGGTTAGTTTAATAGTGAAAATTATGAGCTATAAAAAATTAACCTAAACAGCTTTTGATGTCACGGGTTTCGGAAAATAGTAACTGCCCCCTACCTAAGAAACAAAATTAATTTACTCAAAAAAAAAAAAAAAAATTAATTTCTCAATATATATTATAATGAAACAATTATTAATTCAAAAATAATAATGTGAAACAATTATTTGGTTAAAATACAATGTTATTAGTCATTATAAGCTTTGGCTCTTGTGACATCTTAGTTTTTGTTGTATTCCATTTGAAATGATATGGTTTTCATTTTTTGACATTAATAAAAATTGAAATCCTTTTGTTAAAATCTACGATAAAACTTAATTGAAAAATATTCTAGCATCAGATGTGAACATAACACTAACTACCCCCATTGACCCTCATAATCAATACATGGAAAAGGAGGAAAAAAACTTTACCAAATTATGGAGTAATATATTCAAGTTTCGTATAATATATATATTCTATAAATAAGATTAGTTCATTCTCAAAAAAAGAAAAAAAAGAAAAAAAAGAAAAAAAGTTCAAGGTGTAAGCTTAATTGTTATGAGGTTAATAATATTCCAAATTTAGTGAAACAATGGAGCTGTCATACAAAAATAATGCTATTATCTTGTATGTTTTTTATTATAAATAAATAAATTTAACTTAAAAAAAATTATGCTATTATCTTGTATTTTTATTATTATAAATAAATTTAACTTAAAAAAACTCAATATCATATATATATATATATAGTCTGAACTTCAATGTTATATATTTTATTTTTATTAAATTATAAGCGTAGCATGTAATATTTAAAAAGAACTAGTGTATTTTGAAACGATATATTTAATGATATGTACGAAATATACTATATATCAAGACAAATCTAAAAATCATTGTCAATGGTAATAGTATATAATAATCATAGTGTTTGAAGATACTAGATTTCTTATACCAAAAAGCAATGTTAGCTAAAAACATTTTTTTTCTTCTTCTTGTGTTTTGATATATTTGACTAATTGAACTAATTTACGCGGTTAAATTATTGTTACATGATATATTAACTCTATAACATTTTGATATCAAAAAAATTTATAAAAAATTAATTGTTCATAAATGAAATCTTTCACACTCTAATTCTCCAAAGTCTCCTTAACCAATAAGATTATCTAAAATATCCCATAAAAAAACATCAGCTTTCCTCTTTGTTTGAAAAAATTCTATCGTTTGGGCTCCAACCAAACATATCGCAAAATTGCACCAAAAATATTGAATCGAATGGTAGGCTGAGCATTTAATAAAATAAATTGTGTATCTAGAAGTTTTATGCATTATAAATCTTGTATACTAGATTCATAAACTTTAAATTATGATTAATAATTAAAAAATAATATTTATGATTAATAAGTCGCTGAATGTTCATTTTTGTGACAAATAGGTCTTTAACATATTCATTTTTGTGTCAAATAGGGTCTTTTACATATTAATTATTTAATTAGCTAATTGATTAAATATAAAATTAAGTTTTATGTTTTTTTTGGACAATATTAAGTTTTATGTTTATTAAGGTCTTAAACCTTCACTTTTGAATTTATATTTAAAATCTATGCAGAATAAGTCAATAATCATATTAAACACAAAATTGAAAATTTATAAAATTGAAAGTTTAAACATCTATTAGGTTAAGTTTAAAGGCATAGTTTTTTTTTTTTTTTTTTTTTTGAAATGAGTTTAAAGGCATAGTTATTATTTGTAAAAGTTCTCAAAAAAAAATAATTATATATATATATATATGTTATATGTAAAATAATTACTGTAATTATGCAAAGAAACTTTAATTATATTCACGGCTTACAAAAGGGGGTAAAATTAGCACTTTAAAGTAAATTTAATTAAAAAGTTACCAATTATACAAGTGGTTATGATTAATATGAAATTAGTAAAACCAAACTTTGACACATAGGTCACCTTTTAAGATAAATATCACAAATTATATAAATGATGTATTTGATCAATAACGAAGTTCATAAGCCAACAGAGTAATAGCTCAACCGGCATTAATGCTCACCTAATGACTTAGAGATCTTAGGTTCGAATCTCCCCCACCCCCAATTGTTGTAATCTCAAAAAAAAAAAAAAAATAACGAAGTTCATAATAATTCAAATAATGACAGAATTTGGAGGAGGGTGAAATGTTTCCCCCATATGATATATATATTTTAGTGGATAGTTTAATTAATAAATTACTAATTACTAATTACTAATTTCACACTGATTAATATCCTATTAAAGCCAGCCACATACTCAAGCACAGTCATTAATTACAAAGCACCTTCACTAGTTTTGATTAGTTTTACACAAATCATTGTGTTATTTTAGCCTTATGACTAATTGAGAGGGTTGGTAATTATGTATTTTAAAGAGAGGATTAACAAATTAAAGTGTTCTAGCCTGACAATCAACAGCAATTCTATAATAATAGGTGTACAAATGATTGGGATTTTTTTTAATAGTAAATTTACCATATTAATTAGTTAATTTATGTATCATTTAAAGAGAGAGAAATTGAGAGAAGTTTTGTTTTTATTTGACAGAAAAAAAAATGTGGGATTTTTTTTGTGATGAAGGTACAAATATAAAGAGACAAGAGAAAATTGGATACTATATGAAAATCTAAAGATCTATGAAATTTGGTTTATGATGGTACAAAATGGAAATAGAGTGAGATTTGTATAAATGAAAGGGCACAAAGATTTTGAACTATATATACTTAAAATTTTACCAAACTTTCATTTATGAAAAGATTACTTTTCATGTAAATTAATAATTAATAGAAAGAGGTTAATAGGAAGAAAACAAATATATATCAATCTAAATATAATTTGATTTATCTCATGAAAATGGTTAAAAGGCCCACAAATTAGTAAGACACTCACAAAAACAAAATATATATTAAAAAAAAAATGTGAACTATATAAACTTATAATGTAAACTTTTGTTTGTTTTAGGGGAATCTTATAATGTACTTGATTAAATAATAATAACTTTATGAAGTTTATAATTATTCTTCCTTGTTTTAAATTCACTAAATGAAATCGAACCATACAAAAAAAAAAAGATTTTGTTTATCATTTTCTGATTTTTGGATTTATAAACCATTTTAAATTTTTTTTTTTTTGAAACAAGAAAACCAATTTCATTAAGCAACCTCCAAAGACCGCAAACAATCCAACTCCAACATGGATTAATAATTTATAAACCATTTTAAATTTAGTTGCAGAAAGATATAATATTAAATGTAGAAACTAAATTTTTTAACATGAGAATGAAATGATTTAAAATGGTAATTTCTTAATTATTGAGTTATACATAATATTACATCAAATTATTTTATTTTAATTCATTTATTTTCAATAAAAATGGATAATATTTGTTTATCTACCTCTGCCCATACCGCTCTTTGTTAACGGTAATAAGATAACATTTAAACTACATATCTAAAAAAGATTAATATTAAATATTAGATAATATGTAATTTACCTAAAATTAATTAGTAATGATGGAAGTAGTTTATATCTCTTAAAATACTTCTCACATTTTTGACGTAGAACAATAATTACAAGATAAATATTTTCATTAATAATAATAATATTTGGTGCATCGAGTGGGAGAATGAAGTCCCGATTTTTCAATTTAAAATAATAATAATAATAATAATAATAATAATAATAATAATAAAAGAAAAAGGAGAATATAACAGCCCACCAACCAAAAAGCATTATAATTACATTCCAAATAGGGAAACAATAGAGTACTTCTCTTTCTCTTCTTCTTAAATACAAAGAATGATAAACCTTGACATGCAATGTGGTTGACAACATTATGATATGTAATGACTAAAGTGTAAATTGTATCCATATAATATCCCTATATTTATTTAATATTAGCCTCCCATTATTAATTTTCTCCTTCTACCCAACAATTAAATTATTAATCGATAATTATAGGTTAATTATAATGTGTCAAATACGTATTTAATATGTAATTATAAAGATTATAATTAACAAACAAATTAGATAATAATAATTTTGTATGTTTCTTAAAAGGTAAGTGTATAATGTTGTCTTTGCTTCATGTCTTCAAGTGTACATCAATGGAGATTACAAATCACTTTAGCTTCTCATTAAAAAAAATATGTTAACTATTTCTTTTGTTTTTCTTTCTTGAAATATGATATTTATGATAATAAAGGGTATTGAATGGCAGTAAAAGTATGATTTTACCTTGTATGCACCAAATTATTATTACAAAACATATCATCTATCTTACAATATTTAGATATAAAAAAACCAGCAAAAATTTAATGTCTAAATAGATGATTAATCCTATGAATTTATTCCCTCTTAATTCTAACTAAGCCCTATTGACCACTTTAATTTCTATTTTCAAGATTCTCTTAATGTCAATGTTAATCACACTCTTTATATAAGCGCTTAACAATTCAATATTTACCTGTTAAAAGAAAATCAATATTTACAAGTCTATCTATAATTTTCATAAGAATATTATCTTTCTAAGTTAATTTAAGAGCTACACCATTTCTAAAATAAGTGGTCAACAAAAATTAAGTTTAAATGACATAATATATTTATGACTGGATAATTAAAATATTAGAACTTGAATCCTCGAAAATTCAATATTAGGTTAGAATTTGAAGGAAAAAAAAACATTTAACGAGGTGAATTATGATGTAACCACTATAGTAAAAGAATGGTAAAAAAGGAAACTCATCTATATGAGATAAACAACAAAGATTTAAAAAAGGATCTATTAATTTCAATAGGTAAATAAAATTAGCTAGTGATTAGTGATAACCAATTTTCTTGGTTACCTACATTTTAAACCAATCTCAATCTCACTTCCAGAAATCAAGGTTAATTTCTTAACCTAACAAATTTTCTAATCATTAATTAGAGTTGCATAGGCTTGACTAACTTTACGGTGGCAAAATCAAAACCTATAAAAGCTAGGGCTAGAGCCATATTTAACTTAAATTAAAAAGGACATGGCCCTCTTTTTTTTCCTAATTCTGTAATTCATGCATCATATCAACTAATTAAACTTTGATATATAAACCATTCATTGAAATAAGAAGATACTATCACCTGTCTCACTTTATATTCATTGAATTCTCATATTTATTGAATTTAATTAGCCATATGATCTGAACCCAAAAACAAAATAGCTACTTACCATATAGATTCTGATTTGATATCAAAATCTACCGTTGATTTGGACGGAAACTAAAATTATATTATTGAGGCCCCGTTTGATAACCATTTGATTTCTTGTTTTTTGTTTTTCAATTTTAAGTCTATTTTCTCTCAAATTTCCTACAATTTGTTTCATCCTTTCTACTATTTACACATCTTTCCTTAAGAAAGTAGGGGAAGACCAACCAACTTTAAAAACAAAAAAAAGTAGCTTTCCAAAGTTTGTTTTTGTTTTTAAAAGTTGGTTAGCATTTTCCTACTTTCTTAAAGAAAGATGGATAAATGGTAGGAATGATGGAGCATATTGTAGAAAATTTGAAAGAGAATAAGCTTAAATTTGAAAAACCAAAAACAAAAAACCAAATAGTTATCAAACGGGGCCTGAATGTTTAAATTATTTTTTTAGCATAAAATTGTATATATGGTAATATTTTGTGAAGCTTCCATATAATTGATGAATTTTGCATATAGTTGACATCATCAATTGTCCCAATTTAATGTACATTCTGATTTGACATCAAATTTCAATGGTCAATTAAGACATGTTTTAATTAATTAATTTTTTTGAAATTAAGACGTGTTTTAAAAGTAGTATTATTGGATACTGAATTTTTATTTTTCTAAAGTGTTATTATGATTTTTTTTGGACAAGCTAATATCGAAAGCTTTATTAAATTTCAAAGATTTTCAAAATCATTGAATTTAGCATATAAGTTGACCTCCAATTCCATAATTCGTTTAATTATTTTTGTTAAGTGTTACACAAATTTGTCGCAAGGGATCAGTGGTATGGTAGTTTCATTGTTGCTACAACAATACCAAGATCATAGTAAAATTGATACAATTTTATTTTTGTTATTTATTTAAACATTTCAAAATCTCTTTTTGATGATCATCCTAATCTCTAAAACCATTATAGAATGACTCAATTAATTAAATGGGGCCTTGGGGGTACATAAGGGTATGAGTTTAAATCTTATGGTGACCACCTACCTAGGAATTAATTTCCTACGAATTTCTTTGGTATCTAAATATTGTATGGTCAGGTGATATACCCCGTAATATTAGTTAAGGTGCGCACAAATTGGCCCAGACAGTCACAAAATTAAAAAAAGAAAAGAAAAAAAAATCATCTTAATCACTAAAATACTCAATTGTGATGATTGAGATATAAACTTTCAAACCAATAGAAGATAATTAAAGCTGATCGTTTCTCAAAAAAAAAAAAAAAAAAAAAAAAATTAAAGCTAATCTTAAATTTGAATTAATCCTAGTTTAGCAAATAAAAAGAGTTTTTTACCTAAAAATGAATTTGATATTGATGGTGAAAATTTAGGTTTTATATACAAATAGAGAGAAAAGGAAAAAAAGATGGAATGTTGGAGGTCGTGTAGTCAAATTCTGTTCAAATTGCACGCTATCCAAACTATGAGTGGCAAATAAAAACACAAGTTTTCTAAAATAAAATATCAACGCTTCCTTTATTCTTTATTTATTTATTTATTTATTTATTTATATATTTCTTTATACAACTCCTTTATTCTTGCTCATCACCCATTTTTGTCTACCTTCCAACCAAAAAGAAAAGAATTAAATAAATAAAAAAAATTAACCCTTTACAAATAATAGTCCAAATACCTAAAATCGTGTCCTTATCGCCGCCGTGATGGTCGCCGGAGCACGAGATACCTAAAATCGTGTCCTTAAATTTCTCTCTTAATTAGAAAATAAAAAATAAAAATGTACAACTAGAAATTTATTGTACATTTGTATTTTTTTTCTTTTAAAATTCTTTCATTTTTTTAGTTATTTAAGACTCTCCTTCCCACACCCCATATAACTTAATTGAAAGAAGTTATCACAATGCCTACTCTTTTTTTTTTTTTGAAAAAAAAGATATTTTTATAAAGGTTACAAGGGGCATACATTAAAGGATTACAAAAAAAAAAAAAAAAAAAACCCCTCCAATTAAGAGAAATTGAAACGGTATCATAATTCTTAAAAATGTTAGATTTACCAAAGACGAGTGCTGATTAACATGTCTTTTGCCAACAGAGTAATACTTCAACCGGCATTAATGCTCACTTAATGACTTAAAGGTCTTGGATTCGAGTCTCTCACACCTCCAATTATTGTAATCTCAAAAAAAAAAAAAAAAAAAAAAGATTAACATGCCTTTGGAAAGCATAGTTTTGATTTAATTCAACTTCACGTAATCACACATTTATTTTAAAAATTGCTATTTGATTTTTCTTTTATTGAAAGATAATAATACCTTCTATATAGGGAAATTAACTAAAAAAAGTTTGCTCTCCCTTGTCTGGATTAATGTATGTTTGAAATACAACTTTTAAATTATCACTTGGTACATCCAATCACATTATGCTCTACTCTCCTCCCATCTAGACAAAATAATGATACTATGAGAATATGAATACACATTCAATGTTTCTCATGTCACCGTCATATATATAAATATATTTTATAATATCATTTTCTTTATACTTCGAATCTTTTTTCAATTTTAATCAACTATAATTTCAGTTCATATACTTCCATAAAGCTTAAATCTTGTTGTTATAGTTGATTTTAGTGGACATAGCTTCTACAATAATATTAATTTCAATGAAAAATGATATTATCGTGTAAAAGCTAATAGTTTTTTTTTTCTTACAAAAATTGGACCAATTTTATACTTTACATAAATACAAAAAATTAGAGAGATTTTTTTCATGTTTAATATATATATAGTTATATATATACAAATAATTCTTTCGAAGAAATTCGTGTGTGGTAAATTATTAAGACGAGCTTAATAAAAAAAACAAAAATGTCAATTCATTTGATGGCTTTAATCAGTGCAGTAAATAGTTCTCAATTAGTGTACAATCAATTATACAAACGAGTTTCAACCAGTATTACAAATAATATTCAATTAGAAACTCATACATTTTTTAATCAACTAACACATTTTAATTAAAAAACGATGAATGACGTTTTAGAATATGCAAAGAAAAAACTCTATTATGTATATGTATTTGCCTCAAAATATATGAACTAAAATGATATTCGAACCTAATTGTTTATATCGGGGTCTTGTGGCCCCGGTCGAAAAAGTTGATCACCCATGCAAAGGGACGTACCCTTGTCTCTGTCCTTTGTCTACTGTAATTTTCAAAACACGAGAGACAAAGTTGGCAGAAAAAGGGATGCAAAAATGGTGGAATCCTAGTTTTTTTTTTTTTTTAATTATTATTATTTTCTTTTTATAATTAAAAAAATATCTGCCGCTGTTGCAGATTTTTCAGAGCAAAACAAAAGGGGGTTAAGATAACATAATGAGTGGTTGTTTTCAGGTGGCCTTTGCCGGCCGGCCGGACACTGTGGGGTTTTGCTTTTTAGGGCTATTTTTTAAAAAATAATAATAATAATAAATAAATAAATTTAAAGCTGCACTTAACTAACTTCGTACAAAAGGAGGGACAACATTCTTAACCTTCTCTTACACACTACAAAATCTAACCCTAAAATGTTTCATATTTTATTTTATTAAAATGTGTATATGTGTTTGGAGGAATTTGAATTTCAATGTGTACATGTGTTTGGTTGGATCTTAAGCAAGCAATAACCCTTTCGATGAAAACTCCTAAGTTCTTCCTCATTAATATATATATATATATATATATATATTTTTTTTTTTTTTTTTGATATCCGGACCAGCTTGCGTGCACAAACGCACCTCGACTAATGTCACCGGACATACCAATGTCACGGGACATACCAATGTCAATCAAAGCAATAATTTATGAATGTATTTAATTATATCTCCCGACTGTAGAGTGTATGTAGTAAGTTTTTCCAACTTCCCATTAATGTTGAATAAATTCATGAATATTGAATGAATATTTGGATATTAAAGAGATTCATTAAAAAAAAAAATTAAATTAAATTAAATTTTAGTGTTAGCTTATAATTGGATATTGGATTAGTATAGGTACGTATTGGTATCTTCACATTATTGTAATATACCATTGTTGTATAAAAGCCTATTAGACTTATTAGGTTTAGTTGTTTATTTTTCATTATGTATAGTTTGTAATGCCAGGGTTTAAGTGTCGCACAATTGTGCCTCCACCAATATTTCTCATTTTCGATATAACTTCTTTCAATTGTATCTTATTTTTTAATAGAGATGTCTTTTTCATATATCTCTTCCTCAACCCCAAAGAAGTTCAAATAAATAATTATTATAGAAGAGTAGTTCAAGTGGTCAAATAAGGTTTTGGGGTGTTTAAGGTGATGAATTCAATCCACGTAGTTACCTACCTAGAAATTAACTTCCTACCAATTTCCTTGATATTCAATTGTTGTATGGTTAAACGATATGTCCCGTCGAGGTGAGCGCAAGCTAACCTAAATAGATAATTAGCATAAATTAAACTCATAAACCCTCCAAATCTATACTATCAAAATTATTCCCTTTGAATAGATTTGAGTACATGGGGTCTCTTCATTCAATCCCCCCAACCACATATTTACCAAAAAGTAATTAAAAAAATAAAACTTTTTGGGTGACAAAAGGGACCCCTATATCTATTTATTATTCTATTTTGTTTTAATGCCTATAAGCTTTGGCATTATCTCTTCTTCAAAACAAAGCCTCTGTTTGGAAACAGTAATAAATTCATTTATGAAACCCTTTTCAATCCCATGCATCCTTTTTAGGAACACCCTTCCCCAATTCCTTCATTCATAGATACTATAATATTGCTTCTGAATTTATTTATTTTTCAAGCAAACTCTAAATATAGCTTCTGTTTTGTTCTTTGATGACAAATATATAACTCTATTTGTATCACATTTATTATTATTGTAGTCTATTTAGTCGCATCAATCTCGTTTCATGATTATTATAGCATTGTTAGATCAGTGGGTTATCAAAAAAAATATAAGTTGAAAGATAAATACCGATTTTTAAGATTGGTGGTTTTAGCCTTTTATTTTAGCTTTTATTTTATAATGTTTTTTTTTTTAAATTAGGAAAAGGACATCACAAACCCTATATAGAGGTTATTACTAAAGGAAGATGAAAGACAAATATCAACTTTTATGATCAAATCCACGATGGTATAATTAAAATGGATTACCATCAATCAAGATAACCAACGCAAAATCAACCGATCAAGAAAAAAGTTAGTTTATATTCTAATTTACTTTTAAAAATGAATTAACAAATTTCATTATGAATTTGTCTTTGGTATTATTTTTATTTATTTTGTTTTGAGAATCGTATACGATATCTTTCTGGAAGTGTTAGGATAAAAATAAAAAATACAAAGAAATAGTTGGAAAATAACCTTATTTTCCAAAAACTTATAAAGAACAAATCCACAAAAAAAAAAAAAAAAAAGCTTTCAAACAAAAAAAAGCCACAACAAAATTAGTGTGAAATGTGAGACTCTAATTAGTAATCGATCTTTTGTTGAATCAATACAATCATTAATTAACATGAAATAAAAGCTATGTGCTTTCATTATTTTTCATGAAAAAGTCATAGATTCAAATCTTTCGATTCCCAAAGTTAGATTACCAAAAAGAAATTATGTGCTTTCAAGTAAAAAGTAATCTGTCTTTAATTTTGATTTATTTGAAACGTGTAATCAACATTTAAACAATAAATAAAATTCTAAATCATTCTAGATTGTAAATAAAATACGGTATTTCGAGCTTTGCGTACGAAATACGATAAAGAAAATGAAGAGTATTATTTATGCAAAAGCAAACGAAAAGAAAAACAGTGGGCTCTTTTTTTTTTTTTTTTTTTTTTTATTTATTATTATTATAGGAGAAGTTGAATAAAATGGGAAGCAAAAAGCTATAAGCTAAGCCTATGAATTATAAGGCTAAGTTTCATTAAAGTGTGTAGGGAGGGAGGAGACTTCATTAAATGTTCATAGGGAGTTGTAGGATTTTTGTATCAGATTCACAACTTATAAGAACTTAACTCCAAAGCAAACTTTTGTAGTTTTATTGACTTTCTTTTCCTAATTATAATTGTTTATATAGTACCCAAAAATCATCTCAAATCTTTTAATTTATATATTAATCAGCGATTATTTATTTAAATTAGTATACTGCGGACTACTACTCGCCTGACACTACTACATTTGATTACAAAGAAAATTCATAAAAAGTTTATTCTTAAGGCCCCGTTTGATTTCTTGTTTTTGGTTTTTCAAATTTAAGCCTATTTTTTTTCAAAATTCCTACAACGTGCTCCATACTCCCCACCATTTATCCATCTTTCTTTAAGAAAGTAGGAGAATACTAACCAACTTTTAAAAACAAAA
>JBBMEF010007136.1:0-23974 GCA_037832685.1 Sicyos baderoa | reverse complement strand
CCCTTTTTCTTTTTTTTTTTTTTTCTAATGCGTGGCCGTTTAGATTAAACGGTCACGTGGCTTGCCTTCTGGTCGCGTGGGTGGGACCCACGCGACCTAAAAAAAAAGGGGTTTGCGTGGGTGGGAGCCACGCAATGCCCCCAATTTGTAATTAGTTTGGGGAAAATTCCCCATTTTCCATTTTTTTTTTTTCTGACCCTATGTTACAAAAAAACCACAAATTACCCATGTGGATATCTCAACAAAAAAAAAAACAAACTTTTTTTTAGTACATATCAAGAGAACGAAAATAAATATTAATTATTAGGATTGAACTTGTGACGCTGTTAAACTGTTTAGAACCAAATAACGTCACTAAACCATTTAATATTAAAAGAAAAAAACTTTTTAAGTTTAATAGATATGGAATTCGAAATAAAAATGTCCACAATATGGGACGAAAATGAGGAATTGATTCTCATTCCCATCCACCATATACGAAATTTGTCCCCGTCGTATACAAAATTTACTATTGTTTTTCGTGAAGATTGGGATGGAGATTCCTACAAAAAAAAAAAAAAAAAATTAGACATCATTGATATATACTGATGTTATTTTATTACTTTTGTGGGCAAAATATATTTATCAAATTACTAATGAGGGTATGGTTTTTTTATAATTAAAATTCATAAAATTATATTATTTTCTTTATTTTAGGGTGCGAACCACAAATTCTATAAAGAGTACTGTTGCTCAAAAATAAACAAAAGTCAAATATTAATTTTTAAAATAAAATCTATGATCATGATGTCTAATTAAATTTTTATTAAACAATAAAACCATCGAGTTATCGTTCATTTCAACATTGTTATTTTCTTAATTTATAAGAAATCAAACTTGATTTCATATAATGGGTAACAATGTAAATTGGGTTTGCGCCTAAGGAGTCGAGTCTCCACGTGCGCACGTAGTACTCTCAAAAACTTTGAGACGAGGCTTTGGACTTTGACTTCCTTATTTGTTATATATATATATATATATAATAACTAATTTTAATGTCAATAATGTTTCAAAAAAAAAAAAAAATTAATGTCAACAATAAAATAATACGCGCTCCGCTGGCAGCTTCTTCCTTCATTCTATTTTCTCCCAAACTAAGGAACCCAAAAACACAAAACAAATCCCATTTGTATTTGAATTTGTTGGATTCAATAACACAAACCAACCATTTCACATTACTTTTCAAGGCAAAATGAGGGTCTATTATTCATCCATATTTGAACGAGATGATTTGAATTCATAATCTTTTAGGTCCCGTTTGATAACCATTTGGTTTTTTGTTTTTGGTTTTTCAAATTTAAGCCTATTCCCTCTCAAATTTCCTACGATGTGCTTCATCCTTTCTACCATTTATCCATCTTTCTTAAAAAAAGTAGAAGAATACTAACCAACTTTTAAAAACAAAAACAAACTTTAGGAAACTACTTTTTTTTGTTTTTAAAAGTTGGTTGCTCTTCCCCTACTTTCTTAAGAAAAGATGTATACATGATATAAATGATGAAATAAATTATAGAAAATTTGAGAGAAAATAGGCTTAAATTTGAAAAACCAAAAACAAGAAACCAAATGGTTATCAAACGGGGCCTTCGTAATTATCATAAATTATTATACTAAATTTATGAATATAAAGGATTGAATCTAATATATAATAACACTACACAACTTTATTCTTATTTTCTAATCCCTAGTTGGGCAATACAATTCTATATTCTGTTGTCAAAGGATAAGATTACAATAGAGATGTTGAGCAATGACTGATGAATGATGCTAAAATCACTAGTTATTGGTCACAACAAAACCATAGTTTAAGAGCTTCAATCATTCAAAAGGAAAAAAAGAAAAAGGAATGGGACGCTATTAACAAGGGACATTCGGCGTTGGCGTGCAGACTCGACATTCGAAGCTTGTAGTAATAATATGAGCTCTACCGAGGAACCAAATAGCTATTAATATGGGACGTTTGGCGTTGGCGTGCATAATCAACATTCGAAGCTTGTAGTAATAATATGAGCTCTACCGAGGAACCAAATAGCTATTAACATGGGACGTTTGGCGTTGGCGTTGGCGTGCATAATCGACATTCGAAGCTTGTGGTAATAATATGATCTCTACCAAGGAACCAAACAGCTAGAGATTCACCCAACAAAGTACAATCTTTCACATTCACAAGCTTGAAGGAAGCCTAAGAGCCCGAGAGTGGTGACGGATGTGATCTTCAATGAAGGTAGAAACGAAATCTTTAGAGTGATCGTAACCTGGTTGCATCCTCAAGAGGAGTGGAGCATTCACAGCCTTGCAGCCCTCTATAAACTTGCGTGGTAGACAGTCTGAATGTAAGTGTGCATCTTCATCCCCCTGTGTGTTTTTACAGGAAAAAGGAGGAGAGTAAAGGAAGTAGTATCAATCAATGTTTTAAAAGGCGCACCCTGGTGCAAGACGAGGCGCGTGCCTTTTGGCGCTTTTTGTGAAGCCCCGGAGCACGCAACGAGATCCCCGTACTATTCGAAGCGCGAGATAACTGATTCAAGACATTTGAATACCTTAAATAACTTAATTCTTCAACTCACATGGACAACATTTACTTTCTTTCTTTCTTTTTTTCTCTCCTCTGAAACTTATATTTTCCCGTTTCTCTAGCTAGACATTCTCTAATTCTCTATCCACACCATTGTATGTGAGTTCTTCTTCGCAATACTACGTTTCCAAGTTATTTCTTTCCATGTAATTAAAGTTAATAGTTGAATGTTATGTATGTTTTATATATTAATCTTGGTTAAAACTTCACTTCTGTCAATAAAAGTGTTTTTATTGTATACTCACATATTGTTGAAAGATGGAAATTCAAATTCTCTAATTCTTCCCCTATGATAATGAACCCAATGTTGGGTTTAAATAGAGTACAAGAGTTGGCCTCATAATAAAAGGAAAATATAAATCTAATGATAAAAGAAAATATGACCAAATGATAAAAAAAAAAGGATAATACCTAATAATAAAATAAAAGATGACCTAATAATATTTGATCTATTCCTAAAATGAATAAATAATTAAAAATGATGAAAATACAATTATACTAAAAATAACATAAATCAACACTCCCCCCTCAAGCTAGATTGTATATGGAATACAAGCCAAGCTTGAAGTTAAATTAATAAGAGTTGGTTCTTGGATGATGATGCGCCAAATGAGATGATGATGATATCGATGTTAGGCCAATTGGATGAGTGCTGCCAGGAGACAAATTGGATGAGTGCTGCCAGGAGGCAAATTGGATGAGTGCTGCCAGGAGGCAAATTGCCAGGAGGCCAATTGGATGAGTGCTGCAGGAGGCCAATTGGATGAGTGCTGCAGGAGGCCAATTGGATGAGTGCTGCAGGAGGCCAATTGGATGAGTGCTGGCCAATTTGGGAAGCTGGTCAGGGCCAATTTGGGAAGCTGGTCAGGGCCAATTTGGGAAGCTGGTCAGGGCCAATTTGGGAAGCTGGTCAGGGCCATTTTGGGAAGCTGGTCAGGGCCATTTTGGGAAGTTGGTCAGGGCCATTTTGGGAAGCTGGTCAGGGCCGATTTGGGAAAGGCCAATTTGGGAAGCTGGACAGAGCCAATTTGAGAAGCTGGTCCGGGCCAATTTGGGAAGCTGGTCCGGGCCAATTTGGGAAGCTGGTCCGGGCCAATTTGGGAAGCTGGTCAGGGCCGGAAAAGTGGCGATGCCAAGGCCAATTTGGGAAGCTGAAAAAGAGATGTCAGGGCCAATTTGGGAAGCTGGAAAAGAGATGTCAGGGCCAATTTGGAAGGCTGAAAAAGTGATGCCAGGGCCAATTTGGAAGGCTGGAAAAGTGATGCCAGGGCCAATTTGGGAAGCTGGAAAAGTGATGCCAGGGCCAATTTGGATATCGGGAAAAGTGATGCCAGGGCCAATTTGGAAATCTGGAAAAGTGATGCCAGGGCCAATTTGGGAAGCTGGAAAAGTGATGCCAGGGCCAATTCGGGAAGCTGGAAAAGTGATGGCAGGGCCAACTAATTAGGAAACCTCGAGAACGGTTAATGAATTGGGAAACCTGAAAAACGGCCAATGAATTGGGAAACCTGGATAACAACCAATTAATTGGAAAAACGCTCCAGGACCAATTAATCGGGAAAAGATTGGTACCGCAATTTTTTTTCCTTGCTGGCAATTCATTGACGCCTTTAAAGAAAGAAAATTTGGCATGATAATTTTTTTTGAGAGGATGATGATTTTTTTTAGGTTTTGGGCTGAAGAAAAAATAGAGGTTTGAGGAATATTTTTTTTGTTTTGTTGCCGAAAAACGAAGAAGATTATGAAGAAAAAGAAGAAAGTTTAGGAGGGGAAGAGAAACGGTTTACCCGAATCGAAAGGAAAAATTTGAGGCTCTGATACCATGTTTTTTTTACCAGGCTCTAGAGGGTCATTGCGCCTTGAGCTTTTTAAAACACTCGTACCTAATTATTGAATCTGCCATTCAAACTTCTGTTGATGTATCAAAGCCAGTTCTTGGAAACAAAAAATGTTCTATTTTTTTAAGCCTAAATGCTTAGGGATATAAACATGTTACACATCCAATGTGCTTAGTTCCCCCGTCAGATCTCTGAAGTCTGAATAGAAGCTAAACTTTTGAGGCACTAACAATTCCAATGCCATAGAGAACCAAGTATGTCTTGTAAATTAGAAATAGCTACGGACACAAATCAATCTTAACCCAAGCTCGATCGGTGGGCGCTCTTTCCATCCTAATCATTTAAAATTTGAGGGTGATACCATTAAGATGCCTATGAACTATGATATTCTACGATTACTTAGTTGGGGGTTTTGCTATCCAGTTAGCGGGTTGGCATCTAGGAGCAAAGCGCCTTAAATCCTAAAACCTAGACAAAATATGTAATTTGGTTTTTTTTTTAATTTTGTTTTTTATGCATTAAGTCATGTATTGTAATAGGGATTTATGAGAGTACACGATATAAATAACTTAAAACCTTAGCCCCAATTTGATCAACATTATATATTTTGTATCTCTAAATTAATAAAACAGTTCTCTCCTCTTGCAGCATATGGACGTAGCTAGCACATTGTTAGTGAATCACTTAAATCATCGTATTTTGTTTAACGTTCATTAGTGTTTTGTTTAACGTTCGTTAGTTTTAAAAGTAACCAATGCGACTGATGTGAAGGAACAATTTGTCCCATGAAAGTCGAATAAAAACTAGAAGCATTACCTGATCAATAAAAATGGTAGCAGATACATTGTGACACTTTAAGATTAGATGAGAAGCATCGTATTCCTGCAGTTAATTAATTTCAATAATTAAGAATTTAACCCTAACATTAAACTGTAAAATAAGTCTAAATATCTCATAAAACTCACCTCCCAGTCAGCTTTGTTGCTACCTAAATAATTTGTGAATGCCCTCTGGCTCATGGGACTGTTTATAGGGTTGTAAATGGGTGCTAAGGCAGATACTGACTGAAAAGTTAAGTAGAAAATGTTTCTATGAGAAACCTACAAAATAAAAGACCCCAGGGCAAAGTATTTCCATCTCTAGCACAAAATGAATAAAAACTATTTCATTTATAATAGAAAATCTAAATTGAGTTCTATCACCAATAGAATTCAATCGGTGATAGAGTTCTGTCAATAATAAAATTCAATCAATGATAGACTTATTCTATCACTATTTGAGTTCTAACCAGTTCTATCACTGATAGAATTCAATCAATGATAGACTCATTCTGTTATGTTTGAGTTCTATCACTGATAGAAATTATGTGATATAGATGAATTATTTTAGAAATCGTGTTACAAATATAATATAAGAGGTAGAATGTGCTGAAATAATGAAGAAAAAAAATTATTAATCAGATGGAAGCAACAGATAATATCTTTTTTTCCTCCCGTGTTTGGGGTGGGGGAGTGTACAAAATCCTGTCAAACAAACTAACTTTTTCTCAAAGTTGTTGAAAGCAAAACAGAAAATTAAAAAAGAGATAGTATCAAATACCTTATACTTGTTCATGTTTTTCAGGTAGATTATTAGAGCCCCATGCCCACCCATAGAGTGACCCGATATCGATGCCCGAGATGTATCAAGTTGTGGAAAATTCTCACCGAGAAGTTTGGGTAGCTCCTCGACAACATAATCATACATACGCCAATTTTTCCATTTGTCTTGTGTAGCATTGATAAAGAATCCAGCACCTTTTTAAGAAACCAGAAAAAGAAATGAAAAATATGAGGCATGAATCCCCATTTGTCTTCTGTGGTGTTGAGATAAAATCTAGTCATGGAAATAGTCATGCATTATACTAAACTAAAGGTCATATATATATATATGTATCTAGGATTAAAAAAAACGACACTTTCATGAAGAAGAAAGGAAAGAATACAAAGGCAAAATCAAGCCTGCAAAAGGGTTCCTAGAGGAAGGAAGGGTTCCCAATAATAATATAACAAAATATGGCTAACGAATCATTACAAAAAGAACTTGTCGAAAATGCCCAAAAAGAAACATTAAACTTGACAAGGGACAAACCAACACTAAGGATGGAGTAGAAACATGATAGAGTCCAAATACTCTGTCACAAGCCCCTCAATCAATTACTCAATTCAATATACTCATTGTATTCATCAAGAGGAAAGGAGTATGCTTATAGACCATTATGGGCTAACAAACTAACTATCAAAGTGTAACCTCCTTGACTATCTAACATCTATGCATGGTATGCCTTGGAAGAAAAGGCCCACGACTTTTGTACACTTATGCTTCAGGCTCGGAGAAATGGCATGCAGGGGTCAGAAGTTTAAACTTATTACCAAACGGGGTCGAAGTTCAAACTTATTGCAAATTGGGGTCGTCGCGCGACCAAAAAAAAAAAAATCTTAACAACTTTCCTTAAATTGATTACTAGCATCACAAATATATATATATATATATATATATATATATATCATTAATATTTTTCCTTAAATTGATTACCAACTTCGCATATAATCGGAGGAAATATCCATGGAGGATTTAATTTATATATTTAATTATTTTCTTTTCTTTTCTTGATAAAAGGTGTTTGTTTGTTGAATTTATGAAAAATTTAAAATGGGTATTTTAATTTAGAAATTCTATCAAATAAGTTATCATAATTATCTAAAATAATTTCTCATTTTTATTATTAAAATAAATGACTATTTGTTTCAAATTTTTGTCAAAATATATTATTGTCTCTAATCTTTTTACAAAAAAAAATCACATGTAAACAAGATTTTTGTTGCAACTTCTACTTTCCAAAAATAGTTTTTAAACTTATTGTCAAACGGGGTCGAATTTCAAACTTATGCCATTTTTCCCATCTAAACATATTATATTTGTATATCAAATTTTTTTTTGAAGAAATTTAATTTCCAGTAGTTCATAACCTCTTAATTTTTTAAGATACTCTTGATCATCAGCCATTTCATCATAATTTATTTTTATTTTCATTTAATAGTTGATTTATTTTTTTGTATAAAACATATATTATTTGATCTATAATATGCGATCAATCAAATAATATATTTTTATAATAAGTTATCTTCCATTCAATTTATAATCTTTTATCATAAAACAAAATAATAATTTCTACTATCTTGTGATGCTAGTAATCAATTTAAGGAAAGTTGTTAAGATTTTTTTATAATTAGTTATCTTCCATTCAATTTATAATTTTTTATCATAAAACAAAATAATAATTTCTAATCTTGTGATGCTAGTAATCAATTTAAGGAAAGTTGTTAAGATTTTTTTTTTTTTTTTTTGGTGAAAGACGCGACTTAACTTTTCTTAACAAATTTGACGGCCAAGTGGCGTTGACCGTTTGACCATTGGGTCGCGTCTTTCTGAAAGACGCGACCAAAACAAAGGGTGGTCACGCCTTTCAGAAAGACGCGACGACCCCAATTTGCAATAAGTTTGGGGTTCGACCCCGTTTGGCAATATGTTTGGGGTCCTAACCCCTGGGAGCCATTTTTTCTTCAGGCTCTAAAGTGTCGTTGCGCCTTTAAAAACACTGCATAATCCTCTCTCCTCTCAAAGAACTCCTTATAAACCTAATCCAAATTTTCTTTTATCAAGTCCCATTTATTGTGGAAGAAAGCTACGGTAAAACGTCAAGACTTATTTAAAACACAACCGAACACCAAATACCCTTCTCAACCTTCTAGGGACAATCACCATTCTTAGACTTGGGAGTCGAAGCTAAAGGCAACTTAAAGGTAGTGTATCAAATTCCAAGCATGAATATGAAAAATCTGAAGCTCCCCTACACAAGCTTTTCAAGAATGGGCAGGTGATGGTTTGTCCCTTGTCAAGTATTCTCCTGTTGAGATTGGGGAGCAAGGAACTCTTGAAATCCTTAGCTTATGATAATAAGGTTGGCTAGATTCTACTAGATATCACTTACCGTCGTTTTTTCCTTCATCCTGTCTTCCTTCCTTATTCTTCCTCCTGCGTTTGTTGATTCAGCTTTCACTTCTACAATCTTCCGTTTGACTCCTCTGTCACCTTCACGCCTCGATGAGGCCTTGGCTAAGGTCTCAATCACGCGATCATGGATCGACTGTTTGCCGATTACCCTCCACTCCAGCGAACAAGAGCTCTACGCTCTTGCTCAGTTCCGCCATGGATATTTCCGGGCTTGTCACCTTATTTCTGTCGTCGTGTGGCGTCTTTTCCATTTTTTCCATTTTGATAAGAACCAAATAATATATTATAATATAAAGATAATAAAGATACTAATTAACCCAAGTGTTAAAGGTACTTGAACCCTCCCGATACTTCTCAATATCTCATTATTTCTCTATTCTCTCTTATTTATAGTCTAATATGTTTATCCTACTCCTAATAGGATTGATCATTCCGTATCCTACCCCTAATAGGATTGACTATTCATTATCCTACTCCTAAACGTGCCTTATCACATTTTCTCTTTCCTCCTTGTGTCGAGTTCCGTGTTCTTCCCAGGATTCCTACTCTGATACCACTTTGTTAAGATCCCTACACGAACTTAATAAACAAGGAACACATGTACGAATTAAGTCACGAAATAGTCTTTACTCCAATGGGAATTACAAAATAACATAACCACCATTCGAGAGGATGGGCTCTCCTTAATACCTGAGTAGTATTCCCTTAACTAAAACAACAAAAGCGTAAAGACTCAAACAAACATAGCTGCTTGAATACTAACTGACTTTCTAATCGTCTAAAATGACCCTTTTGCCCCTGCAAGAATACATATTCATAATAGCAAGGCCTAGTTCTCGTATATTGGTTTCAATTTGAAGAGCAACCGAACATTAGGTCAAAAGTAACATGTTTTTTTTTTTTATAAGAAACAATTTCATTGATTATGAAATTACAAAATATAGTTATAGATTACTGAGATTCAAATGAGCGATCTCCGGTAATTAAATAGTGTTTCAAAACTATAAGAACGAAATAAAGGATTAAGTTTACACCAAGATATCACATTAATAGTAATGGTCTCTAAAAAAATTTCAAAATTAGAACTTTTATCCTTGAAGATTCTCCTGTTCCTTTCCAGCCAAATATTCCAGCAAAATGCTCTGATAAAATGCTCCCACATGATTTTCTTCTCCTTCTTGAAAGGGTGGCCCAATAGAGTTATGGATAATAATGAGTAAGGATTCGGTTGCAAAGTAATTGGCCAATTAAATGCATCTCTAATGTGGTCCCAAAATCGTGAGGCATATGTGCACATGCTAAAAAGGTGAGCAATGGTTTCGATTTTGTTTCTGCATAAAGAACACCATTGGGGGATAAAGCTTTGTTTATGAGCCTCTTCTGAAGTTTGTCATTCGTCAATAATGCTCCATGGGAAAGTTCCCATATAAAAAGTTTGATCTTCTTGGGATATTACCCGTCCATATTGGCTCATAAAGGTTGGTGGGGTGTTCTACGGGAGTGTTGGATAATGCCTTCACCATAGATTTAACATTAAATATACCAGATGGATCCGCTCTCCAAACTGGTAAGTCATCCCCATCAATTAAAATTGCCGCATTCAGGTATAATGTTAAGGCGCAAAATTCTTCAATTTCCTCTTCTTTCAGATTCTTTCTAAGCCCCAAGTCCCACGCCATCTGTTCCTGTTTCCATAGGGAGTTCACCACTCTTCCTTTAGATTTTGAGATGGAATGTATAAGCAGATAAATAATAGCCATTGGCGACTCATGAATCCATACATCTTCCCAGAAGATAATATCATTCCCACTCCTGATTTTATAGCTGATATTGTCAAGGATCCTCTGCCTCATCGATAAAATAGATCTCCCTGGTCCTTTATGTACCTTGTTGATATTCGATGCGGGCTTGTCAATACAAGTCGAAATGTCATATTTTGCATCAATAACTCTCTTCCATAAGACATCTTTTTCCGTACTATATCTCCAGATCCATTTAGCCAGAAGGGCCTCATTTTTTATTTTCATATTCACAATATCGAGCCCACCCTGATCATGTGGGAAAGAGACTGTCTGCCAATTAATGAGGTGCATTCCCCTATTATCCACATTGCCTTTCCATAAAAAGTTCCTGATCAATCTTTCAAGGTGTGAGCCGCTTTTTTGGGCATTTTAAATAGCGACATAAAATATGTTGGAAGATTAGCAAGTGTGGCTTTGATTAATGTAAGCCTACCCCCTTTGGAAATGTGGCCGTTCTTCCAAGAAGAATTTTTTTTCTCAACTTTTTCAAGCAGAGGTTCCCAAAAGGTAAATGTTTTTGATTTACCATGAAATGGGAGACCCAGGTAATTGGTTGGCCAGTCACCCTTTTTGCAACCGAATCTAGCCGCCAGTCTGTTTAATTCCCCATCCTCGACATTGATACCCAGGATTTCATATTTATTCATATTAATATAAAGGCCAGATAAAGACTCAAATGAACATGTTAAGTAAATCCTCGTTGAAGAATTTTAAGTAAAATAGTCAAATGAAAAACAAACAAACCATACACGACAACATGACAGTCGGGACAACATACCGACACCAAGCCCCCAATGGTCAGCCTCTCCTTCAACATTCAGGCCTCCTATTATATGTATAAGATCCAGATCACATTTCATAACAACATATGAAGCACAGTAACAACTAAAAACTTAAACCTTTTCCAGAATAATGAATCTTAGTTAAAGGGAAAACAAAAAGATTTCTGCAAGAAAACTTCTTTCACTTTGTAGTACCAAGTTGGATTTGGTTAAAATTACAGGTTTAGTTTCTGACTTTTAGATTTATGTCAAATAGATCTTTAAACTTTAAAAAGTGTTTGGTAGGTCTCTAATTTTAAATTTTGTCTAATAGATTCTTGAACTTAAAAATGGTCTAATAGGTCCTACCTATTTGACATTTTTTCAATATACTCACGAACCTATGAGACACAAATTGAACTTATTCTTTTGTTTTTGAAAATTGAACTTGTTTTCTCATCATTTCTCAGCAATAAGAAAATATTTGAATTCTTAGCCAAATGAGCAAACCAAGTTTTTGAAAACTAATTTTACATAAATATATATATAGGTTTTTGTAGATAATGAAAGGAGGAAATGAATAGGTAGAAGTAGTATTAATAGACTATTTTCAAAAACAAAAAATCAAATGGTTATTAAATGGTGTGTTAATGAATAATGAGCTATTAGACACAAAATTCAATTCAATGTCTACTATTAAAATTTTCAATTTTTACTTCCCATCACACTTGAAAGAGCTATTAGAATTCAAAGCTAGTTCAAAGCTATTAAGCTAAAAACAAAAGGATAACTTCTTCCAAATCAAAATTGCATTCCCCAACAACATTATGAATACTTGAAAATGAGTTCCATAGATGTTCTTACTTGGAGATGTATCAGGTACAATTAATGCAACACCTTCACTAGAAGCGGTGCGTTGAGCCCCGTACTTAAGTATAAAATTCGCATCCGTACAACCCATGCCAGTGAGCCAGTACATTACCTGCTCCATAAAGAAAACCAAACCCATCCTTCAGTCATCAGCATAAATACATTTCCAATAACAAAGAGCAAAACATTCCAAACAATCATGGCCTAATGGTTAACATGATCTTGCAAAACCGAGAGGAGAAGAGTTCAATCCATAGTAGCGACCTAGAAAACTAGGTTTTCTTAACATTCAAATGATGTAGGGTCAATAATTTCCTACGGTTTCCTTGACATCCAAATGTTGTAGGATCAAGCAGTATGTCTGGTGATAATAGTCGATGTGTGCGCAAGCTGGCCTGAACAATTTGATATAAAAAAAACATACTCCAAACCATTACAGATTGGTCAAGCAGTCAAGAGGGCATTGTGAAACTAAGAGGTGAAGGGTTTCATCCATGGCGATCACCTGCCTAAAATTATATTCCCCAAAATACCTAAAAAAACCAACGGCAGCGAGATCAAATTAACCCAGAATCAAACAGGAAGGTGATTTTTCCCGAACATCCAAACACTAGATTTTAGGGAAGCAGAAAAATATTGACCAATTCAAATGTATCGTAATGGAATTGATTTTTGCAACTGAAGCAAATGCCTCTTGATTAATAACCAATTTCATAGGTTTGAGTGAAGCTTTTTGCCACTAATCTCCTCATATATCTTTCAAGTGCCACTTTGTTTCAGAGCATTAATCTCCTCCATAACTGCCGCTCTCCATTTTCGATCATCTAAAGCTTCTGGTATATTCCTTGGAACAAATAAATTGTCTATCCTAAAGGTAAAGACTTAATAACTATCGGACAGTTTTTCATAGGAGATGTAATTTTCTATAGCATACTCGTTACAAGCTCGAGTACCTTTCCTAATAGCAATAGGGAGGTCAAGATTAGAGATGGAAGATACAACATTTTGAATATTAATAGGATTCAAGGTATTTCAACGTTGAGAACAGGAGTCACCATTCCAGAGATCCAGGCCGCTTCATTTAACCAAACCAAACAAAACACTTATATTTTTTTTTTTTTAGTATGGAAGGTGAATCAACAAACCCTAGAGGATAGTACTGCTCTCAAATAAAATGAGAGTCAAATATCGATTTCCATAATGGAACACATGCCTGTGGAGTTAAAATGGTTTAACACCAAACAAGATAACCAAGGGTCTTGAGATGCATAAGGTGATGGATTCAATCCATGGTGGTCACCTACCTAGAAATTAACGTGTTTCTATTATTTTTAGTACAAGTTAGGAGAAGGAGAATTACAAATACCAATTGCAAGAATTGCAAGAATAAACTCGTAACCGTGGAGTGGAAATATCATAACATGAGATCAGATAAGATAATCAATCGCGCCACCTACCCAATCAGTCTTTCTATTTTTGTTTTTCCATTGTTTAAAAATGAGGGGTAAGTAATGAATAAAATAACAGAAGAATCTCCCTAAAAGAAAGGAATATAGAAAGATCATATAATATAAGATAAAGAAACAACCATTATTATATTATTAGGAATGGAATGTTGAGTTACCGGGAATTTGTGGGAAGGAAAAAGAGGGGGAGAAGGAGGGAAGTAAACGTGGAATTTCATGGAGCAGCCGAGAGTGGGGCTGTAATGGCGGTATCTTCTGTTGAACCCTCCGAACATCTTCGAATTGCTCATCTCGCTCGGCGTAGTCTCCATTTTCGCTCTCTTCAAACCAAAATCACAGAGATCAATTTTTTTTTTTTTTTTTTTTTTTTTTTTTTTTTAAAGAGAAAGAGATAGAGATGGATGCTAATAATGATGGAATTGACAAATTTTGGACCTGGTCCATTTAATATCACAGTCTTTTTTATTTTTAGTACAAGTGAGGGTGAACGAATACAAATATCGATTTCATGGATCGAACTCAGCTGGTTTAATAAAACTATGTGTTACTGACCCATTGAGTGGTAGTATTTTTTTTTTTTTATCAAACTTTTGTTTGCCTTTTCTTTTCTTTCTTTATTTCGTTTAATGTTTCTTCTACGCCTAAGTTATCAAACATGCCAATAAATTAGAAAATTATCTATGAAGTTTTAAACTTTTCAAAGTACGTACAAAATGTTTCAAAAATATCCTTAATTTTGGATGGTTTCAAAAATACACATAGATTTTAAATGATTTAGGCCCAGTTTGATAACCATTTGATTTTTTGTTTTTTGTTTTTAAAATTTAAGCATACAACTACTACTTTACTATACGTATTTTGTTACTTTGATGTACATCTTACCTACTTTCTTACATAAAGATGAATACATTGTAGAAAATGTGAAACACATTGTAGTAACTTTGAATAAAAATATGCTTGAATTTCAAAAAAACAAAAACAAAAAATCAAATAGTTATCTAACGGGACCTTAACTTTCCAAATATTTGAATTTAATGTGTCAAACTTTGATTGTGGTAAACTAAAAATTCTTTATGGTTCATAAAGACTTTTAAATTGAGATTTGTTTGTTTATTATTACATCAAAATTAATACTAAAATTATAATTCATATCCATTCATAATCTTTTAATTTATTTAAACTTCTGAGTTTCTTATTATCAATCGCAAATATAACATTAAATTTGAAATTTCAAAGCAACTTACAACTACAATACAACCCATAATAAAATACTAGTTAGTTTAAGTTAGCATTTATGATTTCTTTAATATTTTATAAATCCAAAAAAAAAGGTAAAATGATAAACAACAACCCTAAGAAAAATATATTAAAAAAATAATTTACTAACAATTCAATTAATTAAACAATATATTGACATAAAAGTAAACCAGAGGTCAAAAATAAAAAGACAACAAATTGCAAATACAAATATTGTATGATAGCTTAGTTGGTTACACCACCTTAACAGTACGTGAGTTCTAACTTCAAGTTGTATAAAATTTTATGTTCTGATGTAAATAATTAAGTGGTGCCATTAAAGAAATAACCAGCTTAAAAAGTTTTAAAATTTTGGTCACTAAAAGATTAATCTAAGATATAATAATACTACACAACATTTTTCTTATTTTCTTAAACTAACAAGCTATGCTTACATTAGCTTTTTTTTTTATTCCTAGTTCAAGCAATACAATTCTATTCTGTTGTCAAACAATAAGATTACAACAGAACTGTTAATGACTGATGAATGATGTTAAATTCACTAGTTATTGGTCAACAAACTCACTGTTTAAGAGCTTCCATCATTCAAAAAAAAAAAAAAATGCAACGCCACTCTTTTTTAAACAAAGGTAACCACGTTCGTGCCTAGGCCAGGCACCAGGAGACATCGAAAGAATGGAAACACGAAAGATGTCTACAAATTAATGTCACATGTGAGTTTCGAACCTGGGATCTTGAAGGGAGCACACCTTCAAAACTCAAGTCTTCAACCAACGGTGTCATCCCCTTAAGCCTTGTTTGGTTTGCCGTTTGGAATCGGAGATTTGGATTTGGAATCCGGGGGTTTGGAATCACTTGTTTGGTAAATGTAAAGATTCCGGGGATTTGGAATCCGGAGGTTTGAAATCAATTGTTTGGTAAATGTAAAGATTCTAGGGGTTTAGAATCCAAGGATTCGAAAACCTAATCTTTTAAACAAACCAAACATGATTCTTTTTATTTTGGATTATCAATATAACAAACCAAACACCGTAATCAAGATTCTAGGGAATTTGATTACGATACTGAATTCCGGGGAATCTGGATCCCAACCCGCAAACCAAACAAGGCCTTAGGGACTAGAATGCAACACTATTAATCACTAATTATTGGTCAAACGTCTCTCTATTAAGGGACGTTCGACGTTGGCGTGCAGACCATTCGAAGCTTGTGGTAATAATATGATCTCTACCAAAGAACCAAATAGCTAAAATTCACCCAACGAAGTACAATGTTTCACATTCACAAGCCTTAAGGAAGCCTAAGAGCCTGAGAGTGGTGACGAATGTGATCATCAATGAAGGTAGAAACAAAAAAGTACGAGTGACCGTAACCCGGTTGCATCCTCAAGAGGAGTGGAGCATTCACAGCCTTGCAGGCCTCTTCAAACTTTTCTGGTAGCAACTGTGAATGCAGGTATTCATCATCCTCCCCCTGTGTGTGTTTTACAGGAAAAAGGATAAAATCAGCATTTCATAATGTCTAGGAGAGTAAATGAAGTAGTATCAATGTGTACATGTCAGTTTGATTCGTTTGTATGTTACTAATTACCAAATCTACAACTCAAAAATCACACAATTGAAAACATACTTTCATGAGGTCGTCTTACTCTCAATCATACCACTCTCTCTAGTATGCATCGTTATTACCTTGTCGCTATTCAAGATGCCTTCCAATGTGGTAAGATTTTGAATGAGACTATTGATCACTTCTTTTGGGAGGATGCTCGAGGTGATGGAGGGATGCATAATATGAAACAGATGGGGAGGGGAGACTTGGAATTGGTCATTGTGTATTATGTTCAATGGAATTCGGCTTTACTAGCTAAATGGATCTGACGCTATGTTCATGAACCAAAATCTCTTTGGCAGAATCTCATTGCTACTAAGTACTATGGACATTTGGTGGGAGACTGTTGGCCTCAAGTTATCGAACATTTTGCTCATAAATCTCTATGGGGTTTAGTCTCTAATCAGTTTCGCCCGTGTATTGGGGATGGTCAAGCTATGATGGCTGAAGTACTCTGTCATTGTGTCCCTAAGCTAGGCACCAGAAGACATTAAAGGAATGAAGACACGAGAGGTGTCTACAAATTAAAGTCACGGGTGAGTTTCGAATCTGGGACTTTGAGGGGAGCCCACCTTCAAAACCTAAACCTTCAACCACTATGTCACCCCTTGGGATCCCGATTATATTACATATACTTACTAAATAGCCAAAGTTCATAGTAGTAGAAGTATAGAATGTTATGAATGCAGATTGGGACACCAACAGTTACGACATAACTTAACAGAGTTGGAAACAAGTGAATGAGTTTCTCTCTCACATTTACTATCACAAGTTATTTTGTCCACTGCTCCTAATACATGGGTTTGGCATTAGAAAACTTCTGGTGCTTTTTAGGTAAAATCACTTGCAGATAGTTTGTTGTGTATGACTAACTAATCAACTTGTAAAGGGATTCTACTCCGTGCTTTGGATGGGACTGTATCCCAAACAGAACCTTATATACAAAAATTGAAAAATGTGTACGAATTCAAGAACCTTAGGTACAAAAATTGAAAAATGTATACGAATTCAAGAACATGACAATCTACTAATGAAATGTTTTGATTGAAAACAACAATCTACTAATGAAATATAAGAGAACTTAAAAACATGCACACTTACTAAGGTTCCGTTTGATAACCATTTTGTTTTTGAAATTTAAGCCTACAACAACTACTATATAATGTGTTTTTTCTTACTTGGATATTTACATCTTACCTATATTTGTAGAAACCAAACAAAGATTTGGAACAAAAAAAAGTAACTTCCAAAAACTTATTTTTGTTTTTAAAATTTGGTTAGCATTCACATACTTTCTTAAGGAAATATTGATACATTGTAAGAAAAATGGAGCACATCGTAGGAAATTTAAGTAAAAATAGCTTAAATTTCAAAAATAAAAAATAAAAAATAAAATGGTTATCAAACAGAGTCTAAATGACTAGTTTTTAGTTTTAAAAGTCACCAATGCGACTGATGTGAAGGAACAGTTTGTCCCATGAAAGTTGAATGAGAACTAAGAGCATTACCTGATCAATAAGAATGGTAGCAGATACATCGTGACACTTTAAGATTAGACAAGTAGCATCATATTCCTGCAGTTATTCAATTTCAATAATTAAGAATTTAACCATAGCATTAAACTGTAAAATAAGTCTAAATATCTCAAAAAACTCACCTCCCAGTCAGCTTTGTTGCTTCCTAAATAATTCGTGAATGCCCTCTGGCCCACGGGACTGTTTATAGGGTTGTAAATGGGTGCTAAGGCAGATATTGACTGAAAAGTTAAGTAGAAAATGTTTCTATGAGAAATCTACTAAATACAAGATAATAAAAACAAAATTTTATTGGGTAAAATATAAGTTTTTTTTTTTTTTTTAAACAAGGTAAGTCCCTATGGTTTGAAGAAAGTTAGAGTTTAGCCCTCATGGTTTCAAACACTAGAGTTTAGTCCCTATGATTTGAAGAAATATAGAATTTAGTCCCTATGATTTTAAAAACTAGACTTTAGTCTCTATGGTTTTAAAAACTAGAATTTAGTCCCTATGGTTTGATATATTCTAATTGTCAGCGAATTAAATACTTGAAAGTTAGTTATTCATGTCCAATGATGAAATTATAAGTTAAGTGATTGATATAACAAAAAATAATATCATTTATGCATGAATAGTGAGCTTTCATGTATTTAATACGCCAGCGATTACGTACGATAAAGATTATAATTTAGGTTTAATAGAACCATAGGGTCTAAATTCTAATTTTAAAAATCATAGAGACTTCTAACTTTCTTCAAACCATGGGGACTAAGTTTCAACTTTTTTCAAACCATAGGGACTAAACTCTAGTTTTTGAAATGATGAAGACTAAACTCAAACTTTCTTCAAATCATAGGGATTAAACATATATTAACAGATGGAAGCAACAGATAGTATCTTCTTTTTTTTTCCTCCAGTGTTTGGGGTGGGGGAGTGTACAAATCCTGTCAAACAAACAAACTTTTTCTCTGAACGAAAAATTGTTGAAAGAAAGGATCCTTCGCAAAACGGAAAATTAAATAAGAGATTAGTATCAAATACCTTATACTTGTTCATGTTTTTCAGGTAGATTGTTAGAGCCCCATGCCCACCCATAGAGTGACCCGATATCGATGCCCGAGATGTATCAAGTTGTGGAAAATTCTCACTGAGAAGTTTGGGTAGCTCCTCCACAACATAATCATACATACGCCAATTTTTCCATTTTTCTTGTGTAGCATTGAGATAAAATCCAGCACCTTTTTAAGAAACCAGAAAAAGAAAAGAAAAATATGAGGCCTGAATCCCCATTTGTCTTCTGTAGCATTGAGATAAAATTATCAGTTTAGCTTCTACTGTTTTCCCCATTCCCTATACTTCTTCCTTTTAACCTTTTCGGATTATTGTTTTTTTTATATCTGTGACTGTCCGGACCACTTTTTGCACACCTCGACTCCCGCCTGACCCTACGACCCTCTTTGACCAATTGAGCCACTCCATGATGGTTCCCTTTCGGGTTATTGTATCCAAGAGCTTTAGAAAAGTTTATTTCCTTTTACAAAAAATCATTTGTCTTGGAAATAGTCATGCATTATATTAAACTAAAGGTCTATATATATATATATTATAATGATATAAAAAACAACTTTCATAGAGAAGAAATGAAAGAATGCAAAGGAACACGAAAGCCAAGCCCACAAAAGGGTGCCTCAAGGAAGGGTCCCCAATATAACAAAATATGAACTAACAAATAATTAACAAAAAACTGGTCACAAACGCTCAAAAAGAATCATTAAACTTGACAAGGGACAAACCAACAATAGATCCTCTCGACCGCACGAAAGATTCTACTATTTCTCTTCCTCAAATTTTCCAAACATACTTCTACTCTCTATAAAAAATAAAAAGTTCCCAGATAGAAGATAGCAGCAACATCTTCATTGCATTCAACGACCCTTGGAATAAGATCATCGTTGAACCAAACTGGTAATCGACGACGACAGACAATGTCACACTGACAGCTACAGAAGATAGCAATCTAACAAACCTCAGCCTAATGAACACAATCTCCATGCATTATCATAGCACCAATAACCCTAGAAAATGGAGAGAGTGAGAGAAATTCCACCATTGGCAAACATCATTAACCGTGTTCGACATGGTGATTATAAGGACAATACTCCATGGTGTTAGGATCCCACATCTAGCAATATTCAAGAAATGTGAACTACTCCTCTCATCACCAATTGATTTTAAGATGGATGTCCACACTGTCTAATACATGGAAGAGCAAAGCCAGGAGCAGTGGGGAGAGAAGCTCTTCTCATCTTATGCAAAAATAATCATAAATTAGTGAGATAGGTCCACAAAAGATCAGATTAGGGACCAATAGACTTTGAAGTTGGAACATTTCATGGATAACCAGCATAACTGTGTTCGTTGTGTATAGTCGTTTAGAAGTAGAAGAAGATGTAACAAAATGATTTTGATAATAAATCAAACTTCCATTGAGAAGAAATGAAAGAACAACATGTCATAAAAAAAAAAAAAAGAGTCCACCAAATAGGATAAAAGATGCAACCTACAAAAACTCCATCCAGTTAAATAAAAGGACAGCTAAACTAAAGAGTACAAAAATATGTAAAATACATCAACCAAGGGTAGGACTTCCATTCCAAGTCAGCAGACTCCACTATAATACACTTGATTCTATAAGAAAATAGAGTCAAATTTAAATCAAACCAACCATACACAAAAAGATATTTCATAATAGCAAGGCAAGTTCTTCAATGTATATTTGTTTCTGTGAAATAGTGTGCACATCCATCTCAAAATCAATTGGTAATGAGAGAAGTAGTCCACCTACCTTATAAACACTAAGAGATATCCTTACCTTATCAATGTGTGATTCTCAACATGCCCCCTTAAGATGGTGCGTCTTTTGGGCTACCAATCTTGAATCGGATCTCAATTTTTTTTATTGGACCGTATACCCGTTTGGGCTTAATGGGCTCTAAAACCATGTGAAATAGTGTGGACATCCATCTCAAAACTAATTGGTAATGAGAGGAGTAGTCCACCTACCTTATAAACACTAAGAGATATCCTCACGTTATCAATGTGAGATTCTCAACAGTTCCAATTTGAAGAGCAACAGAATATTAGGTCTTCAATAGAATATTAGTTTAAAAGTAATATGTTAACTGCAATATGAAAGTCAGGATAACATACCGACACCAAAATCCCAACGGTCAGCCTCTCCTTCAACATTCAGGCCTCCTATTATATGTATAAGATCCAGGTCACATTTCATATCAACACATGAAGCACAGTAACAACTAGAAACATTTTCCAGACTAATGAATCTTAGTTAAAGATAAAACAAATGGATTTCTGCAAGAATACTTCTTTCCCTTTGTAGTACCAGGTTGGATTTGGTTAAAAAATAGGAATTCAAACTTTAAGAAGTGTTTGATAGGTCTCTAAATTTAAATTTCTTTAAAAAGTGTAATAAGTCCCTAAACTTTGGATTTTATTCATTAAGGTTTCAATTTTTTGTCTAATAGGTTCTTAAACTTTAAAAAGGGTCTAATATATAGGTCCTACCTATTTGGCATTTTTTTAAAAACTCACCAACCTATTGGACACAAATTGAACTTATTATTATTTTTTTGTTATTGAAAATTGAACTTATTTTCTCAATCAACCTATTGGACACAAATTGAACTTATTATTATTTTTTTGTTTTTGAAAATTGAACTTATTTTCTCAATCATTTCTCTACAATAAGTTTTATCTTTTTTAAGAAAAGATTTGAATTCTTAGCCAAATTAGCAAATCAAGTTTTTGAAAACTACACCTTATTTTTAAATTGGCTTGATTTTTGCAGATAATGAAACAAGAAAATGAATAGGTAAAAGTAGTATTAATGAGATATTTTCAAAACCAAAAACCAAATGGTTATTAAATGAGAAGTTAATGCCCTATTAGATACAAAATTCAATTTTATGTCTAACAGATTTATAAAATTCGAAAAAGGTATTAGAATTCAAAGTCATTAAACTTTTTTTTGAAACAAGGGTAACCACGCCCGTCCCTAGGCCAGGCACGGAAGACATCGAATGAATGGGGAGACACGAGAGGTGTCTACAAATTAGTGTCACAGGTGAATCTCGAACCTGGGACCTTGAGGAGAGCACACCTTCAAAGCCCAAGTCTTCAACCAATTGTGTCACTCCTTAGGGACTCAAAGTCATTAAACTAAGAGCACAAGGATAGCAAATTCAGTTCTTCACAATCAAAAAATTGCAACAAACAACATTTAATTTAAGAATACTTGAAAATGAGTTCCACATATGTTCTTACTTGGAGATGTATCACATATAATTAATGCAACACCTTCACTAGAAGCAGTGCGTTGAGCCCCTGACTGAATTGTAAAAGTCTCATCCGTACAACCAAGGCCAGTGAGCCAATACAGTACCTGCTCCATTAGAAAAAAAATTAAAAAAATAAAATAAAAAAACAAGCCCAGCCTTCAATCATCGTGGAGTGGCTCAGTGGTCAAGAAGATCTCACCAAACTAAGAGGTGAAGAGGATAATACTGTTAGGACTCTCATGCTCAAGACATAGAAAAGACCAATAAAATTATGAGTTATTATAATCTTAGAGATAAACACGACATTAATTATGTAGGGAATTATGAGAAGGTATACATCCATCTTTTCGGAGATTCGTCATCTCGAATTGGCTTGTTATCAATCAAACTATCCTATTTCCTTTTTATAATTTTATTTGTAAGGGAAACCTTACAAATACAAATGTTAATTTCTTTCGCATCCAAATATTGTAGGATTAGATGGTATGTCCCGTGACAATAGTCGAGATTTGCGCAAGATGACGCATATATATATATATATATATATGGTAATGATTGAATCCATGGTGGCCACCTACCTAGAAATTAGTTTCATATCGATTTTCTTGGCATCCAAATGTTATAGGGTCTATGTCCTGTGACATTAGTCAGCGCATTTGAAAGCTGGACCAAACAGTCACAGATATAAAGAAAATAAAAAATAAAAAGATCGTCATTCCATATCTATTCTACAAAACACCTAAATCCTGTTATGATCTCACAGATATCCCATTTATAAGAGATATGAGTTACCCCCTCATTGACAATTGGTTTTAAGGTGGAACTCCATATTCTGTGATAAATCCAACGGCAGTGAGATCAACTTTTTAAATTTTTCCGAAACTGGGAAATCGGACATTATTAACCCAGCTAACCACGGAGGGAATGAAAGCATCTACAAATTAATATCACTGGTGAATTTCAAACCTTGACCACGGCGTCACAGATCAAATTAAGCCAGGATCGGGGACTATTCGAGGACATCCAAACATAATATTATGGAAAAACGAGAGAGAGGAGTTACCGGGAATTTGTGCGAAGGAGGATCAAGAGGGGGAGAAGGAGGGAAGTAGATGCAGAAGTTCATGGAGCAGCCGAGAGTGGGGCTGTAATGGCGGTATCTTCTGTTGAACCCTCCGAACATCTTCCACCGGCTGATCTCAATGGGCTTGGTCTCCATTTTCACACTCGCTATGGAATCAAACACAGATCAAAATGATGATATGATTACACGTTCAACTGCGTTTGGGTTAACCCCACCAAACGCCAATAATGCCACATTATGTCAATTATTGAACTAAAATATATTTTTTGAAATATGTTTCAACAATCACGGATGATGTTTGTAACAATTAGTACGGGTGCATACTAACACGACAACTCGAGAAACCCGAACTAATCCAATCCAAATTATCGGGTTGAGTTGGGTTGAATATATAAATGGGTTGGGTTGAATAGAAAGAGTTGGGTTGGGTCAAGGGTTTAAATCAACCCAACCCGAATTTTATATTAAATTTTAAAAAATATATATTTTTACTCATAACATAATTATTATGTTATTTAATTATTTATATTATATATTGCATCTCTATTTTATTTAATTATTATTGTTAGACTTTTATTTTTTAATATTTTTTAAACCTATTGATAAGATTTTGAAGTTAGATAAACTTGAATTTTGCATTAGTAATAGGAGTATTTATGCTAATATTAGTCCTAAATTTATAGGAATCGAAAAAGAGGCGTTAGAAATTGTTTATTGAGTACATTGTTTATCATGGTGAGCTTTTTAAA
>JBBMEF010007110.1:0-23985 GCA_037832685.1 Sicyos baderoa | reverse complement strand
GTATTCTATTTATACACTTATGAATGCTATAAATAAGTGTAGTTTCTCAATTGTAATGTACACATAATCAATAAAGATATTCTCACAATTTCCTCTATATGTTCTTTTCTCTGGTCGTTGCTTTATTTGTTATTAGTTTATAACAAATATATATTTTTTATTTTTTATACGAAGAAAACTAAAAACTAAAAATAAAAAAAATATAGATACAAAAAATAAAAAATGAAATGGTTATTAAACCAACCTACATTTTTTTAGTTTGAGTTTAGTTTGGATCGCCAACAAGAATAATAACCGTGTGTCCAATAATTGAAATCATTATAAAACAAATAAACAAGAGGGTTTTTTTTTTTTTTTTCTTTTTTTTTAGTACATAAACAAGAGGTTAGCATTAGTGAAGAATTAAAAGTGTTGAAAATAAAATAAATAAAATTTATTTATATTTTGTATGTAGTAATTAAGATGTTAGGGCGTTCAAATTTCTTACCCTAAAGAAATAGAATAAAATAAAAACTATGAACTTGGAAGGTGGATCTACGTTTAACATAAATGATAATTTCATGAAATTTGCCCGAAACTTTGGTAAGTGTATTCTTTTACTTTCATCTTGAGTAAGTGGGGCAATTATTAAAATTTTATTTGAAAATTGGATTAAAAATTATTTTATGAATTCAAATATTATTTTGAATCATATACTAGTTTCTTTTCTAAATAAATCAATTTCATTAAATTAGATGTTAAAAAGTATTTGAACCTAAATTAAACAAACCTCAAAGTATATAAAAATTCATGAGTAAACTTTTAATTTTTTTACAAAAAATCTGTTTAGTAGATCATAAAACATATATTTAACCAAAAACTTGAGAATTTTTAATGATCTTTTCTATGGTCTTTAATATGATTAGTATGTGTTCATACATGATGTGGTAAAATTTTGGATTTTAGCATAAATCAAGCCCCAAAAGGCAACTAAATAAGTTAGTGATTCAATAATTTCATTAGTTGGTTGTAAACTAATTCAACATCATCGTCAGAGGTTCAATCCCAAGAATTAGTATTTGTTCTTCTTTCTCCCATACGTACTAAAAAGAAAAGGCCTTAAAAGGCAACTTCATTGCATTCAGTCAGCTATTGAATGACAAATAATCTATTTTGTACCATCTCTTCCTTATAATCATCATGTAAGTCACTCAAGGCAAATGCATTTTGTTGAGCTTGACCCTGTTTCTATTTTGATGCAATGCACTGGCCGTTTATGGTTTTGCTGCTGTAAATTTGAAGGTTGTCTTTTTAAATAAAAAATACAAGGGTAATCACGCTCGTCCCTAGGCCAAGCATCGAGAGAGATCGAATGAGTAACGTCACAAGTGAGTCTCGAACCTGAAACCTTGAAGGAAGCATACATTCAAGGTCTAAGTCTTCAATTACTGTGTCACCCTTTGGGGTCAGGCTATCTTTCTACCGTTGCTGGTATTTGAAATCAATATTTTAATCGATAATTTCAGGTACTTGATTGTTTGATTCTCATTGCGTTCAATGTTGTATATATTGAGATGTCAAGTAATCTAGTATTTTTTTTAACACAGTCTCTCTCACACAAATGTTGTAGAATAACAAGTTATTCATGAAAATATTCGAGGTAGTCTCTCTCTCACACAAATGTTGTAGAATAACAAGTTATTCATGAAAATATTCGAGGTGCACGTAAATTGGCGAAACATTCACCAATAAAAAAACTATTATTTCAATGACAGGTTCTTACTTTTCTTTCCCTTTCCCTTTGCCTTTCCTTTTGTTTTGTCAGTTGCAGCAGCTTCATTTTGCTTCCCAGCCCTGTTGCATTCTTCAACAACCTTGTTGTCAATCTTTCTTGTTGGCTTGAAAACCTTAGTAACTGAAGGATCCAAAACCTCACTTGAACAGCCAAGCTCAAGACCCATAGCCAAGGCCTCATCCCACAATTGCCTACCCATTTCAAAATCACCTCCTCTACAAAGCTTAGGTATAAGCACATCATAAACTGGACCATAACCCCCCAATGAGCTTCTCTTCATCTTCTCAAACAGCTCAACCGCATAATTCGCTCTCTCAACTCCGCACAGTACGCCGATCAAATCGTAGTAGAATTTCCGATCCGGGACCAACCCTTCCTCAATCATCTCATCAACAATCCCACGCCCTTTCCCGAATCGTCCAGTCAGGAACAACACTCTCGCCACGAGATAATAGCTGACCCAATCGGGTCGGCAACCAGATCGTTTCATTGACTCGAGGATCGAACATGATTCCTTCACTCTCCTCGTCCTACCAAGACAAGACAACAGTACATTATAACTGATTGAGTTTGGAGAAATTTTGTAGGATCTCATCTCCATCATTACATTCAAAGCTTCAGGGACAAGACCAGAAGGATTTTTCTCAAGATTCTGCTCACAAAGGCACCTGAGGAAAGTGTTGTAACAGAACAAATCTGGGATTGCTCCATCTGACTTCATTTCTTTGAGTATCCTTCTTGCTTCTTTTGTGTTCTTCTGAAAAGACCATCCATATAAAAGGCTTCTATAAATGCAACCCATTGAGCCAGAGATCTTGTCCTTGTGATGTAGGACAACCCCTTCAGCTCTCTTAGCATGCCCTTTTGCACAAAGAGCAGAAATAATGGCAGTGACAGTAAATTGGTCATGTGGGCATTTGTACCTATCCAAGTTCTTGAACAGGCCCAGTGCTTCATCTTCTCTATCCATTTTGACCAAAGCTTCAGCCACAAAGCTGAATGTCTGGCCCTCCATCGCCCGCCCGCCTCTCTTGAGATCCGAGAGTAAGATATCAATGGCGGTGTAGTCCCTCTTCCACGCAAATAAACGGATGGCACGATTGAAATCTTCATCCTGCAAACCATGTTTCAAATTCTTGACAGACCACAAGAAAAATCTAAGCAATCGTCTAGTGGGTGCTTCGTTTTCGCAAGAATCTATAACATGGGTAACGAGTGAAGGTGTTAAGGATAGTGTAGATTTGTTCAGGCTTGATTCCAACTCATCGAGCCCGCCGATCGTGCATGAAACCAGTTTACACAATTCTAACACAGAAGCTCCATTGTTTTGGGTGCAGATTGAATGATTAAAGAAGCCATGCCAATTTGACTTGAATGCTGAGACGAATCTTCTCAGCGGCATTTCGTCGAACATGTGGCGTGCAAGCATTGCAATGTACAGAGCTGGTGGTTATTCAAAGAAGAATCATATTCATTTCTGTGATAACTCGCCACTAACTTCTCATACATAGTCGGATTACAGGGGACCAAGAATCGAGTTTCTAAAAATCAAACGCTTACCTTAATTTCTTCGATTTCTGCTTCCGTTGACGAACATCCAATTCTCAGATTGTAAATCGGTTTGGATTTTGGCTGGGCTGTGTGTTTTTTGTTAAGTACAAATCCCGAGAGCTGATTACAAATATCGATTTCAATAATCGAACCCGAACACATGACATTGGTGTTAAACTAATTTAACTATTAAATTATTGTGCTACCGACCCATTCAGTGACGGAGTTTGATAAACCCCGTCGGCAATAATTATACCGTCTCCCCCTACATATTTTCATTCTTTTATATAGCATGTTTACTTTATTCACTTTATTGTTTTTTTTTTTTGGCTAAATTATCACAAATACCCCTAAATTATCATATTTGTGTCAAACTTACCCCTGAATTTTGATAAGTTTCAAAATTAACCCTGAACTTTACAAAATAATTCAAAAATACCCCTACCGTTAGTTTTGGATGGAAACCGTTAAAATTTTGTTTCAAAAATACCCCTGAACTTTCAAAACTTTCAAAAATACCTTTGATCTTAAAAAAATAAAAAATTTAAAGAATTTAACTTCCAATATATTTGAATTTTATATGTAAGACTTTGACCGAGATGAATAAGAAATTCTCCATAACTCATAATAGCTTTCAAATTGAGATTTTTTGTTTATTTACATCTTGATTCAATTTGGTTTCTTTGAATTCTCGAGGCAATTTGATTTTACCGCAATCAAGGTAAAATCACCAAAATACCCATAATGCAAAAACTAACGAGAAAAACATCGAAACTCACAAGAAAGAGAAAACTACACGTAAAAAGTTTCTCTTAATTTACGGGGTGTTACCGTTTCTTTTAACAATTTTGAATATAAAATCAAATTTGAAAATTCAAAGCACGTTACAATGAAAATACAACCAATCAAAAAAAAAAAACTAGTTAGTTTAAGTTAACATTCAATAATTTTTTAATATTTTTATGCATCTAAAAACAAAGGTAAAATGATAAACAAAAATCATAATATATATATATATATATATTAAAAAATTATTTATAACATCAGATTAACAATTCAATTAATTAACCTATCAATGTTGATATAAAAATATTCCAAAGGAAATATGAGATTAACACAATCGAGAACCCAACCCAATTTGAAAATATCGGGTTGGAGGATTGACGGACCCGAAAAGTGTGATTGGTCCAAAAAATTACTTTAACATAACTCGGACCATGTACACCTGTAACCGTTACATATTTAATTGCAGAAAAAAATGAAAAAAATTGTTTATGCATTTTTAACTTATTAATTACTTTTATATCAATATTGGTTGTTTAATTAATTTAATTGTTAGTTTAGTGTTTACATCAAAAATAAAGAACAAATCTCTTTTGAATGAGAATTTCTATATTCATCATGGCCAAAGTTTGACATATTAAATTCAAATATTTTTTAAGTTAAATTATTTAATTTTTTCTATTTTTTTAAGACCAAGGGTATTTTTGAAAGTTTTGAAAGTTTAGGGGTATTTTTGAAACAGAACTTTTAACGGTTTCCATCCAAAATTAACGGTAGGGGTATTTCTGAATTGTTTTGTAAAGTTTAGGGTTAGTTTTGAAACTTTTTAAAGTTCAAGGGTAAGCTTGACACAAATATAATAGTTCGGGAGCATTTGTGATAATTTAGCCCTTTTTTTTTAGTTTCTTCAAATTTTGCTTTTAGTTTTACCTTTTATTTTCTGTAAACTTTTTCTTTCTACTTCTTTTTTCCTTCTCATTCTTAAAATATCTTAGGTAAAAATTAAAATTGATGTAATTTAAATTTGAACTTTAGGCTATTTCTTACTAAATAATCTAACCAACTAGGTCGTAAATGCTATTTATAATTATCATTAGAAAATCAAACATATTTGTTATTCATATATTAATTAAAGAGAAATAAAGTTTAATAGATTTTTGTCAAATTTTAATTTATGTACATAAAAATGGTATTTATAATAGGTTTTGTTGTCAGTTTTTTATTTTACTTAAAAAAAAAAAAACTGTGTTAGCTTCTTTTTTTCTGCAAGAATTTTAAAAATATGTTTATATTTTTGCTTATATTAAAATTATTAATATTATTGACATAATTTTGATACAATTAAGTTCAAACATACCATATAAACTAATTTTATTATTTTTAAAAATACATAAACAATGGGATACTTAAAAGTTAATCAATTTCGGACTATCATTTCTTGTAAAGGGGCCTTGGTTTTCTCTTTTGAGAGAAGATTTATAACTAAAATTATTGGACATTATTCACAAATCGAAGACAGTTTTTTAAAAATGGAAGAGATTTTTTAAAGTCAAATCTCATGTTAACCGATCAGCTAGCTCATGTTCGTGATAAAGAAAAAAACAAAACTCAATAAATAGTCTTAAAATTAACATCAAATATTTCATAGGTAAATTTTAAAACTAAATTATGATGAAAAAGTTAAATATCATTTTGATTATAATTATCTTCATCTTTATCATAGAAATTACTTACAAGTTCTTTTTTTTAAATTTAACAAAATTTATCACATACTTGCCCAATTTATATCATATACATGCATTCTAAACACCAATTTTCAGTATGTCCCTCATCATACCTCCATCTCAAAAACTAAGGGCATGTTTGGCTTTGAAGGGATGGATTGAGTTGGGTTGGATTCAGATGAGAAGAGAAGATAAGTAAGAATAAGTTTATGTTTAGAAGGAAGGAAAGAAACAAAAGATGATAATAAAGTTATGTTTGATGTGATGGAAAGAGAATAGTTGAAGTTTTTATTTAGATAAAAAAAATAGATATTGAGTAGCTTTTTAATATTTTAATATTTAAATAAAAACGTGGGGTACACACGTGGAGTTGGATAAGAGTTTGGTGGACTTATGGAAGTCCATGGGGCAAGCATGAAATTGAAGCCAAGCCATCCCAACTCCACACTTTCTCCCCTCCCCAAACATGCCCTAACTTCCATATACTCATAGTTATATCTGCACTTCAAATACGGGCTTTAAGTATATATTATGTCATACATCCACCTCAAACAATGATTTTCTATATTTTATACTACCTCTACAAATTTTTAGAATTTGTCCATTGTTAAATAGTTTCCGAGAAAACCCCCGAAACAACTTCCCCTAAAAGATAATAATAAATAAAAGGTTTGAAGCTTCATTATTGAATGTTTGGTAGTTTTGCAAGGAAGCCTAGATAAAATTAAAAATAAATAAAAATGCATTAATTAATTAATTTAAAAAAAAAAAACAGATTTAATTTAAAAAAAAAAAAAAACAGATTTGATATGACCAAAAAGTTGAAGATGAGAAGTCATGCTTAAAGTTGGTAATTTAACACAAATAAACCTAAAACTGTATAAAGCCAAGTATATAAAAATCCACATTTTATCAACAATTCTACCCACCAGATCTACAACTACAAACATATATCTAACCAAACAATGCAGACATAGGAAAAAGAGATGTTCTTTTTTTACCTTCATACATTTTGTTGACGAGGTAACTCATAAAAAATTAATCCTTCCGTAAGTATTCGAAGTTTTCTCTTTTGATTCATTTATCAATAAAATTGCTTCTTATTCTAATTTTTTTTTATAAAACAAGTTTAAAAGGGTAGAGCTCAAGAGACATCATGTACGAATAAGTAAAGAGTTACACGTTCGAACCCTCCCACCCCAAATGTTGTTGAATTAAAAAAAGAATTTATAAAGTATTTGATAGGTCTTGGGTTGGGCCACGTAGGTAGACATCAATATTTAGATCTTGACTTGACAAGCGAATAAACATAGCTACACTTCAGTAATATGACAACTTGATTTACCAATATTACTAAGAATGAATGATCAACTTTTGTGCTACCAATCTAATGCCTGCACTTTGTTGATAGTCATATGTATACAAAGAAATGAATGCATCTAAGCTAACTCCTGGGTTGATAAAGCTATCAAGCTCTGCAGCATCCACTTTACTGAATATCAGCCTTTGTGCAGCACCTGATGATTCCTTTTGATACATTTCTGTGGCATAAATGGCATTATCTCCACTTACAGAAGTTGGAATGCTGAGGAAAAACAGATTTAATATCCATAAGAAACTGACCAAAAACATGAAATTTATGAGCTTATACAGCAGATGATGGATTTTGTTTTCTATTTTTTTCTTCCATAGTTCATACTTTAATCAAATGTTTGTGTCTAATGACCAGTTGAGAGTGTGACTTACTGTAATCTCGCCGTCGGGTAGTCGAAATAGCCGTTCTTTCTTATCACAATAGGCCTCCACTCGGATCCGCTGCCAGAATCTGAAAATAATCTCTGAGCCACACCGTCCGATGCTTCAAGAACCCTGCATAAACTTGGTGGTACATCAACCACGAAGCTCAGCTTCGGACGCCCCGCGTAATCTGTGAATTTCGTGCTTATGCCAAACCGAACTTTCAGATTATTACAAAGAAGTTGTAAACATTCGTCTTTATGCGATAATTGTATTCGTTGGCTGCCTCGAAAGAATGGAACGAAAGACGCAGTGATGGACGGAACAGAGACCTGATCTGGCTCCAAGAATTCAGTACTGGTGCTGTGACTTGTGGATGTATTCTCTGTGGGAGATGCTTCATTGGGTACTGAGACACGTTCTTCTTCCATGCTTATATCTGTTTCAAGCGATTCTCCTGATATTTGGTCATTGAATGCGTTGATGTTAAAAGAATCCAATTCGGTTGCATCGAGTTCAGCCGGATTTGAGGTTCCTCCCTCAGAACTGGGCGTTACAAGCGATAGTATCGGATGTGCTTCCCCTTGTTGATCTGTTAGAGATATTTGATTAACACCAATCCTTGAACTTGTTGCGCGAGTACTATTATTCGAATTAGTTCCCTGTGGAGACGATTTTCCAGCATGTCGTCTCGTAACAGCATTCGGAGAAACCAACCTGTTCTCGGGAAAGGGTTCGGGTAGACTTGATTCCTGAAGCCAGACAAATGTTTTAACTTTAACCCACCAAACTTTTCAAATATAAAATGGTCAATATAAGAGCAATGCTAATGCAGCTATGCTGATATTAGATTAACTATAAACAAAAAGGCCTAAGTAGAAACTACTACAACAATGTCTCCAAATTGATGCAAAAACTAGCAATGAGGCATATGGAACCTATTGATGATCTAAGTTCGGCTACGATTATAACAAGCATGTAACCAAGAGGTCATGAATATTCAGTTAAGGCAACAAAAATTTCATGCAGAAACATTGGAAGTGATCGAAATTGCAAATATTTAAGCCCCGTTTGATAACCATTTGGTTTTTGAAATTTAAGCCTATTCTCACTCAAATTTCCTACAATATGTTCCACTATTCCTACCATATATCCATCTTTTCTTAAGAAAATAGGTGAATACCAACCAACTTTTAAAAACAAAAACAAATTTTTGAAAGCTACATTTTTTTTGTTTTCAAATTTTGGTTTGGTTTCTACAAATATAGGCGAGAGGTAGATATCCAAGTAAGAAAAAACATATGGTAAAATAGTTGTTATAGGCTTAAATTTCAAAAACAAAAAACCAAATGGTTATCAAACGGGGTCTTAATGAATCGTTTACACCGTTACAAGTTTGTATAAAAAGATTAGGTTTATATTCAACATCTTAAATTTATACATTACCAGAAACAAGACAGTTGCACAATACTTTAGAACTTCGAGATTCATCCTGACATCATCCAAACTCCTGAAGAATTATATATACAAAGTCAGATGAGCGGAAACCACTCCTTTGATTTAAGTTAAAGAATTGCTAGCAAGTTTGAAGAGTTGCCTGTGTGTTTGTTGTCCTATCTCAAAATAGGTAGCAAGAGTAGCCATCTACAGGGAGAAAAGAAATATTAAAATCAAATAAATAGAGAGTTTCCGGTTAGTTTTGCTCCTCTAAACTCGGGCATCATTGATTTGTCTCTAAACTGTGACACCGAGATACATCAGAAAAACGGAGACATAGTTGAGGGATGCCTACAAATTAATGTCACAAGCAGATCTCATACTCAGGACCTTAAGAGGAGCATACCCTCGAGACCTATGCCTTCGACCAACAGATACTAGTTTACAGGTTTACAGGTAAACTCGCCCAAGGCATCATCCAATGGATACCAGTTTACAGGTTTTTTGGGATCAGCCTCATTTTGCATAAACACAAGCAGAAACATAGCAAGAATGCAACAGAGGAAGAGTTCTGTCAATTACCTTCATGTCACCAGCTCTCCTTCCAAACTTTTGAGTCAGCAATACCAAGGTATCGATAGTACCTTTCGGTTGCGGCGCTGGCATGCCGATTTCTGCAAAGGCCTCCCGTATTCGCACACAATCAAATCTCCTTATGTTATGGCCTGCCCATATCCGTCCTACAGAACCGAATCGCAGAAGGAACCTCAAACTTACGCATAGAATATTGTTGGTTGATATAATTAAATTTATCTCAAACCATACGCTTAAGTTTTTGGGTTGATCGGTGATTTAACATAGTTAAAAAATATAATAAAAATAGAAGACGCAGACCATTGTTCGGGACAGTGTATGGTACAACCATAGAATCAAAAGGATCATCTTTCCTAGAAATGTAGAATCTATTCCGTCCTGAGCAGACTTACTAAAAGCAATTATGGGGTATTTGGGGCGAGGAGAATGAGAATGATTATGGACACAATAATTCTCTTAATAACATTTGGGCACAATGACAAGCATTCCTAATTCCCTCATAACCAATATTCATTTTCCATTTTTCATTCTTCTCATAACTATGATTTTGTTCTCATGTAATCATTTTTTACACCCGGCCTAAACATAAATAATCATTCATTGCAATTCAAACACAGATATTCATTCCATTCACCTCAAACACAGATAAACATTGGAAAAGCGTATCCGAGAATCCTTCCAACCAATGTAGTTGTTTTGACTGACAAAAAGAAAGAACAGAAAACGAAGAACGACTGCCAAATTGTGAGCCAAAATTCCTTGCGGTAATTATAATTAGTTCCTTCCTTGCATCAGAAGGCACCCATTTCAGTAATTTCCATAACTATTTTATTTTCTTTATATTTTCTTTAAAGAAATGTCGTAATCTCATTTTTATATAATCACTATTTTATTTTCTTTATATTCACTTTTTATTCTTTAACTTTTAATTCAATACACAACTATTTTTCATTCTCCAATAATTTCCATAACATTCTTCACCCTAAACACAAGCAATAATAGGGTTGTTCATCTTTTGATCAGTATCAATTTATAGTAAAAATTGACATCGAACCGACTTATCAGTTAGCTAAAAAATAACACTGATCGATTAGGTTGGTTAATTCATTTTATAATTAAAAACATATTTATCGTACAATTTTAAATGAAATTTTCAAATATTAAATATACACGACAACTTGTCATAATTTAATTAATTATATAAAAAATATTAATCGGCCGAAATGACAATTTTTTATTAACTATTTTTCTAACCGACGCACCGAATGTACTATCAATTTTCAGGGAAGGTATGAACACCTTAGTAATAACCCTTGTATTTACTCAAAAACAATGAACATAATCATTCTCATTCTCCTTACCTCGAACTGTCTCGACCTATGATAGCAAAAGTAGTGAGAGACAGAGAGAGAGGGGGAGTACCGTGAAGAATATGGTAAACCGTATGAGCAATTTGGGCGAAAGAAGGGGCGGAAATGACGGCGTCTCTGGTGATTCCATTGCATCGCACCGACAAGGAAGAAATGAGGCACAGATCGGAGGGGCGAACCAGAGAGGAGTAGCTCTCCAACTCAACCAGCGTATTAGGGCACACAAGAATCGCGCCGAACTCCAGAATCGTGAACCTCTCGCCTTGCCGGAAATTAGGAACCGTCGTCTCCAAATCGAAGAACGCAATCTCCGACCGCTCCTCCGCCGTCGCACCCATCGTTCAACCGAGTTCTGTTGGCATTGAAGAAGAAATTGAGGTTTTATAACCACGATCACCATCGCCCGATTCGCCCTGGAGTTTCAGGTTGCTTCATCAACTTAACTTCCTTTCTGATCCTGGAAATGGCGCCGTTCATAAGCTATAAACCATTGTTTTAATTTCCAAATAACTTGATTAGAAATTAGACTAGAGAATTGCATTAATTATTTTGAGCGATTAGAAAATAGTACTTAATTTGGATATGAAGTTTTGAAAAATTTATAAATACTAATTTGTAATAACCATTATGGAGTCGCTTAATGATCATAAAATCTTGTAGTGCTTAAAGTAATGGATTCAATTCACTGTAACTTTTACTTAAGAATTCATATTGTAAAAGTTTTACAAATGATCATTATAATTTCTTCCCAAAATCCAAAATCAAACATCCCTCAAAGGTTTTAAAAAAGATTTGAAAGATGTGCTTTAGTAAATTAAGATTTTGATGAAATTATTTCTAGAAAAGTTACACAAGGGTTGTAGCCTGGTAGCCAAAGCCACTCTTGGATAGGTTTGTTTGAATGAAGGGTTAAATGAATACTTGAATTATTATTTTCTTTTTTTGAGATTACAATAACAGATAATAAAGAGTAGAAGACTCGAATTTTCTTTTAGTCATTGATATATACTAATGTCATTGTGTTACTTGTTAGTGGACAATTCATGCTTGAATATAGTTGTTGGATTGTATGGTTTTTTTTTTTTAATAATTTGAACAATTATTATAATATAATTGTTTTTTCATTTGTAAATTATTTTTCTTTTTGTAAATATTTCTCACATAGGAAAATTATATCTAAATTATAAATCACTACTAAATTAAATTCTGAACTATATATCCTATTTTATAGAATACTAATACTATATTATTTATTTTTATATACTCGTCTTAATTTTGATGAGAAATTTTAAAAACTATTCTCAATATTACATTAGATTAGTTTTAAAATATAGTATTTTGATTATCTTTTGATTGTATAGTTTTAAAATGATGGAAAATTGTACTGGATAGTCCAATTTTACAAAATAATTATAGATCTAGACAAATTTAAAAATATTTAGCATCCATAGTCAAATATAAATATAAATAATATTTATCATACTATATTATGTATTAGTTATTTAATATAAATAGTATTACTTTATGCCGTATATTTAACTATAATTGCTAAATTTTTTTAAATTTATCTAATATTGTAAATATTTTATCAATTTAGTATACTTCTGCAAAAACGATTAGTTTAACAAAATTTAATCTATAGAGAATAGAATAGGGTATCTAATCCCAAACATTCTATTGCAAGAATGTGAAACCATTTCGTGAAAGACAAGTTGAAGAAATTCCAAAAATAACTTCAATGAGGCATTCTCCTCATCCTTACGTTTTCCTCCCTTAATTCCATTGATCGGTTTGAAATGTACTTAGAAAGGCACATCAATGAATCAATCATATTTTTTTAATGTGAATGAAGATGAAAGTATGTTGAAAGAACTCGTGTTTAGAATGTGAGGATAGTTTTCATTTTTAAAAACGATGTAGCTAACATAGTCGAGTTGCATGGGATGAAAGGAAATGCTGGAGCTGACAGAGGCCGAATTTGAATTCCTAAAAGAAAAATGGATTGTGTTGTAAGAATTGTAGTTGAAACAAATTCAATAAAACATTCAATTCAAAACGATCAACAATTATAGTAAAGAGCAACATGTTGAACTCCTACAAATGTTAAGGAGATATATTAAAGAGATTAATTGTTTTGATAGGTTCAACGAGAAATTAGCAATACTAATAAGTTATTAAGGAGATTTGTAACACATATTTGTTATGAAATCGGCCATCAACAAACAATTGGAGAATAAAGAAAACGTAAAAGAAGAACAAACACAAAAATTTACGTGGTTCACTAAATATTTAGTCCACGGACAAAATATTTTTAATTATAAAATGTATAGTCTAAATTATGTTGAGATTAATTTTTTTGTTGAAATTAATTATCTATTTGTTTTATGGAGTTGAATTATGTTATCTATTTTTGTTATTTTAACTATATATATATATATTTATATTTTTTTTTATGAAAGTCAAATGTATTTGTTGTTATGTTCTATATAGTTGAGATCTTTTATATGAATTATGATTGTAGGATTAACCATGAGTAATTTTGGATTGAATATTTTGCATATTTAATATTTACATTCATTTCATTACATTGATATAATAATAGTTGGAGATTGTATCTTTTTTAGGGGGTTGGAGATTGTATTTTGTTTACGTATAATGTATAACTAATTCGATAAAAGATATTTTATAGGAAATTTGCACTGTACAGCAAATTTACTACTCTACATTAGAATTATAGCAACTTTTTAAAAATATTGCAAATATAGCAACTTTTTTTTACAGACTCTATCAAACACTACTGATGAGTCTATAGACACTATTGATGGAGTCTATCAGACACTATTGATGAAGTCTATTGATGGAGTCTATAAGACACTATTGATGGAGTTTATCGGACACTTGATGGAGTCTATCAGACACTATTAATGTAGTCTATCAATCTGATTTTGCTATATTTGTAAATATTTTCAAAAAGTTGCTATTTATTCAATTTTTTTGCCTTATTGTAATATAGATGCAAATTCCCCTATTTTATATTTACAATGTATTGATAAATCCAATAATTCAACTTAACCCAACTAAAAAATATAATGGTTGTATTGAATTAGATTGTCTCTTTAATTGAGATGGGTTGGGTTGAAAAAGTATTGAACCCGAACTTTTTTGTTGATCTAAACAATCACATTAACTCAATTCAGGTACACTCCTCTTAATTATGTGTTTAAATTCTCAACCTAATTATGGTTGACCTACAAAAATGAACAAAAATCATATGCAAAATAAGATTAATTATTTTCTATCTTTCTTTTAATTTTGATTGGATTCATTGAAAATGTTGTTTGAAATTTAATTTGAAGAGATCGAACTTTTTTTTTTTTTGAGAATCTGAAGAGATCGGACTTAAAGTTGGTCAATTCGAGTTCTATTCCAAATATCTTGGAATTGCATTAGGTTTGAAAATTTTTGTTAGACTTGAAAGAAAAAATAAATGCCGAAGGAGTAGAGGTGTACATAGAGATGTCCACGGGGCGGGGCAATGCCTTTTCCGTCCCCGTCCCCGTTCCCGCCACCAAAATCGATCTCCATCCCCGTAAAATTCACCATTTTTTTTGCGGGGATCGAGGCGGGGATTACCTGCGGAAATTAGCGGGGATCGGTTCCACGCCGGAAATTATTCCCCGTTCAATTTTTTTCATAAATTATATTTTTTTTCTTTTATATCTTGTTCTACCTTTATTCAAAATAATTTTTTATAAAGAATTCTATAAATATAATATCAATTTACAACTTTAATAAATAAATTTTCAACAACTTCCAAAATCAAAATAAATAAATTTTTTTAAAAAAATTACTTCTTCCAATAACGCCAATAACGTGTAAAATCAAAAAAAAAATTAATGACAAAATAATTGTGCTCGCAAAAAAAAAAAAAATTGTTAAATATATATACTGTTTTAAAAAAAAAAACATATACTAATTTAATATTTAAAAAAAAAAAAAAAAAAAAAAAAAAAAAAAAAAAAAAAAACATATTCAAGGCAGGGCGGGGACGGGGACCCGTCCCCGTCCCCATTTAGTCACCGGGGAAAAAATTCGTCCCGCTCACTCCCCATTTTCCCGCTTAATCGGGGATTCACCGCCCCGTTCGGGGCGGGTCTCCACGGGGCCGGGCCGAAACGGGAAAAATGGACATCTCTAGGTGTACATGGTAGGAACAAATTTATATTTTCAAGTTTGTCAATCTATTTAATTTTTAGGAGATTTTGCATGTATAGTAAAAAAAGTAAAACATTTCCGTCCATAGCACAAAATCAAAATTAATTTATTTGTAGCAGAAAATCTAAATTGACTTCTATCACTAGTTGAGTTGTATTAGTGATTGAATTCAATAAATGATAGATTTATTCGACTGCTTGAATTTTCTATGAGTGATAGAACTTCAAATTAAGTTTCTATAGAACTCAACTAGTGAACGAAAAAAAATATACTATAAATAAATTATTTTAAAATTTTTGCTATAAATATAAATACAAGAGGTAAAATATGTTGCTATGGTAAATTCTCTAATCTTTATGTATTAGAGTGAACCCTAAATCACATATCTTTTTCTCTTTAAAGTCTCATGATCTCTAAAATAAAAATAAAAATAAAGAAAACTACATAATATTAGACTTGTATCTAAATTATCATCTGGTTAGTACATGTTCCCTAATAAAATATTAAGAACTTATATGATTAATCAATTATACACATTTATAATATTATTCTTAGTTTAGGTTGGATTGAGTTTAATCAATAAAAAATTGACTAATCAAAAAATCGTTCAAATATTCAATTTTTAAAAAATTAGAATTTAACTATTACGATTTGAGTTGAGTAGTTCGAGTTTTTTAATTACATATATTACAAGAAGCATAATTGTATTTCAAAAAAAAAAAAAAAAATAGAGTATAATCGTACTCACATTTGGTATAATATCACAATCACCGGCTTACATACTTAAAATCCTCCACCAATATTTGGTGTATAAAAAAAGAAATCAGGAAAAGAAGACAATTAAGGGAAAAATACATTTTTACTCTTTAGGTTAATTTCAATTTAGCCTACATATTTTAAAGGGAATTTGCACTGTATACCAAATTTTCTAAATTATAGTAACTTTTTAAAAATATCGCAATATAGCAATTTTTTTTTATAGACCCTATCCAGCACTATTGATGGAGTCTATCAGACACTATTGATGGAGTCTATCAGACGATATTGATGGAGTCTATTGATAGAGTTTATCTATTTGATTTTGCTATATTTGCAAATATTTTCAAAAAAATGCTATTTATGCAATTTTTTTGCTTTATTGTAATATACATGCAAATTCCCCTATTTTAAAATTGAACAATTTTGTTTCTAATATTTTAATAAAATTCATTTTTAGTGTATGAGATAAATTAATTATATAATATAGTATTATCTAAAATGATTAGATTAATTTTAAATTTAAATATATTAATAATGTAATTACTTTTTTTTGTGTGATTTTAATTTTAAAAATAAAATAAATATAAAAGTAAATTAAAAGCATACAAAAATGAAAATTGAATATTATTAAAATATTTAGAGTAAAAGTATTCAATTTTATCAAAATTGTATTAAAAAAGAGATGAAAAACTACATTTTTAATACCTACCTTTTGATTAGAGTTTTACTTTTGTCCCTATATTTCAAAATATAATTTTATCTTTAACAATTCAATAATTCTCAATTTTGTAGTCTTTGAAATAACTGAACAATCGGTGAGATAACAGAATTAGGAAGATGACTAAATTAATTTTAAAATCTAATCGATAGATCCCACAAAAATCAAAATAAGTGAAACTTCAAAGACTAAAAAATAATTTTCCTAAAAAATAAATATTAATAAAAGATAGAAATAACTTTTAATGGTCCCTCCCCAAATTTGTACTTAAAACAGAAAAAAAAAAAAAAAAAAAAGCAAATAGAAAGAAATATAAGAAAGAAAGAAGATTGGAAACTAAAACCCGTTTCATTTTTATTGCCTTCTTCTTCCACACTTACTCTTCGTGTACAACTCAGCCGCCCCCTCTGTATTTTCATCTCCGGCGAACCTTCATCGCCGACGATCTCCGACAACGGACACAGCTCCCGCCGGTGAATTCCTGGCCGCCACGTCCTCAGGAAATTACATGAAGAAACAGTGAGCTTGGCGAGTGCGAAATCCAGTCTCGAAGTCGAAGGAAATGGCGGCGACGGTTGTGATTAGCGGCGACGGTTCATCATCTTCCTCATCGAAGTCGAGGAGAAAGCCGATTTGGTACTCTCAGCCGCTGACTCCGTTAATGGAAGGGCCGGATCCCCAATTCCAAGACCAAGAACCGAACAAGAAGGATTCCGGTTCAAATTGGGAGTTTCTCCGCGATTGGTTCAAGATCCAGCGTAACCTTCCTTCTCTACCTCCTTCTGCATCGTTCAATAACGCTCCGAACTCGAAATACTCCATGGATTTGAAGCTTTTGCTCGGCGTCCTCGCTTGCCCGCTCGCTCCCATTCCGCTTCCTCCTACTCCTGCTCCTCTTCACTCACATTTCCCCCGCGATACTCCTCTTGTAAGTTCTTCAATCTTCTCTCCATTCAATTGAACATAAATGCTGATTATAATTAGTTCATGTTGAGATATGCCTGAACTGCATGAGTACTAAGTCGGTCGTTCGCTGCCCGATCAGCGAGTCAGGGTTAGACTAAATAGGTAATTGGTATGGAACTTTGTGATGTATTTGGACCTATTTTGTAATAAGTTTTTCTGAGAGTGCAGAAACTAGTCCTCTTTATAGACATTTCGTAATCTTGTATCTCCGAATTAGTAAATCGTTCCGGATATGTTTCTTTTGATTGTTGTTCCGTTTTCATAACAATTGAGTTATGACTTTATGGGATTATGTTGAATGAATCTCCGTTTTGATCAGGAAACTTCAGTGGCTCATTACATTATACAACAGTACCTAGCCGCCACGGGGTGTCTCAAACAGCGGAAGTCTGCGAAGAACATGTACGCCACGGGAAGTGTGAAGATGATTCGCTGCGAAACAGAGGTTTCATCAGGCAAAACTGTTAAGACTATAGGGACAAGAATTGAGGACAATGGTTGCTTTGTTCTTTGGCAAATGCTGCCGAGGATGTGGTCTCTGGAATTGGTGGTCGGCGGCAGTAAGGTGGTGGCCGGCAGCGACGGGAAAACCGTCTGGCGGCACACTCCCTGGCTCGGCACCCATGCCGCTAAAGGTCCCCAACGACCTCTCCGTCGCATCATTCAGGTAACTTACCTTCTTTTCTTAAGTAGTTTGTCGAATTGCCATTTCATTCTTGGCTTCTTATCTTTACCAAGTTAATAGTTTAATTGTGAATGCTTTGGAGTTTGGTTGGCTGTTTAGGAATCAAGATTAAGGCCTTTGGTTAGCTAGAATCCTATCTGAAATCAGTAATGTTTATTTGTTTGTTTCTCTAGAATCTTATCTGAAATCAGTAAAGTTTATTTGTTTCACTGGAATCTTATCCACAATCAATAATGTTTATTTGTTTCATTCCAATCCTACTCTAGAATGGAATACTATCACTCTAGAATCTTTCCACCAAATTAGGCTCAACCAAATGTTGGTTTTGATTTCAAATCCAATCCATCCTAAATCCAGACCATACCACCAATCACCTGAGATTGTAGACATCTGTTTCTCTGTTTTTTTGACCAATTTCAAAGATGAGAATCAAAAGAATTGGTGGGGTTGTTTAGTCATGTGATGGAAAAGCAAAATGTGGGTTGTGGCCCTGTGGGTGTTTGGATATTCAAAAATTCTTTACCAAACAAAGGACAGAGACTGTGGAACAAATGAACAATCCCAAGAAATAGCTGACAGTGATGGAGAAACTGTCCCCTGCTTTTCCATACACCACTTGTGCTTTTTCAATAGTGAAAGAGAGAGTTGGATCTTTGGGGTAATGGATGGCACGTGATTGATCATACTGGTGACGTCACATTTGTTTATGGGATCAAATGAGGAGGAGGAGGGGTCCCAAATGGCTCTGCTTTTCTTGGTTCTGTTTTTTTTGCCTTTCACAGTTGTTGTTTTGTATTTAGTGTGTGCTTTCTTCTTTCTTGTTCCCATTTTCACATTGCTTTACTTTTCCTTTTCATTTTCTTCAATATAAAAAGGACAAGTTTTTGTTTTTGTTTCTTTAAAGAAATGATCAAATCGCATGCCATAGATTCGTTTGCAATATAGTAAGTTCAATTATTAAAAAGAACTTTCAACTTTGTCATTTGTTTCAAAAACATACATTCTATTTCAATAGTTGTATTATTACTTTTGACTTTTTTGAAATATTTCAAAACTATCATTAGTAGTGGGCATGGACATTGTAGTGACTAGAAACACTTGCTTAAGAAACAATAAGATTCATATAAGTATAGTTTTGAAACATTTGTGATTTTTTTTTTTTTTTTTTAGTTCTATAACTGTGTGTGATGAAATTGGAATTCATAACCTCTTTGTCATGCACACACTTTATCATTTGAATTTGGGCTAATTTAGTGATCAAGAGGGATTTAGAAATTAAGAATTTATAGTGCTTAGATGAAATAAGCTCGATTTGTTTTATAAAAATAATCGAGGTGGTTTAAATTGGCTTGGACCCAAAGCAAAATGTAGGCAATAGCAGTAGCATAAGAAGTTTAGCAATCTGGATGCACTAACGTGATTTGGTTGCAGGGGCTAGACCCAGAAAGCACAGCACAGCTGTTCGAGAAAGCACAATGCCTTGGGGAGAAGCGGATCGGAGAAGATGACTGCTTTGTGCTGAAAGTATCAGCGGAGCGGGAGGCGGTGATGGAGAGGAATGAGGGGCCGGCAGAGGTGATAAGGCACGTGCTTTACGGCTACTTTTGCCAGAAGAGTGGCGTGCTCGTGTACTTGGAGGACTCCCACCTGACTCGAGTTCAGACCGAAGGCGACGCTGTCTACTGGGAGACCACCATTGGAAGCTGCATTGAAGACTACAGAGACATCGATGGCATCCTCATCGCCCACCATGGCAGGTCTGTCGCCACCGTCTTCAAGTTCGGGGAAATGTCGACCCAATTCAGCAGGACCCGCATGGAGGAGGTTTGGAGCATCGACGACGTCATGTTCAACGTTGCCGGCCTTAGCATGGACCACTTCATTCCTCCGGCCGATACTTTTGATTCCCTTCGCTCACAGTCTCGATCTCACTCGCCATGATCGTAGCATTTGCTTCCTTCCCTGCTAATTACTTCACTGTACACATCTTCATAACAACTTGTTTGCTTAGACAAAACTGAATGGCTATGCCTATCATCCTTGTAAAATCATGGTTTAAAATCAAATTTGGTTGGTAAGTTGGTAACAATATAATTCTTCAACTTTCATATGTATAATTTCGTCTTTATATTTTCAAAAATTAATAATTTTGGCCTTTTTAAGTTTAACTGAAAGAATATTCGATCATAAGTTTATAATTTGGTATATATATTCAACAATTCAGTCATTGTAATTTAATGACTTTTTTTTTTTTTTTTTTTTTTGAAAACTAATGACTTTGTTTTTCCGACATAGGTTAATAAACTAATTATGAGACTCAATATACTTGTAAGCTATAAAGATGATTTTATTTTACCATTTCGAGAGAATAAGTTTCTAATAATCTAGAATTTAGTGGTCAATGCTATCGGAGAGAATGTTTCGAAGAATTAAGAGGTAATAAGTTCAATCTAAAGATAGATCACTCATCTATAAATATTTTCAGAGAATGATGACTTTACCATCCCCAAATTATTCCTCATTTATTATTTCTTTTTTCAAATTTTAATTTTCTCTTTTTTTTCTTTTTCTTTTAGAATAAATGGTCAAATAATTAACTTTAATCTCTTAAAACAATATTTAACTTTTAATCCTCTTAAAACCATAGTTAACTTTTAGCCATAAATATTTATTCATTTTTAGTTAGATATATTAAATTTAGTAAGAAAATATCAATATACATTTAGTTAAGAGGTAATTTTTTTCTCTTTTCTCACTTTCTCGGTGGGCCCTACAAGACCTCAATAGGAAAAATAGACCTCTCTATCTATCTACACTACTTTTCGATAGATTTTTTTTATATATATGTAAATATATTAAGGTTGGATGATATATTCCATAAAAATAGATATTAAATTAAATTTTTTTTTTAAAAAAGAGTAAGTTGTTAAGTAATTACAATTTGACATTGAATTCGATGATATTTCTCATGTAGTATTGGAACTAAACTAAATTGCTACAAAACAAAATTGATGGACTAAAATGATGATTTGTTGTAACTCCAATTTTTTATTCTTTTGCTGCTTTTTAGGTGCAATATTAAATCACCACATGAGGAGTTACAATGTAACGTTCAAAGTATTTTTTGGAGTCTATACAAAATGGAGAGTGTGGACCCATTACATCGCAATCATAATGTAACGTTTGAACAATTATCGCCAACTTTTTTTAAACACAAATATCGGGATTTGTTTCTTTACGGTTGCGCCTCGCCCATATGGATGGCTCCACTTTTTCTAATTTAGGTTATTAAAAAATACTTTTCTTAATTTTCTGTTTTTTTTTTCCCTCTCCCTCCATCTATAGCCGCGCCTATATTTTTTTATTTCAAAAAAATTAAAAAGAAAAAAAAATGCTTTAATCATGTCATCAATTGAAGGAAATTATTAAAAACAAATACTTACCAGTATAACCATTAAGGAGTGGTTCAATTGGTCAAAAAAAGTCTTGGGATCCATAAGATGATGAGCCCAATCCATGGTGGCCAACAAGTTTCCTTAGGCATCCAAATGTTGTAGGGTCAGTCGGTATGTCGCGTAACACTAGTCGAGGTGCGCAAAAACTAACCCGAACAGTCACGTATATCAAAAAAATAAATAAATAATACTTACCAAAATTAATAAGATGTAAACTACTACTCTCATTATTAATTAATTTAGAGATAGATGTCTATACTATTTAATAAGCCGAACAATTTGTAAATTTCTAGAACTATAAGGAAAGAGTTGAATATGTGTGTTTGGGAATATGTTTCTCTTTGTATTCAAGGAAATAGTTTCCGACATGTAATGGTCCAAATACGATCGTTTTGACAACTTGGTAATCATTCCATTTCTTTTTTTTCTTTCAAGTAATTACAAATAAAGTTTGAACAAAATTTAGTCTCCAACAACGTCCAAAGGGAGGGAGACAAAAGAAGCTCGCACAAGAATCGAGTAATACTTGCAATAAAATCTTTCTTAATTCAACAAACATTTGGTACAAGAATATTTCCCTATAAACTACACTAATTACTAATTAAGTGTTAAACTTTGAAAATAAGAGATTAATGAAACAACTCATTAAAAAATGAATATATGATAAGAAATTTTCCCATTCTTTCGTTAAAAAATTAAAGTAAAAAAAAAAAAAAACAACAACAACCGAACATTGAATTGGTTAAATTGAATTTTATCATCTTTGTTAAGCTCAATTAATTCTTGATTTGACTAATTTTTACTCGTTGAACCTAGCTCTATTTATAAGACTAATTAACAAGACAAATCCTACAAAATAAGTAACATAAGTTTAAGTATACTATCATATACTTTTTATACATAAATATGGATTATGGCTATGAGTTGAGTCTTAGAGAGGAAAAATAAAATGAACGCAACTCGAAAATTCAATTAAACCAAAAATCGATTATTTTAAAAGACCTGAATAAGTTGAGAAAATTGGCTAACAATGTACACTCCAATCCAAAATTCCAATTGCATATGATTGCGTAAATGATTCCATCTGCTTTAAATCAAAAGATTGCATCGCAATTTCTTTTAAAGTGTAGATATTCTTCCTAGGCTGGTGCATATATATATATATATATATATATATTATTTATTATATTGGGAGCTTTCTTGGCAACTGGCATGAATTTTCTCTGAAATCAATAAAGTAGATGGTAGCGTGTACCACATTCTTTAACTATAGGCCCTTTACATATATATATATATATATATATACATCTCTTTCATCCAATCTACAATCACATTCACCACAATAATAATTTGATAAAGTTCAATCTTAATTAACTTTATGGTGGGAAGAAAGGTAGAGTTTTGTACTTATTATTTTAAAAATTAGAATTTTATTAATATGAATATCATTTAGTCTTTATGGTTTTAAACCTAAAACAACTAAGTTTTATAGTTTGGTGAAATTTAAAATATAATCTTTGTTATTCGTGAATTAAGGGTTTAGAACCATAATACATAAAAGATTCCTTATTCATGGGTAAATGATGTGAACTTTTTCCAATGAGTCACTTAATTAACAATTTCATCATTGACCTGAATAACTAACTAAAAATACTTAATTCTCGAACGGTTAGTAAAAATAAAGACTATTTTTTAGATTTTATCAAATCATAAATTTCAATCCTCATGGTGGCCACCTACCTAGGAATTAATTTCCTACGAGTTTTCTTGACATCCAAATGTTGTAGGGTCAGGCAATATGCTCCGTGACATTAGTCTAAGTGCACGAAAGCTGGCCCAAACAGTCACGGATATCAAAAAATAATAATAAATAAAGACTAAATTCTAATTTTTAAAATTGTAGAGACCATATTCCAACTTTTTTAAACCATAGTATCTAAATTCTAGTTTTTGAAATTATGAGGACTAAACTCAACAATTTACTTTTACTATTTACTCCCAACTTATAATTTACCTTTTTTTTCTACATTTACTATTTACTCTGAGTACCACTCTAAGATAACATGCACATGCTTCCACGTACCTTGGTGTGTACTGAATTAAGTGTAGTCCACAACCTTTTTGACGTTTGAAAAGTGTAGCCATTAGCCCCCCTGTTCTTTCAAGAAAGAGAAAGATCATTGTCGTATTGTATGAATAATATCATAATATCATATA
>JBBMEF010007075.1:0-24022 GCA_037832685.1 Sicyos baderoa | reverse complement strand
AGAGTAGGATATCATTGTTTAGGATATCCAGGAACTTGAGGCTTATATGCTCTGGTTCTTGGGAATTTATCGTTATTATTTATAATAGGTTATATTTGATATGATCTAGATCCTGGATCATATCATATTATTATTATACATACTTTATAATTATGAGGTATAGTTATGAAAACCGACTGTTGACATGCTTCTGTATGATATCATCCAACCCGGTGTATCGATGTGCCCCCTTCACCAAATTGAATGCATAAAAAAGAAATGGACTTTGCCCACTGTACATATGAAAATAATAATCTTGGAATTCAGCAGGGATTCAGTAGGGTTTTGTCTTTTATTAGACCTCGGTTCAACCCAATTGTTGAAAAATCAAAGATATTCTTGGGGAGGTTTTAGTCTGCCTCACATCTTGAAATTACTCATCACTGGTTTCCTTGCTCAATTTCAACGGTTGTCGGTTTGGCAAAAAACCGACAAAAATTGAACCAAAATCACCCCTAGTGGTCACCTCCTTAACAATGATTTTCTTACAAGTTTTCTTGAAAAACAATGCAGTAGGATCCAAGCAATCGTGGTATGCATAAGTTTTTCCAGCCACCGACGGATATCAAAAAATATTATTATTATTATCATTTCGTTCCCTTACATGATAGAAGTAGGAAGTAACAAGCTCTTAACTTCATCGTTTTCAGGCTTTTGTTCACGACCCTCTCATAAACTGGCGTCTTTTCAACTTTAATGAAGTCCCACAAATGTCGATGCTAGCAAGCACGCATGCTCCTGCTGTCGTGAATGCTGAAGATTCTGCTCAAAGTCATGAACTTCTTCAACCTCAACGAGGTGCTCGCGAAAGAGAGCTTCTTCAGGTAAAAAAAAAAAAAAAAGAAGAAACTTGAGAAACCAACATTCTTTAAGTTTTCATAGGATGATGCTGATAACCTCTTTACATTGTGTAGGCTGTTAATCAACTTGGTGATGCTAATGAGGTCTTGAATGAACGTGCTGTTGTTGTGATGGCTCGCATGAGTAATAAACTAACCGGTCGGGATTTCCCCACCTGTTCATCTACTCCGACCGCTTCGGTTCAGCATGCAGTAGACCACAGCACCTTAATAGCTGGAGATTCCCGTGAGGTTGATCATGGTCTATCTGTTAAGCTTCAAGTTGAGAAGTTGATCGGCCAAGCTATGTCACATGAAAACCTATGCCAAAATTACGTTGGGTACGTTAAAAGTTTATTCCTCATTATATATTTCTCTATAGCTGATATTTGAAACATGATGCTGATTGCTTGGGGTAGAAATTTACCATCTTTTGCTCTATTCTTTTTGAAATCCGTTGTGTGCACCTTGACTAATGTCATGACCCTACAATATTTGGATGTCATGAAAACCCGTAAGTTAATTTTTAGGTAGCTGACTATTATGGATTGAACTCATCGTTTCTTAACTCTCAAGCCCCTCTTGACCTTTACGTATTTTTCTTTAATGATGCTGTTTAACCGGTAATTGGTTGAATCATATTCTAGTCAACACTCTGATATTTGAACATCTAACTGCAACTGTTCTTCTTCTTCGTCGTGCAGGTGGTGTCCCTTTTGGTAACCAGACGCAACGTCGCAACCATTCGATTGTATGGAAGCTCTTGTATATATATCATATCTTTATGTAAATCATGTAAGTATGTTCTTGCAAACCATGTTTAACACCTTGAAACAAACATATTAATCTTAATAATTATGGTTTTGATATATGCATATCCTGACTTGCTACCTTTGAAATTTCGGGAACATCACTTTTTCATGGGAATGAAACATAGGGTTTTTTTTTTTTTTTTTTTTTGAGCATGACCTAAAAATTAATGTCTACCTACGTGGCCTAATATAGGTCACATCCTATTTTATTTTAAATTCAAAAGATAAGTAAAAAAAATAAAAATAGAATGTGGCTTATATTTAGGTCATGCCTGGACTCTGGGGATCGAACCTATGATGCTGGTGTTAAATTGGTCTACAACTAAACAATGAAGTCATTGCGCTACTCACCCATTTGGTATTATTCATATACATTCCAAAATGGTGAGAGTCAGTCGATGTTTGTATTATTATTCATATACATAATTGCTAATCAGAAAAATTTATCTACTTGTAGATGCGCAAATGAGTAGCGCAAATGTATATGTATGTGGGTAGATGGAGTGAATATAGGTAGAAATAACAAAAAAAATTAATGAATACTCTTTATTATTTGTGAAACCGGGGTAGTGGTTGTTAGGTTATTGAATGTTTGTGCTCCAATTATGGTACTTTAAGTAATCACTTATTTTAACCTCTTTTTTTGATTGTATAATCCATCGATCAACTCGTATTAATCTATCTTCACTAATATCTTCACTCGAATCTTTCTCAATAACCATTACATTGCAAACATTGGCAATAAATTAAGTATTAATTTATACCACTAATATAAATAATGATAATTTCCCAACATCGATTAGCAACTTGAGTTGTCCTCTTAAACACCAAGTCAACAATGGTTACTCAAATAGTGCTTAAAAGTGTAAGTCCATAGTACTAGAAATTTTTCTTCCAAGTATTTTCCTTTCAACATCAACATTATGCTATCATGTGATGTATGACTTTATAACTAATAAAGTTTTATGAATTAATGTTCAAGTTGTGTTGACTTTATATATATAACTTTAATTTGAGGAATTTGGATTGTGGGTACTCAAATATTCCTCAAAAAATACATAGACATGAATATTGGAAGGAAAAAAAAATGGTAATCTTGCTTCATAAATATGTGGATATGTTTGTTTGGTCTTATTAATTTTATCTTATAAATGTTTTTCTCTCTTAAGTAAATAATAAATTTATTTTGTAGTTTAAATCATTTTTGTAGCTATACAATTAGAATTGTTTCAATTATATATCTTAATGTTCTCTGCTTTCTAAAAATGCTTAAATAACTTCACATTTAGTCCCGAATACAATCAACCAACAAAAGTGTTCGATATTCAAAATCTCCATAAAAATTCAGATGGTACAAGAAAACCATCCTTCACAATGCAAACTTCGTAAAATTTCCATTAAAAACACACACTGGTTTATCAATCAACAATGCTTACAACAAAAACTTTCAAAAAACACACTCACAAATAAGAACACAAAGTACAAACACCAACCCATCAGTAGTCGTCCTGGTCGTCATCATCATCTCCTTCACCGGACTCCGCACCAACTTCCTCGTAATCCTTCTCGAGGGCCGCAAGATCCTCTCGAGCTTCAGAGAACTCCCCCTCCTCCATCCCCTCCCCCACATACCAATGCACGAATGCCCTCTTCGCATACATAAGATCGAACTTGTGATCGATCCGAGAGAACACCTCCGCCACACTTGTCGAGTTTGATATCATACATACTGCCCTCTGCACCTTGGCCAGGTCGCCCCCTGGAACCACGGTTGGGGGCTGGTAGTTGATGCCGCACTTGAAACCAGTGGGGCACCAGTCCACAAACTGGATGGTGCGCTTGGTTTTGATGATGGAAACGGCAGCATTGACATCCTTCGGCACGACGTCTCCTCTGTACATCAGACAGCAAGCCATGTACTTCCCGTGCCGGGGATCGCACTTGGCCATCATGGAGGACGGCTCGAAAGCGGTGTTGGTTATTTCTGCCACATTGAGTTGTTCATGGAATGCCTTCTCTGCAGAGATCACTGGAGCATAGGAGGAAAGCATGAAATGGATTCTTGGGTAAGGGACCAAATTGGTTTGGAACTCTGTTACATCCACATTCAAAGCTCCATCAAATCTTAATGAGGCAGTCAGTGATGAGATCACCTGAACATCAAAAGAACAATAACCCATCATCAGAATTCATCACTAGGGGTTTACACTGGTTGGGTTGAGTTAAGGATACTTTTTGGACCAACCTGAAAATTCGGGTTAGTCGTTTTTTTAAACTCACTCCAACCCAATTAGAGAAACAACCTAACTCAATGCTATATTCTATTCGATTCAGGTTGAACCGATTTAAATTTACATCAACCCGCAAACCGATTCAAAAATTATCAACTCTCCTTCACTTCAACCCAATCCAAATGGGAAGACAAAAAAACCAACCTAGCCCAACTCTTACATAGATTCGTCGGGTTACCATTTACAAAAAAACCAACCTCCTCACTGTAACAAAAACGTTCACGAAAGTTAAAGTAGATATAGAACCGAACCTGAGAGATGAGACGATTGAGGTTCGTGTACGAGGGTCGCTCAATGTCGAGGGAGCGTCTACATATATCATAAATGGCCTCGTTGTCAAGAAGCACGGAAACATCTGTATGTTCGAGGAGGGCGTGGGTTGAGAGAACACTGTTGTAAGGTTCAACAACAGATGTTGAAACTTCAGGAGAGGGATAAACTGTGAAACCAAGCTTTGATTTCTTTCCATATTCAACAGACAAACGCTCCAAAAGTAGGGAACCAAGACCAGAACCAGTGCCCCCACCAACAGCGTTAAAAACAAGGAATCCTTGAAGTCCAGTGCAATTGTCCGCGAGTTTTCGAATGCGATCCAAGCAGAGATCAACAATCTCCTTGCCAACTGAAACAAAGGTTAGCCAATTTGCATCACAATTTAGTCAAAAACTATGGTGTCTATTCGTTATTGATCGAAATAAGTTAACTGTTGAGACGATTTAGATGCGTACTGGTGTAATGGCCGCGAGCAAAGTTGTTGGCAGCATCCTCCTTGCCGCTGATTAGCTGTTCGGGATGGAACAATTGGCGGTACTTTCCAGTCCTCACCTCATCGATGACAGTAGGCTCGAGGTCGAGGAAAATAGCTCGAGGAACATGCTTGCCTGCACCTGTTTCACTGAAGAACGTGTTGAAGGCATCATCTCCTCCGCCGACAGTTTTGTCACTCGGCATTTGGCCATCAGGCTGAAAAGCGTTACGAAGTTGATTACAAAATATTGAATACAAATTTCAAATTCATTACTATTCGTTACGAAAAAAAATAAATAAAGAAAGAACACTCGCATTGACTCCCAAATTTCTATTGAATCATTTCCGTTCGTTTCACAATGACTTGAAAATTCTAAAACTAGAAATTGTGAACAAAAAACGAACTATTTTCTCAAATATAGATCTGGTATTGATAGAATTCAAAGAGAAAACAGAAAAAACATGAAAAATAATAACAGTCCGATGAATTCTACATATCAGGAAACAAAAAACGAAAAGAAGAACTAACAATCGAATAATCCAAAAAACAAAAACACTATCCGATTATCGAAAAATAAAGATCCAGACAAGAATTAGATATAAAAACATACATAAATCAAAATAACCACAAAGTAGCTCATGAACAAATCATTATCATACAAAAATCACGCCGTAAAATAAGACATTCAAAATCGATCAAAAAAACGAATCAAAGCAGATTCTAACAAGAATTGATTCAAATACATCAAAAATTACGCCGTAAAAAAGGCCACAAAGCATATTGAAAGAAGAAGTGATTGTATACCTGAATTCCATGCTCAAGGCAATAGAGTTCCCAGCAAGAATTGCCGACCTGAATCCCGGCCTGACCGATGTGAATCGAAATGCACTCCCTCATATTTCTCCGGCCAACAAACCGATGAAGAACAAAGCGAACGAAGCCGGAGAAAACGGAGGAGAGGCGTTTATGAAGACGCCTTTTTCTTTGAGAAAAATGTTAAAAGAGTTTCAATGGAAGATGAGAAAGGAGAAGGGCTTTTATAGTTTGAAAAATAGGAGGGAGAACTTAACCAGGGGTAGTTAAATCTGACTGGCTGCAAAGTAACCATGGTTAAAACTTCTTTACGTTTCTTATTTTTGAAATTTAAACCCTTTTTTTTGTTTTGCTTTCCCGCTTAAATGGACCCGCGGCCGGTTTGTTTGGTAACTCGGCTGTTCTTGTTCTCATTTTGTTACCGTTTTGCTTAAATTATTATTTTAGTAAATTTACCCAACATATTACAATTTAAACATAAACATTTTTTTTTCAAAATATTTATTTATAGTAGATTTTTAATTCCTTTTTATCAAATTTCCATTATATATATATATATATATATATATATATATATATATTTGCCAAGAAATACATCTAAAGAAAGATGAAGAGAAGATAAAGTTAACGCAATAAAAATCACATCAAACGGAGCTCTGAATCAAAAGTTATGGCTCATCAAACATTTGTCGTAAAATAGAGGGAAAGTAGCATTGGAATCGGCTCATTAAAAATTATCATCGAGCTGAATGAATCTATCATCGAATTGATTGAATACTATCACCTTAAAATTGATTGAATGTTATCAAAAACTTGTTGAAGTCTATCCAAACTAATTGAAGGTTATTCAACTGAAATATAATCGAATGATATTTTAGTCATCTTACGGAGGCAACCTCATTTTTTTATTATATATGAAGTATTTTTTTTAAGTGATATTATTGTTTTTTTTTTCCTTTTACATGTAAAACCTCATATTTTAATTGTTTTATTTAGGTTTAAATGTGATCATCTAGAATTTAATCTTTTTTTAATTTTAGTTCTAAAAATTCTATAAACTTTTTATTTTATTATATTTTAATCTCTCAACTTTCAAATTTATTCTATTTTAATCTTTAAATTTACAAAGGTTTTTTTTTTTTTTTTTTAGAAACGAAGGTTCAATTTCAGTTCTTACGCATTTAACCAAAAAGACTTAAAATTTATCTTAGTTAAAAACTTAAAATTTTTAAAACTTCCCTACATATTTGTAGGAAAACTCTTTCTTAAAATTTATGTGGTACCATTTAGGATAACATAAATTTTGTATAAATAAAAATTATTAAAGAAAAGTAAATAAAAATAAATTATTTATGTGACACCAAATAATGTAGAATCATCAACCATGTACACATTAATGGGTAAAGAACTACTTCTCTTGCCAATATAAGTTGAACTCTAACAGCATCTTGTACAACCTTGTAACCATGAGGTTATAGGTTCGATCTTCATACCCCAATGTATTGAATCATAAAAAAAACTTCTCTTTTTTAAATATGTTTACATTTTACCATTACTTCTATTAAAATTATTACAATTATTTGAATTTGTTTTAATTCATAATCACTTTAATTTTTTTAATAATATTTGAACATTATTTTTATTTTCATACTATTTTGGTATTTATATTTTGTTTTATTTTGGTTCAGCTTCATTTTAGTTTGGATATATTCTCCACAAAAAAAAAAAAAAAAAGTTCAGATATTTTCAATTGATCTATTATTTATTTATTTATCACTCTCAAACCATACATAGAGAGTATCATTGCTCTCAAATAAATTAGTCAAAATATTTCGGTACAAAAATGATTTTTGGGATCAAACCTGTAATCAATAATCATGGTGTTGAACTGATTTACTATCAAACAGTGAAATCGACGACCCCTTTGTTACAAAAATGATATTGTAACCATAATACTTTTTTTTCTTTAAAAAAAAAAAAAAAAAAAAAAAACCAAGTGGTTGCACAATGTAGGTTGGAGAGAGGAGGTGGTGCTGCAAATCAACTTTAGCAGGGTAACCCTAAGCTAGGCACCGGAGACATCGAATGAGTATGTCACAAGTGAGTTTCGAACCCAAATCAACTTTAGTTGAAACTATACCATCCATGCAAATGACTCCTCTTTCATCAAATCTCCCATCCGAATTGTTGTAAAACTCGATAAGTATCAAAATGATATTTTAACCATTTGAAAGTCCAAGGACCGAAATGGAATAAAGTATAAAGCATAGTGTCCAAAAATGGTAATTTTAACTATATTATTTTTAAACAAGAACCCAAGGTTGCAAACAGTATGAGAAGGTAGGACTATGAGGTGCTGTAAATCAACTTTGTTTAAACTTTACCATCCAGAAAAAAAGACACCTCTTTTGTTTCATTCTTATAGGAATCTAATTTCATTGGGAAAAAAAGAGATTACAACCAAATAATATACCAAATCTGTCTCATAATATTACATCAGAAGCTACCCTTCCTATTTTTAATCATGCTCTAAAGATTTAAAAAAAAAAAAAAAAAAAAAAAAAAAAAAAGTGACTAGTACCCTTGCTGCTTGAAAAGTTTTTGTATTGGTTTAAACTATACTTTGATATTTGAACTTTGATGCATATTTTATTTTGATCTTTAAACTTTTGAATAGTTTATTACTTTAGATCCTCAACTTTGCATAGAAAGTTATTTTAGTCCTTGCCACTATTTTTAACAAAATTTCAATTTTGTTTTGAAAACCAACATCTAATGTATTACTATGCATATATGGGTTTAAACTCTTATTCAAGTAGGTATCTACTTGTAAGACAAATTAAATAATCAAAATACACTGTCACATCAAACTTATGTTTGATTATTTATGAAAATTGATGGCAAGGACTAAAGCAATCTTTTATACAAAAGTCAGAGAACAAGAATTTACTGATCAAAATGAAATAAGCATGAAGGCCCTAGAACCAAAATAGAATTTAAACCTATTTTATTCCAATTCTTATCTTTTTTTGGCATCACTAACCTTGTAACTTGTATGTAGTTAAGAAGCAGGTTGTGCACCAGTCCAGGCATGGTGCTGATCGTCATCGAGTTGATCGAATCTGTGGCTTCGTATATCTTGTAGATATAAGATGCCCGTCCACACTCCACGAATGATTAGTATGCTCACAAACACTGCTGTTCCAAGTGTGCATATTACCTAAGATTTCACATAGCAGCATAGCAAATAAATGAAGAGTTTCAATAGAAAAATCTGAAGGGGGAAACTTAGGAATTAATTAGATATTGTTGAAAAATCGAAAATGCGCGAAGACATGCAGAATTAAAGGGCCAACACAAAAAAATAAGCTAAAAGTATGTAGTTTGAAAAATCAAACCCTAGCTAAAGTCAAGACTGTGGCATAAAAACTCTCTCAACGAGAAGGCATGAAAAAAACCAAAACTATTCTTCCATTGTGATCTTTGTTGAACGAACTTTGTCGAGAAATTCTGAAACTTTCTATGGAACTTGATTAATTTCAGCTTGTTGAAAGTTATCGGTTCTGTCGATAACAGAACAAATTTAGACCATCTCCTGAACGGCCTACTGTCTACAGCCACCACCACCGGCAAACTCAATACTCAACCGTCAATCCATGCCAACAGACTAGAACTGGTACTGGTCAGTGGTCGACTATTGATAAACAAAGTTCAATACAACCCTTTGTTGTCCCTTTTAGTCATAACCTACTAGTCTAACAATTTTTGTATAGCCAGAAATCGGAGCTTTGCCCAACTACATACTCGGGGCATTCACGCCTATCCAACACTCAAAGTCCAGACTCGGAAGACAACAAGGGATTTTACAATTAAACTCACACATAGGTTTCAAACCTGGGACCTTCTAAGGAGCAGGTAGTGAGATACCTACCTAAAGGGGTATAATAGTATTAATAGTAACGGGTGTAATGGTAATTAGACAAGGGAGTTGGTGAAAGTTATCATTTTTTATAGGTTAATTAGAGTTATCGTGTTATAAGTAGAGTAGAAAGGGAATGGAAAGGCCATCTGATTATTGTGTAGTTTTAGGGCTTGAGTTATAATACTCAAGAGGGGGTCCTAGGTATACCTTGGGTTTATCTAGCGAAGGTCTGGAGATCCACTTTTTTTTAAAAAAATAAGGGTAAGCACGTCCGTCCCTAGGCCAGACACTGAGAGATATCGAAGGAATGGAGACACGGGAGGTGTTTACAAATTAATGTCACATGTGAATCTTGAACATATTCTGGAGACCCACTTATGCTCACCGTGTCACATACTCCAACTATCTATATAACAGATATTTTATGCACTCTGTCCACAACCACGGACCACCAGCAAACTCAATAATCAATCTACATCAACAAAGCAACATTTTTATCTACTTCCGAGTACACAGCAAATAAAACAAACAAAAAACCAACCAGGTTTACTATTTTGTCATATCCCAAAAACAAAACTATTTGTTTGAGGAAAGTGCAAGCATAATATGACTCTTAGCTAGTGACTCTGATGGATAAGCATGTCTTGTCTCATTTATATTTTACCATCAGAGAAACACCAACTGTCTACAAGCACAAGAAAATTCAATAGGCCTAGTACTTTTACCACTTCTGATAAAGACAAGAAAACAAGGTCAACTAACATTTAGTTTCGTTTTTAATTTTAACAATATCAAGCTTCTAACTTGAACCCTGTAAAGATGACGCCCTTTGTTAGGATCTCACAATTGTCCCACATTGGAAAAGTGAGGAGTCCAACAAGCATTTATAAGAGATATGGGTTACTCCCCTCATTGTCAATTGGTTTTGAGGTGGAACCTCATATTCTCTAACACTCTTTAACGAGTCTGAATACTATGTCAATTTAAGGCATGCGCACTAGTTTCAAAAATTTACCGACCACATTAATGGTCAACCACTACTGTTCATATGAGATGGTTTATAAAGTGAACTCAATCTCAGGACATCTATTGCAGGTGAGTAATCCTTGACATCACCCATACTAAAGGAGTTACAAAGAGATTGTCCATTCAACGAAAATCGAATTAATACCACAATTATAAATTTTGTTGAGGGAACTTCGAGTCGAACCAGAGTACGGACTAGTAATTCTATGTATAAAACCAACAGAACAATCTTCTTCACAGAACATAATTTCCTATTCCTAATCCTTCCTAGTCCAAGTTTCCATTGAAGAGCTTCTAACAGAAACACCATCTCCCAACGGAGGACATTGAGTTGCTCCTTCCAACAATTAGAAGAGGATAAGACTTCTCTTTTTTTGGTTGCTACGTTTGCCATGCATAACAAAATTCAACAACAAAAGTGTCACAACAATTTTGTTTTTTTCTTTTTTGGATATCCGTGACTATCCGGGCCAGCCAGCTTTCGCTCACCTCGACTAATGTCACGGGACATACTACCTGATCCTACAACATTTGGATGCCAAGAAAACCCATAGGAAATTAATTCCTCGGTATGTGACCACCATGGATTGAACCCATCACCTTCTTAAGACCCTTATTGACCGATTGAGCCACTCCAAGATGGTTGTGACAACAGTTCTCTCACCCCCTCGGCCTCATCAGTCTAAAACATCTGCATTATTATGGTCGATTTCGAACGCTCAATACTCTTTTGCAAAGAAAGCCTACAACTAATCATATAGTGCAGGGGACACAAATCCATATGGAAATAACGAAGGAAACACGTTAAAATATCTAAGGTCCCGTTTGATAACCATTTGGATTTTGAAATTTAAACCTATTCTCACTCAAATTCCCTACAATGCGTTCCACCGTTCCTACAATATATTCATCTTCTTTTAAGAAAGTAGGTGAATACTAACCAACTTTTAAAAACAAAAACAAACTTTTGGAAGCTACTTTTTTTGTTTTCAAATTTTGGTTTGGTTTCTACAAATATAGGTGAGAAGTAGATATCAAGTAAGAAAAGACATATGGTAAGATAGTTGTTATAGCTTAAATTTCAAAAATCAAAAACAAAAAAAACCAAATGATTATTAAACGGGGTCTAAATGCATTTACCTCCAGAAATGCCTTCAAAATCCACAAAAATGCAAGGATTAGCACTCCATTGACAGAAAATCCCACCTGAGAGGAACAATTACGATTCAGTAGAGAGAGAAAAAACAACAACAATGATTAAGCTTATTGACGAACTAAAGAAAAACCTACCAGTTTGGTCGGGATGGATTGGGGAAGAACCGATCTCACAGCCTTACGGGCGCGCTTGGAGACCTTCCTGAAAACATTCTCAACAAATCGAACCAATAGATCCAAACTTCTATCCTCTTCCTCATCTTCCTCCTCCTCATCCTCGTCGTCCCCGTCCTCGTCGCCGCCGACTGCGTCGAAGTCGGAGCTAATCGAGCGGTTCCAAATGCGCGGATCATCCACCAAATTATCAACTCTCTGGAAGATAATCGAGCAAATTGAGAACAAAAACATACAACAAACAAAAACTGACAATAGATGGGAAGAGAAATCGGATGAACCTGAGAGAAATTGGAGGTTCTTCTGGAAGCGCGGAGGATTGTGTGAGGTATTTGGAAGGGATGAGAGAGAAGCGAGATTCGAGAGGCTAAAGATGGCGGCTGAGATTGAGGAATGGAGAAGAGGGACGGCGGCGATAGAGCGGCCGGTAAGGACATAGTCAGGTGTGGAAGAAGGAAGGGAAGCCTTTTCCAGGTTGATTTTGTTTCTGTTTGGCTAAAATGATGGTTCACATTTGTTCATGATTTTTGTGGATACCTCTGAACCGAATCGAACCAAACCGAACCGAACATTTGGAATAATGTCAAGCTTCCTCTTTTTCTAAATTTTTGGTGGAATTTGATTCTAAATTTGTTATTGATTTATTAATGATATTTTCTAAATTTTAACCATCATATGATTTCGGTAGTCAAAAAGGGTCTTAGAGTACCGAGGTGATGAATTCGTTCCATGATAACCACTTAATTAAGAATTAATTTTAGGATGAGACGGTTGATATTTTAATTTTAATTTTAATTTTATTTGATGTAATTTTACTAAAAAGAAATATAAGGAGAGAGTGTGTGATTGAAGTGGGGGAAGCAAAGGAGGGCAGAGAATTAGCAGCAATCTTCCATAGCTTGATGTTCCATAGCTGCTCGTCTTCGCAAATGCGAAGCATAGCAGCCATACGACCTCCATTGACGGAGCTGTTGAACCGCTCGTGTTTCAGAGCCTCCAAACTTCGAGCTCTCTCGTCTTCATCCAACCAATCCCGCGGCGGCCTTCCTCGCTTCTTCTCCCAAGTTCTTCCTTCTTATAAGGCAATTAATTTCTTCTTCTAATTCTCCATTTTCATGTTTTTATCTCATCCAAATTGACCTAATTCGCGCAAGAGTTGGGATTGTGGTAGTTTTGGATGGACCAATATTAACCCATTTTCTTTCTTTTCTTCGTTTTCTTACTGGTGAATTTTAGTTTTTGAAGAACGGGGAGGCATGTGCAACTGCAACTTTGGGATGCTATGCTTTAGATGTTTCTTTGTGGGGGGAGTTTGGATGAGGTTTTGAATGAGGAATTATTTTGAGTAGTTAGAAAGTGAGAGTTGCAGTCAAAAACTCGATTGAATATATTTTTTATGTGAAGAAGTTAGAGACAGTAAATTGTTTGAATGTGGATTTAAAATGAATAGTTAAGAAAAGAATGATTAGAAATGAGTGGTGAAACATAAATTATTTTGAGTGAAAAATGAATGATTAGAAATGAGTGATTATTTTAAATAGTTATAATTGAATGATTAGAAATGAGTATTAGAAATGATGAGTTATTTTGAATGATAAAATTGAGGAGTCATTTTGAATAGTTACAAAAAAATTGTTTGGATGTAGTTTTTCAAAGAGGAGTTAGTAAATTCTCAATCTAAATCCTCCTTAAATATGGAAAACAAACCCCTATGTGTTTATGAAATAGTGAGATGCACAATGGCTTCTACTACTAGATGAAGTGAGATGGGATGGATGGATATTTTCCCAATGTTCTCTATTTTTTTTTTATTTTTTTTTTGAGAATATTTCTATTGGTTTCTTCAAGTAATAATTATAGGAATTTTCCTTATAATTATTTTTGTTGGTTAGTAGATGCTTAAGATTTTCAAGTTATGCTTCTTTAAAGAGATCCCAGATTTGAAATCCACAAGTGAGCTTAATTGTAAAATTTATTTGGTCAGGCACGAGTGCCCCGAGTAAGTAGTGGGGCGAAGCCCAGATTCCCAGTTGTAAAAAAGAAGTTAAACTACATTGCTTAGTTTCAAGAACTACATGGGCTGGCCTAGATAGGTATATAATAAGTGGTTTAGGAAGAATATGACCAAGCCATTTTTTTATAACTCCAACTTGAAGCTTCGCTCCTCTAAATTCGGGGGCAAATTAGATCAAGCCATTATAGTCATCTATTTAAGATTTAACGTCTTTTCACTTACCTTAGCAACCAAATGTAGTTAAGTCAGATAGTTGCTCCATGAGAATAGTTGAAGCATGCTTGCACAAACTTACCCGAACACTCACAGAGTTAAAAGATTATGTTATTGCAAGTCTAATTCTTAATTTGATTTTTAAGTGAGATTGGGATGCGCGGTTTGGGAACTGCTCTCCTCTTATTGTATGCTTCATCATTATGCAGGGTGATGTTATTCGTCTAGACGGCGATGAAGTCTGGCACATGACTAAAGTTTTAAGATTGAAGACTGATGATAGGTACTACTTTATAGTCAGACATTTTCTCTTTTCATCTATTTTTGTTCTTCATTATGATTGGATGAAAATGAAAGGTTGGAGCTGTTTAATGGAAATGGAGGCTTAGTAGAAGGGAGCATAAAGAGCATTCATCTCAATAGACTTGAAATTCTAGCAATGGAAGATCCGAAATCTGTTCTACCTCAAAGCACACAGTGGCATGTATTTGCAGCTTGCGGTGAGATTTTATGAATCGGAACCGTTAAATGTTTCCTGCATCTTGCGACTTGGAAGTTAACACGTCTCTGTTTAGGTACTCTAAAGGGTGGTCGTGCTGACTGGCTCGTCGAGAAATGTACGGTAAGTAAACATAGATTTAGTTGTTACAAATGAGAGTTTTTGCTTCTTAATTTCATGCTGTCTTTTTCACTTCATTCAGGAACTGGGAGCCAGTAGTGTAACTCCTCTGCTGACTGAACGTTGCCCTACCATCACCGATAATCGGATACACAGATTTGAACGTATCACATTGGCAGCAACTAAACAATGTGAGTTAGTATTTCAAGTTATGTTTCTTTACTATGGGAGTAGGAAGTTAAGACAGTTCAATTTGTCTTCTCGGTATCGTCTAATTACGTGTTGGGAATTTTCATGCATCCTTCATCTCAGGTCAAAGACTGCATCAGATGAATCTTAATTCTCCATTGAAAATTGATGGTCTTTTGCACCTTGTGAGTTGCAACACAACTCTTCCAATACTTTCTTCAACTTGATTTCATAACTACCTGTGTTTTATTTTGCTTCCTGTAGATTAACGAGTCGAAGCTATCGTTTGTAGCAGTTGCAGAAGCAGCCCCACTTGTCAGTACATTAGCTTCAACCGAAATCGAATCTGGTGGGCTTTTGGTTGTTGGACCTGAAGGAGGTATATTTTATATGATAGTCCCGCTTTCTGAAAATTAGTGCAACATTCCTACTATGTTAAAAAGAGGTTTTTTTTGGCGGGGTTAGTATTTCAACATTCTGAAAAAGTACATTAAAGTTTTACAAACTAGCACTTATAATTTGATGTCTCCCGTCCTGAATAACATTTTCTTCCATGAACCACCATGAGTTGGCTTAAGAAGGCTACGTAAGTAGTAAAGAGCTTTGAAGGAATGAGTTCAAGCCATGATGTCATCCCGTAAATTACCCTTCTAATGATAACAAACCTTCCACATATCCTTACAATAGTATGATACTATCTACTTTGAGTATCGTCTTTTGGGACTTCGTTTGCACCAAAGAACTTTCACAACCAAATGTATTTACATTAGGCAGTTCTGACTTCTGAGTGAGAATACTTGAGGTGTATGCAAGCTGGTTCAGACATTTACGAATATTAAAAGAAACATTTTCTTCAATGTGGTCATGGATATGGGTTGCAGTGGTGTGTGTATTTATCATTCTCAATGAGGCTCATATGCCTGGAAATAGAGTAATAGCTCTTAAACTTCAAGTCTTTTACCAGGAATCATACATGGAAAATTGCCTATATTATCTGTAATGCAAACAATGTTTCAAAAGAAAAAAAAAGAACATGCTAGTACATGATCTTGTACTTTTTTACTCATTTAGTGCCTAGCATTTTATTCTTTTTTTTTTTTCTTTCTTCTTCAGACTTCACCGAGAAAGAGGTCAAAATGATGAAAGAAGCCGGAGCAACTGCTGTTGGTCTTGGTCCATATCGACTTCGTGTCGAAACTGCAACAATTGCAATCTTATCAACCCTGATGTTATGGTCTGACTCAAAAAGTTCTATTTGTTAATCTCTCTTTCAGGTTAGCCCTCGTGACCTCGTCTATGTGTTATGGTCTGAATCAAAAAGCTTCTCATTTTTATAAAGCTTCTCAAAAAGCTTCGTTTTTTTTCTTGATATCTATGACTGATGTCACGGACATACCGTTTAACCCTACAATAATTAGATGTCAAGAAAACCCGTAGAAAATTAATTTTTAAGTAGGTGACCACCATAGATCGAACCTATTGCCTCTTATTTCACTAAGAATCACGGTGAGTGAAATAGAGAATTAGAAGATCGAAACTATTTCTTAAGTAAAGGTGTGTAAGGTGAAAGGATTGTTCATATAAAGTAATTGTAATTTGTCTTGCTTGATAGATGGATCGTGAGGGTGGTTAAAGTTTAACTAAATAAATAATTGACCGATCGCGAGGTATCTTCAAGATCAGCACAGTTGCAAAGCCTCGACGCTGGAGCGTTTGCAGTTCCGGGCATGTAGTACGATTTGAGACATTCTAGAAGAAGGGGACTCCATTTGAAGATTGGTCTGTGATGATGGACTTCTTGAGGCAAGATTTAGATTACTATTTGTGTGTCTGGTAGTTGAACTGAAATGCATTTTTGCTTTTGTAGGATGTCCTTGCAAGTTCAAGTATCTAATGATTTGAGGGTTTAAGTTTGAACTGTTGCTGAGTAGTGTTACTAATTTATGCAATAGAAATTTTTAACTAAGTTGTTTCTTTTGTGATATTTCTCAATTAGTTCTAAATTTTATGGATGTGGCAAACAAGTTCCTCTAATGTTAAAAAAAACTTATATTTCAATTTTTAGATTGGTAGTGCTCTTTTATATGTTTTCTACCAAAGAGATTGAAACCATCGAGATGGGAAATTCATGGTGACCACTTATTTTGAAATTAATTTTTTACGAGTTTCTTTCACATATTGCAGAGTCAAATAGTATGTCATGTGACAATAGTCAAGATGTGGAAAAATGGACTCGAACGATCACAAATATGAAATTAAAAAAAAAATAATAAATAAAATAAGGAGACTGATTACGATGTTAAAATATTTAAATTATTAGCTCATTTTTTAAATTCAAAATACTATTTTCTTTTTTAAAGTAATATATATCATGTTAATATATCATTTTGGTTTCTAAATTTTGAGATTTATTTTATTTTGATCGTTAAACTTTCATCTTTGAACCTGATCAAAATTGCATTCAATCAGTGGAATGGATTAAAGGAGGTAAATTTGGAAACTATAAAATATCTAAAACCGAATATATACAAATTATTTTAGGAAAAAAAAACTATATTCAAATACATGAGTTAAGGAGATGTTTGTTTGCCATATTTAAGAATGGTTTACATTGAGGATTTACTAACTCCTTTTTGAAATATTACATCCAAACGAGTTTTTGCAACTATTCAAAATAACTATCATTTTTACTCTTAAAAATAATTTATTATTTTTAATCATCCATTTATAACTACTCATTATAACTCATCATTTCTAAACTACTCATTTCTAATTGATCAAAATAACTCATTTTTAATTACTAATTTTAAATCTATATCCAAACAAGAATTTCACTCTAAACCCTCTACAAAAAAAAAAAAAACACATCTAAATAAATTTATTTTTGTTACAATTCTCAATTTTTAACTAATCAAAATAATTTCTTATCAAAACCTCATCCAATTTAATTCTTAAATTTAAATTCTTATTCTTATTATTATTATTATTATTAATTATGGAAGTAATTACCCAATCCGCTTCCACCCAAACATCACCCTTATCCATTTCGTCTCCAAAAATAAATACTAAAAAAAAACTAACTTTTTCGAACTACAGTTCCCAAGTGAAAAATCAAATCAAACATTTTCTTTTGCATAACAAATTTCCTCAAATTCCGAGCTTAATCCGCCATTACCGGCGGCGAAGATCCATGAGAGGGCACCATTCTCACCCCCAGAAGCCAGGTTTCGCCGGGCCCGAAGACGAAACCGAACCGGTTCGCTCTTATCTCCCCGGAACGAACGCCCCATTAGGCGCCGGAATTCGGAAGAAGGGGACCGGAGTCCGGCCATGGCTGCTCCTTGACTCGACCGGCGGAGCTCAGGTGGTTGAGGCCGGAAAACATGCCATCATGCGGCGGACCGGCCTGCCGGCGCGGGATCTCCGGATCCTCGATCCGTTGCTCTCGTATCCGTCTACTGTTCTTGGGCGCGAGAAAGCGATCGTGATAAATTTGGAGCATATCAAAGCCATTATCACTGCGCAAGATGTGTTCGTGTTGAATGCTAAGGATCCGTCCGTAATCCCCTTTGTTGAGGAGCTTCAGAGGCGGGTCATGCGCCACCACCAAGCCACTAAGGCCGCTCAGGTTTCAATTCCAATTGTGCTTTTGAGTTTTGACCTAGATCCAATTGTGCTTTTGAGTTTTGACCTAGATCTTTGAATTTTATATATATATATATATATATAAATTTAATATATGTGACTGTTCGTGCTAGTTTGTGCGCACCTTTACTAATGTCAAGGTCCGAAATGACTGATGTCAAGGAAACTCATAGGAAATTAATTAGTCTGAAGGTAGAAACTCGTATCTAAGTAGATGGTCATCGTGGATCATTTGGATGTCAAGCAAACTCGTAGGAAATTAATTACTAGGCAGGTGGAAACTCGTAGCTAGGTAGGTGGTCACCGTGGATTGAACTCATCACCACTTAGTTTCGAAGGTCCTCTTAGTCTTGACCACTGGACCACTTTATGATGGTTGAATTATAGCGTTTGTTCCTCGCAATTTTGTTGATACGGATGAAGATGAACTGGTTTTAGCTTATGGGGTTTATATAGCTTTCTGTTCTGTATGTTCTTCAAGAACTTCACTGATTTGTTAAAGTTTTTGTTCTTCCTTGAGTATTGTGTGTGTTTTAGTGGTTTTGAAGGACAGTTATCTGTACAATTTATGTTGTCCTGTTATTTGCATGGTAAATTGAGAGTGGAATTTGATAAGAACTGAGCTTTATTGAATTAAGAAAATAACTATGATACAAACTAACCAAGTAATAGAAGGTACTTGGAACATCCTACTTTTGAGAATACTCTCTTATGGCCAAAATACTTGATACCTCTACCCTTACCCACTATCTCTATTTATAACTGAATACCCGAACGAACTCTCCATATTTACTAATATGCCCTAAGTATAGAATATAGATGCCATCAGAATTTCATATCAAGACATGAAGTCTATTCCTATGTGTTTGGAGAACAAAACAGTAGGCTTGTAACTTAAAACCTTGTTGCATAATCAAGTCAATTAACAGTCTCTTAGATTGTGAATGAAAAAAATAAGTGAGTCTAGTTTGAACTTTGGAGCTTTGGATGGTTGATTATAACTTAGATTGGAAGTTTGAAACTTTAGCCTTCATAGATTTGGTTTTCATTTGAGGTTGGGTAAATCATTTTTCTCTTCCAATATTCCATCAAGGATAGCTCATCTTCAATCATTTGTACAATCTTTCTATGATGGATGAAATCTGTGTTTAACTATAGTCTATCTGCAATCTTTTGTAGGAGGGTAATGGTGATGATTCTAGTTGGAGAAATCTGTATGACTTGGAGGAGCCACGATCGAGGGCTCAAAGTCCTCGTAATTCCTACCAAGGATTTCCACAGGACGAAGAAGAGGGGAAGGAGAACGGAAAACAAGGCCTCGAAAATCGGGAGGGATTGAAGGTTCTTCCATTTGAATTTGTTGCTTTGGAGGCATGCCTTGAATCTGCCTGCACTTGCTTAGAAAGTGAAGTAATAACTTTTACATTTTTCTTTAGTGATTCTATTTAGCACACTATTTTGTACCTTTTTCTTGACTCCTGGATTCTCATTTCCTGTACCAGGCAGATACATTGGAGCAAGAAGCTCACCCAGCTTTGGATAAGCTGACTTCTAAAATTAGTACTCTCAACTTGGAACGGGTGCGTCAGATCAAAAGTCGATTGGTTGCGATAACTGGACGAGTTCAAAAGGTTACTAGATTTTAGTCACTAGTCATGTCACATTTTCTTATTTGTGTGGTTCCGTAGCTTTATCTTTGAGAAATTCTAGTTTTTATATGTGGAATGAACATTTTTAACCTTATTTTCATGAGAATTGCTCGCATTTAACACAACTTTTTTGGTGGGATGTGTTGGTTGATATAATTAAATTTTCTTCAACTCACCGCTTAAGCTTTTAACTTCATTGGTGATTTCACATAATTCGACATGGTATCAGAACAAAGGATCTTGCGTACAAGTCCTTGACCCTACCGAGTCGTTTTCCTCTCCAATTAAAATTGAATTCCACTTGATGAACATTTCTTAAATTTCCAAACCCACAAGTGAGGAGAGTTTTGGTTGATATGATTAAATTTACCTCAACCAATCCGCTTAAACTTTTGGATTAATTGATGATTTAACATAATTAAACAAAATGCTATGGTTGTCCATAGGTGCGGGATGAATTAGAGCACTTGCTAGATGATGATGAGGATATGGCTGAGATGTACTTAACAGAGAAGATGGTTCAACAACAGCTTGAGACCTCTTCCACTTCTTCGATTCCCGAAAGAGATGAAACGGACAATGAAGTTCAGCAATCAGGCAGCGATGACACGTACGAGTTTACGCCTTATGCCCCCTTAAATACAGAATGACAGACATCTATTCTGTAACTGTAGTTTTCATTAATTTATGCATTTTTGTAAGAGCTTTCTGTTTCCAATTTTCTCAGACTTCCTGCTGAAATATCATTGGAAGGTGGTGGAATGTCTGGTAATTATGAAGGCGATATGGATGCTTCCCAGGATCATTTGTTTGGTGCATCAAATGTGGGTAGGGAGAGCAACGGGACCCGGACAAGCACTACGTATACGTATAGTGCTATAAGCAAGCACCTCGACGTCGAGGAGCTCGAGATGCTGTTGGAAGCGTACTTTGTGCAAATTGATGGTACATTGAACAAACTTTCCACGGTACGCAACGTAAATATTTTTTGTTACACCTATGCTCTCTACTATTAGAATTCCTTTAATATTTTAAAAATAAAAACTAAAATCGGTTATCAAACAAACCTGTTTTTATAAATTTAAAAATAAAAACAGAAACTAAAAAACGAAATGGTTATCAAACATGGCCTAATTAGACACTCTTTTATCCATCTTAAGCTGAGGGAGTATGTAGATGACACAGAAGATTACATCAACATAATGCTGGATGACAAACAGAACCATCTTCTACAAATGGGAGTAATGTTGACAACAGCAACCCTCGTCGTGAGCGCTTTCGTTGTGGTGGCGGGTATCTTCGGGATGAACATCCATATCGAACTGTTTGAACCAGAAAAAGCAGGCATGCCGGAGTTCCTGTGGACTGTTGGTGGTGGCGCTACGGGAACCATCATCTTATATGTTATTGCAATTGCCTGGTGCAAGCACAAACGCTTGCTCGAGTAGTTTGCCGAAACCAAAACCGAATCGTACTGCCAATTGTATAGTTTGCTTGTCGAAAAAGATTAAGACAACCTTCGTTTCATCTTATGTATTATTGTATCTTGTATTCTTCTGCTGGGTTGAAATAAGTGAAAGCTCAAGCTGAATGTTCTGCTTCATACTGCTGGTCGGAACAAGCTCATTGTATAAGTTGTATAGTTCATAATTTATATTTCATTTAGTTTGTGACTGTGTTTTAGTCTCTTAATTTCGTATTGAAAATTAATTTAGCCGTGTCGATATATTTCATTAATAACCTTCTTGACAACTAAATATACTAGAGTTAGACGGTTATATTGAAAAGAAGATACAATATTTATAGTGGGTTCGATCTATAAAGTTTATATTGACTATCCCTCACAAAAAAATCAGCCATAAATGTGATAAAAATAAATTTATCAAGAAAGACCGGCCAATACAAATTATGCAGTTTATTAATGAAATTTAAGTTTATTTTTACTTCAAAAAAAAATCACATAGAATATATCATCCGATACTACAATATTTAATTGTTAAAGAGAACAAAGGAAATTAATTTATAGGTAGACGATCACTTTTTATTGACGTACTTAAAAACAAGCAACAATGTGTTCCACCAAAAAAGTATGCGAATGATAATCAACTTTCAAAAATAAAAACAAGCTTTTGAAGCTATTTTTTTCTTCTTCAAATTTTGATCTAATTTTTACTAATATAAATGTGATGTAGATATATATCTAAATAAGAAAAATATATGGTAAAATACTTATTGTAGATTTAAATTTCAAAAATCAAAAACAAAATACCAAATAGATATCAAACCAGCAATTTATATGATCATAAAATGACATGAGATTGGAGAAATCATATTGATTAATTTGGCTTCAATGAACGAGGGAAACGAATGAGAATAAAAGAATAGCAATATTATATTAAAAATTTGAAGAATGAACTGTAAAAACCTTGTCATACAAATTTTATTCTATGTTTGTTCAATTATAATATTTTTTGATTTTAAGCAATACAATACTTTGGATTTCTCGTCCATCCACTTGAAATTATTTCTCCCAAAAGAAATTTAATTATATAAGAAAATTACAATGTGGCTTCAATGGGGAGGAATTAGAGATGAGTTTTCACGAGCAGAAACCACCTCCCGTTGGGGTTCCTCCTCCTCAAGGTAGCTAATTAATTCTCTAATTATTAATTATTTTTCATTTATAAAGTTAAAGAATTTTGGAAAATTGTACTCGATAGTCCAATTTTACAAAATAATTACAGATCTAGACAAATTTAAAAATATTTAACATTTATAGTCAAATATACAATATAAATAATATTCATCATACTCTATTGTGTATTAATTATTCAGTATATAAAATATTACGTTATACCATATATTTGACCATGGTTGCTAAATTTTTTTAAATTTATTTGGTATTATAAATATTTTATCAATTTGGTCTATTTCTATAAAAACCCTCCAAAACTTTTATTGTTTCAAATGATGATTAAATTATTATAAACGACCCGAGAAGATTATTGTAACAATGGTTATGATGGGTTATAGGTTAATACACCAATTATTATAATCAATGGCCTAAACACATTTTGAGTATTATAACCTAACCTATCCCACCTGAAACGATAGTCCAAAGACCCCTCATCTATTGTGACCCGTATATTTTTAATCATATGTTTCAATTTTCGAACCCCGATATATTTTAGATCTTGTTTGATTATCATTTTATTTTTAATTGTTGCTTTTTGAAATTTAAGTCTATCACAACTGTCTTATCGTATATTTTTCTTACTTTGATACGTACATCTTATCTATATTTTTAGAAACCAAATTAAAATTTGGAAACAAAAAAGTAGCTTCCAAAAACTTGTTTTTGTTTTTGAAATTTGATTAGCATTCACATACTTTCTTAAGAAAAGATGGATATATTGTATGAAAGATGAAATACATTATTGTAGGAAGTTTGAGTAAAAATAATCTTAAATTTCAAAAACTAAAAAAAAAAAGAAAATAGCTTCTCAAAGTTTGTTTTTGTTTTTAAAAGTTGGTTAGTATTCTCCTACTTTTTAAAGAAAGATGGATAAATGATAGAAAGGATGGAGTACATTGTAGGAAATTTGAGATAGAATAGACTTAAATTTGAAAAACCAAAAACAACAAACCAAATGGTTATCAGACGGGGCCTAAAATTTTTATATTTTAATCTTGAACTTCCAAATATTTAAATTTTAGTTTCGGTGCAATTTATAACCGCTTTATTTATTATTATTATTTTTTTTTAGTAAATTAAAACCTTAAATTGGTCTTTATGAAAAAAAAATCTTGAAAAAATTAGTCTCCTTCTCTAAATTTCATATATATGTTCGCATTTTGTCGTTATTTATTTTGA
>JBBMEF010007001.1:0-24062 GCA_037832685.1 Sicyos baderoa | reverse complement strand
CCATAGCCTATAGCGACGGGCCTATGGCGACGGAAGACGCGACGGACATTTTTCCGTCGCCATATGCTATTGCGACAGAAATCGAAGTCTATGGCGACGCAAAGCTCCGTCGCCATAGACTTCTTTTCTTGTAGTGTCAGCTCATTCTCAATTCATTTTAAGATGAAATTACTTACTATCACATAGATATTAGGGCTCATTATATTTAAATGAATATTTCTTCTATATTTTTTTTTTTTTTTTTTTTTTTTTTTTTTTTTTTTTTTTTGAGAAGCTTCTTCTCAAATAGTTACGATTTTATCCACTAACGGTAAATACAAAATGTATCATCTTAAAGGGCATATTAAAAATACCATATTAGAAGGATGGTTCAACATCTATAACATAAGCCACGTCACTCTATTTTGTATGTACAATAAAAAAGACAAAATATTTTTATCTATAATATATAATTAAAATTAATCCATTTGCGGTAGTAAATCAAAATTGAAATCCACCCGAGATAGAATAAAGGGATTTTTGCATGAATAGACCAAATTGATAAAATATTTACAACATTAGATAAAGTAATACTTTTTATACCGAATAATTAATACATAATACACAGTATGATGAGTATTTTTTATATTGATAAAATATTTACAATATTAGGCAAATTTGAAAAAATTTAGCAAATCATATATACAGTATAAAGTAATGCTTTCTATACTCAATAATTAATACATAATACACAATAGGATGAGTATTATTTATATTGTATATTTGACTATGGATGCTAATATTTTCAAATTTGTCTAGATATGTAATTATTTTGTAAAATTTGACTATCCAGTAAAATTTTCCTAGAATAAATTTATGATTGGTTTAATTTTATTATGTGTTATAAATTATTTTAGAAATTATAATAGAAGAGTTGGAGAGAAATCTAGCATAAAACAAAGAGTTGATAAAGAAGAAAAAAAATGTTCATAGGGTTATTAACCTTGGAAGGGACAGCCCCTTTCCTGGTTCTGGCAAGAAGCCCTTTGCTGATGGGAGACATGATCAAATCAGTGGGACTTGTATACCTACAACAAACAACAAATCCAACTCTTTCAAATACAAAATTTAGTCTCCAAAACTTCATAGTTGTAACCAAATTACCTTTCAGGGTATTTGAGTGCTTTGGGCACTTTAAGCAGATTTGGTGTACCATTTTTAGGCAATTCAATGCCTCCAAATTTCACCCTTTGCCCACTTTCCTTATCTGGGGTTGGAGTTTTGCACTCCGCCTTCACTTTCGATGCCGCGGTCGGAGTTTTCGGCACCTTCAATTTCAATCGATCCGTCGACCCATTGTTAGGGACCAAAATCCTCTGTTTTTCCACTGGTTTTGAATCTTCTATTTCGTTTTGGATTCTGCAGTTCCTTTCTCCACCTGAAGAAATGGCTAGAATTGGGGTTATGGGAATGGTTGGTTCAGTCCCAATCTCCATTAGAATAGAAACGAGTAGATTTAAGAAGCTTTTGAAAATGGGGTAATGGATGAAGGAGAGAATAAGATTTTGAAGATTGTTTTATGGGAAAACAGAGGAGAAGTGGGGAGTCGTTATTCAGAGTGAACGTTGGGAGAATTGGAAAAGAAAGGAAACAAACAAAAATCACTTTCAACGGTCGGATTTTAGGCAAAAGGGATGTATTTTACCTTTTTCTATATTCAAAATAAAGTTTGGGTTTTCTCAAAAAAATAAAAAAACTGTGTTTTTTTTTTTTTTTTTTTGTGAATGGAGAAGTGATGATGGGCTTGGATTAGTGATTTTTTTTTTTTTTTTTTGAGTACAAATTGGTGGTAAGGATTACAAATACCGATTCTTCTCAAGTTTGAACCGATGATAATGAAGGGCTAGGATTAGTGATTGATACCGAACCGATTTATCAATAATAATGTAACTCTAAAATTTAGGGGTAAAAAAATAGCATTTCTAAATATTAGATAACATGTTTTTTTTTTTTTTTTTTTTATATATCTGTGTCTGTCCGGACCAGCTTTAGCGCACTTCGACTAATATCACGGGGCATACCGCCGGACTCTATAACATTTGGATGCCAAAGAAATTTGTAGGAATTAATTTGAAATTAATTCCTAGGTAGGTAGCTACATGAGGTTTGAATCCACCAATTGAACCACAAAAAATTATATATATTTTGATGTTTTTATTTATAAAATATTTTTTTGTGACACCTAATGGTGCCACCTAGGCAAAAAATAGAGCTCCTCTACATATCCATGTATAGAGGAGTTTTACTCATTTTTCAATGGGGACACAACAAATACTACAAGGTGAGCTCCACTTGTTTTTATGTCAATAAAAATTGTAAATTTAAATTGTTTCTTTACAATTTTTTTTTATTAATTTTGTTTTTGAAATCAACAATAAAAAAATACATTGACGACTGACTTATCAGTTATGAAAATTTATGATTGGCTTTTTAAAATTTATATTAGTTTTGAATATATATGACACAAAAAATAACACAAAATAAAATGATTATCTTTCCAAAAAAAAAATTAAAAAATAAAATGATTATAGGAGTCGATTCTAACAAATTTCTCATCAAAACATGCAATACCTCCAAAAAACCAGTACCTAATAATGGTTTTGGAGGGAACAAGAACATTGGCAATGGAAGAGTTATTGCACAAAAACACATCTAAAACTAGGTTATCCCTTTGTTTCTATATTTTTCTTTTTCTCTCTTAAATAAATTACAGATTGGAAGGATGAAAGGATATCATCTAGAAGAGAAGAGAAGGGCAAGGCATGGAAACTAAACTAAATCTTCTTTCAAGTCATTTGGATGATATGATTACTACTACTCTTTTGGCTCAGAGATGCCAAATGTCAACTCTCTGAAGCTACCTCAAAGCCTCCACCTGGAAGAGTTTTAGCTACTTCAGCTGACCTCCTTTTCAACCTGGATTGAGCCAAAGAATTCAAAACAAACAAACAAAAACATCTTGAGCAGCCAAATCTAATATTACTTATATATGACATTTGGATGGGAAGGAAATCGCAGGAAATTAATTTATAACTATCTAACTCTATAACATTTGGAAACTAAAGAAATTCGTAGGAATCTAATCCTAGCCCTTTATTAGAAAGCTCTATCTTTGTTGCAGCAAATGGTAGGGAAATTAACTATCATTAATCCAAAAAATGCATACTCTTAAAAGTAATGAGTGTAGAAGAAATTAGTACAAAAAACATACTTGAAGAAAGAACCTGTTATGAGAAACTACGGACAGTTTCACAAACTTTAATCTTCACTCCCTTTCCCACTATTATTAAGGGATTGAGATGTCCAAACAAAATATACTTTTCTAGAACCTTGAATATTTTCTTAGAATCTACTAAAATCCTTTGACCAAGCCATTTACGTACGTACGCCTCAACTATTGTCAATTACAACATTTGAAATTTGAATGTCAGGAAAATTCATAGGAAATTAATTTTTAGATAGGAGGTCATCATCGATTAAACTCATCACCTCTTAATTATTTAAAGCCCTCTTAACCACTAGGGTTACTCCATGATGGTTGGAAATTGAGTCTTAGTCCCTAGATAAAACCTAAAAAATAGTTCTAAATTGAGTCTTAGTCCCTAGATAAAACCTAAAAAAACAGTTTAACAAAAGAAATTAAGTAACTATTTGTATAGATGAGGTAGATTTTTGTATTTTGTTATAGTAAGAGTTAATAGTTAATTGGATGAAAATTGAATCATCAATTTCCAAAGAAACATAATTAAATTGCTAATCGGCTACCATTGCTACATACTTAATTCACCCGCAATTACGAATGACATACTATTTTTTTTTTAATTTTATCAAATTATAAAAACTAAATAACATTTGGAAGAATTCAGACACAATATGTGTCTACAAATTAATGTCACAAATCTCGAACCTACCTTCAAAATTCAAGCCTCCGACCACCGCGCCACCCTTGGTGGCACCCCTCCCTCTTATTTAAACTTTATTATCTAACTAATTGCTTAAATGTCCCTACAGTATTTCTTATTCTTCTAAGATCCAAACCTACCAGCCTACTATGCAATTTAAGGAAATGTTGAACATAATATACAAAATTATAAATACACAGATTTATAACAGATGCTAATTAAATTTCAAAGCCTAACTAACAGCCTGATTCAAAAAATTCAGTTGAGCACATTTGAAAAATCTTTGGTACCATGATCTTCAAATGAAAAGAAGGCAATTAAAATTGTTATAACCATGTAACATAACATGAAACAAGAACTTAAACAAACTAAAAATTTTATAAGAAATGTGAACTGAAATGCAATACACTCACCTTAAAGACGAAATGTATTTTTCTACCTCTTGTCTCTGTTCGCCTTCATACATAGACCACTTTTCGATTGCACTTACAGATTCCCAGCTTTCCATGTCTAGCATTAAGATTTTTATCATTATCATTATTATTACTATTGTTATTGTTATTCTTTACAATGAAAAAATCCCTCAAAATTATAATGACAATTCAGGTAATCTGCTGAAATCATTATACAATTTAAACTAACCTTGCATCAGAATACTTCCTTCAACAGAAAAGCCTCTTAATTTCCAAAATACCCGACCATTGACGTCCAAAATGATGGGAACGGTCCTCGTCGCTTCTGATCTTTGCCTACCTACAAAAATAATATGCACCAGGTTAAAATATGAAAACCATAATTCATTTAACAATCATGCACTTCATTGAAAATGAAACAAAGATTAAAAACCGAAACATCCATATAGTTTATCCTCACTCTAACGAACAAACCAGGGTTTAATGACAAAAGCACTCAACAACTCTGAATATGTTTTTTCCAACGAAAAGCAATTGAGACTAATAGCAATCATAAACCAGTTTTGGAGCTTTACACCGGCCGGCCGAGTACTCTCTGTGCTACTTTCCCGTGAATAAAAAGGATTAAACTTGACCGCATTTTTGGGTCTGTTTTACCCTACTCACTTTCTGTATGATTACCTCTATGGGTTTACACGAAAAAACCCGGGAAAACGCACAAAAAAAAGTCTTTTTCGGCATAACAACTCTCAATATGATTTTTGCAAACCATAACCCAAACATGTAACATCATAGTCAGCTCTGCCTAGAGCTTACAACTACTATGATGTCCAACAACATCAATACTGCGTACCAAGCTTCAACTTTGTTTTATTCCACTACCCACCATACTGTCTTCTAAAAGATCCTTTTAGAATCCTATTTCGCAAAATTAAAAGCAGATATTGTCATAACTTGAAAGATTGTATTTTTTTTCTTCTTATGTTCCCATTATACAACATAACAATATCAATAAAAAGCACAAAAGCTTTTAAAAATAGAAAAGATATCCTATCTTAATCAAAAAAGATTTCTATCTTAAACTATTCAAAAGAAAATAAATCTTAAAATAAAATTATAAAATTATAGTAACTTACAACAGAGCTATATGGCAGGTTTACTGTCTGCCGGAAGTAATTATGATTGAGTCTTAATACTCTATCTCAAGATCCCCTCAATGACTTAATCAACAAATTCAAGTTATATTCATATGGGAGAGGATACACCTTATATAGCTGGGACTACCACCTAACTAACTCACTAAAGGCTATATTGGATCATATCAATACCCTGCCCCCAAAATTGCACCTTGTCTTAAAGGTGTTTACCAAAACAAGACCAAAAAAAATCCAAATACAAAAAAGTTCAAAAATTCCAGGCAAAAAAGTTTCAGTGATCAGAGTGGCAGCAGCAGCCGGAGGTGGCGGCCACGGTGTGCAACTGTGGTTGGAGCTATTGTTTATTTTCTTTCCTAGTTTCCAAGTAATGCCTATTGGGCCTTCACTCCAATTTGACACATTACTGTCCTTGTTTCTCATTTAAGTGAAACGACATCTGTTTAGCAGATCAATTAAACAAAGCAAATAATTTTAAATAATAAGAATAATAAAAGTTCTCGAGCATACTCTTAGATGCCAAGTCCATTGCAACAAGTCTCTCAGCTTGAGCTTCAGCTACATCTTTTTTTATTTGCGAAACAATAGCATCATGTTCAGCAATCGAAAAGGGAATACCATTCTTGGAAATAAGAGCTTTGGCCAACTCATCTTGCAATTTGTTCTTAGCTTGTTTCTCCTGTTATGAAACAACAACTACAGATCAAATTTGGAGGCACATCACTTATAAGCTTTACAGATGTCACTGCCAATTTTGCTACCTTATTCTTCAGTGCAGCAAGATTTTCCCTTGCTTTCTTTTGTTCCTCCTTAAAGTTCATATTTCGTTCTTCAATCCAGTTTCTCAATTTTCTGGGAGGAAAACAGAAATAAAATTTGGGAATCATCCCAATCAATTACCAACATGTGTGGATAGTAACGCATAACAACCTGTACAAATGGCATGTCGAACGGCTTTACTTACGTAGTATTGAGAGCCTCATCACATAGGTAAGTCAATAATCTGAGCTTCTTAGAGAACTCTAAGTCCTCATAACAATTGTCTCCTCCATCAAAGTAATCTGGTTTCAGATCACTCAACTTATATGGGGATGCAGAAATGCATTTCTGCAAAGCCAGCAACCATGAGCTTCTGTCATTTGTGAGACAAGAGATTGTAGACCTAAGAACAGATGAAGGTAAAGATTAAAGAGTATATGTTCAATTAAGTAATATAAATAAAAAAAATCTCAGCTTATAGCCATACTCTTCGTCCATATCCTTCAATATCAGAGACAGGAGTTGAATATGAAATCGAACAGTCACTGAATCATGCACTCGACAACTTCTTCTAATAGTTTTTTCCCGCATTAGGTCTTTGAGTACAGAATCAGCATGCCCTTTCTTTAAATTAAGAGCCTATCCAGCAAAAGAAAACCAATGAAAAAAAAAATCAACAGGGAATAGTGCCCGAGCACAAAGCACAAAACTATGAATTCGTGTACATAAATAACCATATAGTAGACAAGAACATTTGACTGCACATAATTTATACTAATGGATGATATATAACTGTAACATATATGATGACCCAAAAGAAACTGAATTTCTGGGGCTTAAAAAAAACAGTTGATATACATTTGGAGTCAGGGAAAACTAGCAGGTGCAGAGTACTCAGAGAGATAGAGAGCTAAGATTATCAATTTAAGATTGACCTTTAAACAATGGTCAATTACTTTAAATGCTCTGATTAGGTTATATCAAAGAGAATTAAGCAGTAAGCACTAATTACAAACCTAACATTGTTTACAGTCTTCTCATTCTTTTTAGTCAGTTCTCTTTTCTATCGTGCTTGAACTGGCAAAGATCCTTTTTTAACATCAAATTTGGATGGTTTCAGAATTTTTTATAACATGTACGGTTGTTACGACTTAAGATATGTAGTATTTTTAGAAATCACATATAATTCATCAAACTCAATAAGGAATTGAATTTCTTTATGGCTCAACTGAACGGAAATTGTCTAATAAGATTATCTAACCATAATTTGGTAGGAGTTCTTTATTTGTAAGATAAAACTATTGGTGAAGTTTATTGGTGAAACTGGAGTGTAACGTAATTCAACACAAGATCTTAGAATGAACTAAATAATAGTTATAATTACTGTTAGAACTCAAGACACAATAGTACAGCCTATAGAATAGATCTTATTCAAGTTAGGTCGTAATAGTTATGACTACCCAAGAGCAAAACTTACCAACTTATTAGGAAGAACCTAGTCCATACTTATCAACATATGTGAGGACAATAATGTGCCACACAGGTGAATAAAAAAATATTTTTAAAAATGATGATAAGACCAATGTTGCACTATGTGGAACACTATTATCCTCACATTGTATTGGTAAGTATGGACTAGGAAGTGGTAAGTTTTACTCACTACCCAATAGTACCCAATAATAATTAACTTAGTTTCTTATAAACTAGACCCTACAGTAACCAAATTGAAGTGATTTAAACACTAATTAATAGTTTTTGTAAGAATCTCATGTACAAATATCAAAGATCACGATGGAAATTGATGAATGGAAAAAAAATAATAATAATAACTTTAAACTAACAATAAGGACCAATTATAAATTTATTAACAGTACAAAGACTTAATTTAAAAGTACATAAAATAGAATGAGTCTCAAAATGCAATGTGCAAAATGAATTTTAACTGAGATTAAAAAAGTACTACCAAGTCGCGGACTGGCGATGAAACTAAGAGAAAAACCATTATTAACTTTTGATATTAAATGGTTGAGTCAGTAACATATATAGAAAAGTGAAAATTGAATATTGTTGAAAATTTTGGTTTAATAATTAATTGAAACCAAAATGACCCACATACCTTTCCAAAAGCTGCACAGAATTCTAAAAACTGCAATGCATGACCAACATCTTCTGTGGTAAGTTCAATATCTACTATAGTTGTTAACCTTGCGCCTGGTGGCAAAGGAACACAGGCACCAATTTCCTTGTTCTGAATATTCATAGTGCATTTCATAATTTCCTGGGACTTTGCTGATGGCTTGTCTTTCATCTTTGTTTTATTATTTTTCGCATCTTCTGACGTCTTGATATTATTGTGAATATCCAAATCTCTTTCTTGTTCCTTTGAGGATCTCTTGTCTTCTTCCTCTTCCTCTTTCACAACATCTAGTGCTTTTGCATCCTCATTACACAAACTGTTTTTTTCTCTATCATCCTTAGAGGTACATTTCATGGAGCCCTTTTTCTTTGTGGGGAAAGATTCATTCATTCCATTTGCATCCATTTTCTTCTTAGAAGACTCCTTTAAGCTGGATTTTTTTGAACTGCTTTTCTTTGAGCATTTAACGTCGACCTTATTTCCATTGCATATTTCTTTCAATTCTCCGCGCTTCTTTTCCTTCAGCTTCTTTATATCAGAATCTGGTGTTTGATTCTGCAAATTCAAGCTCGATTCATTATTTTGATTTAAAGAATTTTCCTTCCCTTCTTTCCTGGGTGAAATCATGACAGTCTCCTGTTGAAAAGCATGTGTAATCTTTGTAAAGGAAAGAGCATACAGGCATGGAAACTAAAGTTCAAATGCAAAACAATGTAGCACATGTACATTTCTTTGATAGGAAACAAGAGAAACGTATTGAAACATGCCACAAAAAAGAACCTAAAGGCCATTGGAGAGGACATCATATGGCTATGCCTAGGCGATATGAGTTCAAGAGGAGTTATTAGTGCATTCTATACACTTCATCATCATGTCAAGTGGAGCTTCAAGATAAAGTTTCATTAAATGAAAGCAAACTCAAGTTACATTAGAAGAAGTCAAGTGTCATTACAGTTGAAGCAAAGTTGCATTAAATGAACTCAAGGACATCAAATCAAAATGTTGAAATTTAAGCACCATGTAAACTTTAATGAGAGAACTAGTTGTCGTATTTTATTCATTAGACTATCATATATATAGGGATACAAGGAAACCTAAAGATACTAGGTAATGCCTAAAGATACTAGGTAATGCTAACCATCATGTGGTGGCTCAATTGGTCAAAGGGGGCTTTGGGGTGCATAAGGTGATGGGTTCAAATCTCATGGTGGCCACCTACCTAGGAATTAATTTCCTACGGGTTTCCTTGGCATCCAAATGTTGTAGGGTTAGGCGGTATGCCCCGTGACACTAGTCGAGGTGCGCGCAAGCTGGCCCGGACAGTCACGGATATCAAAAAAAAAAAAAAAAATACTAGGTAATGCTAACCAAAGAATGTACTTGATAAATATCTATCATACACTTAAATACATAAACTATGACAAACTCAATATTTTTAAAGAATAACAATAGTAGAATGAGCTTGACTACACACTTTTAATGAAAGCTCTCTTTTTCTCCAAACTCTAGCCTTCTGACATTCCATTATAAAATAACCATAAAGTAGAATTCAGCCCACCTGCTCCTTAATCCTTGGTTAATAAAGATTGATCATAATTGATCATTGAAGATAGATTAGATTCCCTGATCCATTTAAATTTCTTCCTAGCTTTTTAGCTGTTTTGGTGACTTAAGTGGGGAAAGGAAGGATACCAAGGCCCATATCACTAAACCAAGGGATGACCAGACCAGATGCAATAGACAGATGGATGGTGAGTAGGGTCAAATAGAGGAAGGAAAGCTTTGTGTGGGAAAAGCCAGCGCAGTCTGGAGAAATCTATAGGAGGATCTCTAAAGGCATTTGAAATTCGCCTAATCAACATCTTTTCTTTGTGAACTTATGAACCATAATAAGAAAATTCCCACAAGATCATTCATAATGAGTATCAACTGCCAACATGAGCTAAGCTCTAACGGCATCTTGTATGACATAGTAACCATGAGGTTGCAAGTTCAATCCCCCCTACCCCCAATGTATTGAATAATCAAAAAAAAAAAAATGAGTATCAACTAACCAAAGAACCAGCCTCGGATACAAAACAGAATCTTAGAAAAATAAAAATTCTTCTCAATGCAACACTTATTAACAAAGAAAGTGAAACGACTTAGTGTCACAACCCACAAAGCTAACATGGCAGAAAAAGGAATCATGGCCGCAGAGAGAAGTAACTCCTTCAAAATACTCCATAACTCAACCTAGAATGTTTCCAATGAGGTGAAAATATAAACAGCAACCAAACAAACAAAATCAAACCTTGTTTTCAGAAGTCTCCTTGTTTGGTGAAGCAACTTCGCATATCGCCTTCTTATCGTGATCTAGACACTCAGAACCATTCACTAGAAGCATTTCTGAGACAGAGGAATACCCAGTTGCTTTGGCTGCGTGTACAAGCAAACCAGTGGGTTTAAGACCCTTTTTCTTCCTGAAATGGTTATCCCCAATTAGATCGTGATCAACATTGCTCTTGCAACAAGCTTCAATCAAAAGAACTTATAATAAAAATGGATAAGTATCGGTCCCCAAGGGGTGGCACATGTGGTTGAAGGCTTGAGCTTTGAAGGTCTGCTCCCCTTAAGGACCTAGGTTCGAAACTCACTTATGACATTAATTTCCCAGTTTCAAAAAAAAAAAAATAATAATAAGTATCACAGTTTCAGATTTACATGCAAACGCTGCAATTGCAAAGGCCTCTGCACCTGGGACAATTCCAGTCTTCCCTGAGCATCACCTCTTCTGCTTTTTCTCCATATCTGATATAGTTTCCATGAAATTCATTCATTACGAGCACAGATAGAAACTTCATTAAATTAATTTAAATTAACACCATATTTACAAAAAATAAGTGAAGCCCACAAGGGAAAGACCATTAAATACGCCAAATTAACAATGTAACCTGTTTAGAAGGCACTTGTGACAGAATTTTATCGTACACAGCTTCTCCCCTTTCATGTTCATACAAGATGCAGCAAAATCCATAGTTTTTTGTCGGCACTTCAGCATTCAATCAAGAAAAAAAACATAAGAAATACTAGGCATTCAAAACATCTAAAACTGAACAAAGAAAACGAATTCAGAGTTCAGAAATTACTTGATGGCAAGTTTTGCCATGCTCAGAATCATAGATCCGGCCCCCAATGACTCGAACTCCAGGAGACTTGGTCCGTTTCGCTCTGGGCTCGTTGTCACCGGCGGCAGCCCTTTTCTTGCTCCCCATTATATCTCGTTGCAGATCAGAGCAAAATCTTCGAAACCCAGATTCGATAACAGGAAAAAAATGATGGGATTGCGAAGAAATTGTCTGTTGAACAAATGGGGTTGCATTTCCCGATTATCGGGTGTTATTAGTTCCAGAGATTCTTCTGCTCCGGCGGGAAACAAATCGAGCCTGAATTCTGATTTTGAAAATAAATCTTTGGAGCAAAAATGGATTTCCCGCCACTTTTGAGGATCTGGGAAAGTGCATTTGTGTTCTACACACAGAAGATTTCAAGGAACCGCGAAATGTTTTGGGGGAAAAAGTTGAACTTGAGCGGGTGAGTGTGAGTTCACGTTACTACCTAAATACCTTTTTATCTCATCTAACCTAATTCGAAGCGTTAATGGTTGACCTAAAATTAACTTGCTAATCTTGATAAGAAAAATTAAGTTATTATTTCCCAACTTTTTATTTTTCAATCATCTACAAATATTTTTAACTTTTTAGAAGGTTTATGTTATGATAAAAACATATGGTCAATATATGTTATCTATATTTTTTTGTTTTTATTTATCTGATTGTTTAAGTAAAGTTGAATTATGTCATCTATTTTATTGAATTGTATTTACTATACTCTTTTTGATAAATATTTACAAAATTAGACAACCAACTTTGATTTTGCAATTTCAATTTTATTTATTAAAATCCGAATTTATCAATTTTAATTAATACAATTTTGTTTTCTTTAACACTTAAATTCCTACTAGATTGTAGGTTTAATTTCTCTTCATCTTCCGTACATTATGTGCGAGCTCAAAACAGTTGAACATACTTGTTGTCATACATCGTAAAAGATTCACATTTGTCAACTTTCTATTCGTTTGTCGTTTTTCAAATTATTGCATTTCATTGAGTATCACATTTATTTTATAGAAATGCGATATACTGGATATTTCAAAATACGCCAAAATTTTAAAATCGCCCAAATGGAAGGTACTAGATTGTCTTTGAATGCTCTTTTGAAACACGACATTTAGAATTATCCCTCTCCTAGTGACATTATTGTTTCTTACTAATTTTGATATATATTACACATTTATATTAAAGATACATGTCAATTAATACAAAGTTAAACATTTAAACTCACTTATACGTTATATTACTCATTTCTTTAAATTCAACAATTTGAGGTGTGGATCAAACTTGTAACATTTATTTCTTTAAATTCAACAATTTGAGGTGTGGATCAAACTTGTAACATTTTGATTGATGAGTCATACAATGTCACTGAACTCTACTCTGCACTTTAAATTCAACAATTTGAGGTGTGGATAACATTTTGATTGATGAGTCATACAATGTCACTGAACTCTGCCCTTTTAAGTTATTTTCATTGTTCATATGCAAAGTAAATGAAATAAATTTTTGTATCACCTTTATTTGATTTTTTTTTGAGAAGCCACCTTTATTTGATTATAATAGTTCAGTATATATGTTTTATTGAAAACTATATGCACATGTCATTATTTTTTCAACAAGTAAATGTATATAACAAAATTAGGACAACACACACATATATATATTTATATATCAAAACTCACTAAATTTATCTTAAAAAACAAAGTGCTTCCAGATCATTGAACCCCAAACACCAAATTTATCTTAAAAAAAACCATATTATACTCTTGTTGGAGTATTTGAACTCAAAAAGCCAAATCCCATCAACCAAAGACCATCTCATTCAAACTATCAATAGCCAAAGTAATAGCACTCTACAACACTAAAAACTGTGTTGCCAAATATATTTAAAAAAAAAAAAAAAAAAACTTCTACCGACTCAACAAGGCAAACTACTGTCAGTGTCCCTCTCCTGATTCACGTTTTGATGGTTCCTTAATCTCATCGCCAGCTTCATCCTACATAATTGGTCACAATACATCATCATATATGTAACAAGATCAGAACATATATAGTAGGTGGTTCCAGAAAATAACAGGACAAGTCCAGACACTTTTCCTATACCATCATTTATGACACTTGCATAAAGCCAGCTCATATGTACCACATTACTATAAACATACAAATTTAGTTTGTGCAAGTATTCCCCTCCCACGGTCACACGTTGGAGGAGTTTTAGTTTGGTTGATTGGTTGTGATGTAATTCAATTCAACCTCACAATCACATATTCTCGATCTTAAAAATTGATATTTGACTCTCATCTTATTTGAGAGTAGTACTATGATTTGAACTAAAAAAAAAGAAAGCATTTAGTCAGCTTATGCATGCCTGCCTAGGCTACAATATTTGGTCATTAAGAAAATCCACATAAAATTAATTCTTATATGGGTGACCACCATCCATAACAATCCACATAAAATTAATTCTTATGTAGGTGACCACCATCCATAACCTCTCCTAGTTCACAAGATCATTTTGATCACTAGGTCAAACCAACCCATCATGGTAACAAATTAGTTTTTAGGTTTGTGGCTCTCTCTCTCATGGATCTGTTTTTCGCTTACTTAGAATCTAGAGACTGTTTGCATTAGCAGTGTAGAAAAGAACTGAAATAGAGGAAATGCAATCAAGTAGTGAATTATCGAGTAACCGATGCATTTAAGCCCGTTACTTACCACAACATCAGACGTCCAAAGGGTCAAGTTGTCTCGGAGGAGTTGCATGATTAAGGTGCTATCCTTATATGATTCCTCACCCAATGTGTCAAGCTCAGAAATTGCTTCGTCAAAAGCCTATTTGGATATAAGAATAAGCACGGGATGTGAGAGAAATGGGGATTGCCATCAGCTGATAAAATTGATCTTAGCAAAAAGCCAAAAACAAAACTCAATCAGTTTCTTTCGTTTATGTGAGACAAAACAAAGTTCAACATCCACCATTTCTTCGATGTCTTTCGGTGTCTGACCTAAGGGATGGGCGTGCTTACCTCAGGTATAGTGAAGCGAAGCACCAATTTCCCAATTTCCAAAAAAAAAAAAAAACAAAGTTAGCTGATGATTGATTTTTTTTTTCAAAACCGGGAAATCGGATCTTCATTCCACTATACCCGGGTAACTACACCCGTCCCTAGGTTAGGCACTTGGAGATATCAAATAAATGGAGACACGCAAATGTTTACAAATTAATGTCATAGTGAGTCTCGAACTTGGAAACATGAGGGGAGCACACCAACAAATTAACAGCTGATGATTGAATTGATCAGAGAATATAGCGCATTACCTGCTTTGCCAAATTGCAAGCACGATCTGGAGAACTAAGGATCTCATAATAAAACACGGAGAAGTTAAGAGCAAGACCTAGCCTAATTGGATGAGTAGGAGCCAATTCAGCTAGAGCAATATCCTGTATTCACGGTTGACAATCATCCAGAAAACGTGACGACTTGTTACTAAAAGCACCGTAAAGTCATAGAAACGGTAATATATAAACTAAAAGCAAAGAAATCCGAGGAGCGGTCAACTTGACCTGAGCAGATTTGTATGCTAATAATGTGCTCTCGGCCGCTTCTTTCCTTTCAGCTCCAGTCTTAAACTCAGCCAGGTACCTGTGGTAATCACCTTTCATTTTGAGATAAAACACCTTTGACTCAGCAGATGAGGCCGATGGGATGAGATGAGACTCGAGTACGTTCAAAATCCCATCACAGATCTTGCTCAGTTCTGTTTCAATTTCTCCACGGTACTCCTTGATAATTGCAACATGCTCCTCATTTCCCCTGCTCTCTTCCTTCTGCTCAATGGAAGAAATAATCCTCCACGAGGCCCTCCGTGCCCCAATGACATTCTTGTAAGCAACGGAGAGGAGATTTCTCTCCTCAACAGTCAGCTCCTCGACATCCACAGTCTTGGCAACTTTCTCCATGAACTCTACCATTTCCTCATACCGTTCTGCCTGTTCAGCCAACTTGGCCAAGTAAACATTTTCCTCTCGTGACGAATCAGCAGGCAACATCTTCAATGCAATACAAACTACAAATCATTGCAATTCAAACGAGAAAAATCAGATCACATTCAAAGCAATTCAAGTTCATATAATTCACAGGTTAAGATCTAGCTATGATTTCCCAAGAAAACACAATCTTCCCGTAAGAATCAGCAAAAAACATCTTCAATGTAACAAAAACTACATTTCAGCAGGAGAGCAATTTGGGTGCACCTCGGGTAGCACCCTCACCGTGATACCTTTTATTTAGAGCCACATATCTTTTTTTTTCTTTTAATTTTTTTAATAATAAATATAAAGTAAAAAAAGAGAGATGAGATGTGTGGCACCAAATGTGCCACATGGGTGGTATCACGGTGGAGGTGCTACCCAGAGTGCACCCAAATTGCTCTTTTTCAGCAGGAAACATCTTCAATGTAACAAAAACTACATTTCAGCACAATTCAAACGAGAAGAATCAGATCACGTTTATAACAATTCAAGTTCTTATAATTCATGGGTGAAGACCTAGCTAGCAAAAATATCCGAAAAAAGTAGTCTTGGATTACACTTACAGTCAATAATTGAAAGCAGCATCCAAAAAAAGCAAGAAATTGAATGATAATAAATGGAAAACATCAAATTCTAGCATTACAATAACAACCTAGGAAATAATTTCTTATGGGTTTTCTTGATATCCAAATGGTGTGCTCGAGTTGGGCCGAATACTCAAGAATATCAAAAAAAAAAAAAAAAGTTTAACACCCATCAATCTTACCTAAGTAAACAGAACCAAGTCCTATTATCCCTAAAACAGAAAAGAAAAGAAAAGAAAGCAACAAATTTAAGTGACCCTAAGTAAACCCTAGATCTCCAAGAAGAAGAAACAGAAAAGGAAAAGTTACCAAACAAAACAATGATCCAGGAAAATGGTGCAAAACTCGACGAAATCCACACTGAATCGAAACCCTAATACAAAAAAAAAAAAAAAAAAAAAAAAAAAAAAAAGGAAAAAAAGTGGTTTCACCCAAAGAAAAATAAAGGGAAGGGGAGAGTTGAAATCACCAGTAAGCAGAGGGTTGGAAGGGGTTTTAAAACGTCGGTTGAAGGAGTGATATGTTTGCCATATTCACGAGGATTTACGCACAAAACTTCCATTCAAACGATTTTTTACTAATCACTCGTTTTTACTTTTAAAAATAATTCATTATTTTTAATTATTCATTTACAGTTACTCAATTATTTCTAATTATTAATTTTAAATTCATCAAAATAATTTACTTTTAACTACTTATTTTTAATCATTCATTTTCAAACTATTCAAAAGAAATACTCATTTTAAATTTCATCTAGATATGATTTTGAATCTAACTACTCAAATTAACTTCTCAAGTTTTGTTTTTTTTGAGAAACAATTAACTTCTCAAATTAAATGCTTCTTAAATATGATAAACAAACACTCATGAAAGGACTTAATTGATTCTTCTTACAAAAATTGCATCCACCTAACTAATTCATCATTTCAAAATCATTTATTTTTAATTTAACTCTTCAAAAATAATTATTCATTTTATTTTATTTATTTATTCATGTACAGGTATCTACATTATTAAATATAGTTTGATACAATAAAAGGTTAGTGCCTAGTAATTTCATTATTTGGTTGAAATTCAGTTTAAGATCTCGATTACAGTTCAGTTCTTGAAATTGAAATTTAGCGGTCATATTATTTTAGAGCAATAATGACAAGGCTTATGCAATTTACTCATCTTCTGCATTCATTGCATGCTTACCAATAATCGTTACCTCTATTGAATGCATGTAATCAATTTCTAAATGGCACAATAGATTAAGCAAAGCAATTATCCAAATATAAGTGACAAAAGTACAGGACTTGCAATGAGACTTCAATAAATGGAGAAAAAAAATTCTCTGCACGTTTTTTCAAATGTATATCATGAATATTACAAAACGAATAGAGATATGAACCTAAGGAGAAGGAAAAAAATCCAATTCAATGGACCTGTAGGAGAAAATATTGTCCATAACCTACTTCTAAAAATTGACACTATCATCAGATGAATAACAGAAAAAAAAAAAAAAAAAAAAAAAGAAAAAAAAAAGGGGGAAATATGGTTCTGTAGGGCTGCCTGTCCTAGACCTTCTGTGCACCTTCATAGGCACCAGTCAACTTTTCTTTCCTATATCATATCCTCTTTCTCTCTATTCCACATACTGAGTAGCAATAATCAAGAGAACTAAAACTCAAACCCCTGCAGGAACATGAATAAAAGTACCCTTTTGCAATCCAAAAAATATTAATAATAATAAAAAAAAAGAATTTTGATTGCTACGAACTGAAAGAATGAATCTGATGTGAGCAGGCGCGCGCCCATCATCGTTACATTCCACCCCAGAGTAGCGAAACGGATCGGTGGCAAGTTCTGGACAAGGAGGATGTTGCAACCAATTCAACTAGCTGAGCTTTCGAAATGTTTTGTTCAGACCCCTCCAAATTTTTCTTTCAGTGGTCATTTTCTTTCATCTCATTTTTCTGTTAGTTCTTTGGCAATTGTCTATGATTCCACAATGTGACAATTTCTTATGAAATCATTGGAGTAATTGACATACTTGGTCCAGAAGGGCCGTAGATGCTCGAAGCCGATTTCCAACCACGGTTTTAGTTGCCCGTTGTAGTGGATAACCGCTGCATTCTTCACATTCTCAACATTTGTCCGTTCCTGATAGCCCAAGCCAAGCATGTGCCATGAAGGATCAATTGGGTGAACCTGACCTCTAAAAGCAACCAAAGCAGGGGGTAGAGTACCCAGCTTCCACATCGTCAGGTTTGACCTCAGATTCTGCAATACACAAATGGATATGTTACAACTATACTCGAGAAAACGAAGGGATAACTAATCGATAAAACAAACTGCATCCTAGTAAAAGTTCAATAGCATCAGAAATTGAATGAGGGCGACCTATTACCTTTCTCAGCCATGAGTGGTAAATCTCCCTTATATTCGTCCTTCTCCAAGCATGAAGATCAAAAACGTTCATCCCATATGCCCAGGCACATTCATCCGGATTTAAATGGTTTGCTATAACTGGATGGGAGAAGTTAAAGTAGTTCCGAAACCTCTTTGACATTACCCACTCATCATCACCTTTACACGTTTCCACAGCTCCATTTACCTTTCCTTCAAGGTCAATATCCCATAGGGGAGACAAATCACGCTGAATCACAACATCATCGTCTAAGAAGACCACCTTGTCCAGATTTGGAAAGAGCTGTGCATGGGGAAAAAGAAGAAAGAACTAATTGTCAATTGATAAAAATCATAGCACACTAGGATGCAATGCAGCAAGTAATAATTACCTCCGGTAAATAAATGCGAAGATGGTTGAGTAAGGATATATATTTCGGACTTCTAGCCTGCAATTTTGAAGCAAATATCCGTGGAGTTGTATTACTAAGATTCTCACCAACAATGTGATTCCCATGGTAGTAACTTCTTATCCCATTTTGGTTTTCGACAGCTTCAAGCACCGGGATGTTTTCTCTTGTTAACCAGTCAAACTGATGTACGCCTTTGACTTCAACAATTGCAGGTGCAATTGAATTTAGTGCAAACCATGAGTGCATACCAGAATAAGTTTTCTTGTCAGTAATGACATGAAATACTAGCCTTTCAGGTCTGAGAGAAGACTGCAAAGCAGAATTGACTACAACAGAGGCGGCCAAAATGTTGTCGGTTGACAAAATAAAGTGGTGATAAGAGTTATCGGAGAGTAAAGGAAGTAACTCTGGAGGAGGCAATTGTTTGCGTGCATGAGCATTTGACGAATATTCATCAGTTAAACGAAGAGATAAGCAGTGGATGCCTTTTGGAATGGAACTCGCAGCAAAGTGCTTGTGCATCAACTCTGCAAACTTCGATTCCCTAATGTCCTTTTCAAATTTCTCCATCTATACAGAACAAAAAGCATTACATTAGATTAACTGAACATCAAGGGTGTGAGACTCATTATAAATAAATTAGAAATTAGTTATTTAAGGAATTTGAGACTCGTCATCAAAATGACAACTAGCTTTAACTTATAGTATACTTCTTAGTTCCCTATGTTTGTATGGACCTTGAGATTTCGGACATTCGTGCCTAGCTTTCTTTTATTGGTAAACAAAACTTTTCATTTGGAAATATTTTTTGAATAAGAAAAAATATATATTTCCCAAAAGAATTTTAAAGTTGGCCATGCTAGCAACCTTCATACAAACATAGCAGATTTTCTCTTCTTTTTTCTCTTTAGAAAGATATTAGGACAATTATGAACTGAATACATGGATAGAAGAACAAAAACTTAGTAAGATATAGCACTCATTACTCCTGGAAAGAGAAGTTAGCAGCAAAAGTCAAAGCAATCAATGTTCTACGAATATATTCATTACAAAGGTTGAGTTTATCATAGAAGGGGAAAAGAATAAACTGGATGAAACAAGAATGAGGATTATCAAGTGAATGAGAATGGATGTAGAAATGGTCATGTGAAGACATTGAGAGAGTATACACAAACTTCAATCTCGGGCGTGAAAATACACTCTTGACTCAAATGCTGACAGACCATATATCTACAGTGTGTGTGTATATATATAAATGGTAGGAGAGAAAAAATTTATTTTTTCAACTTAAAAAGGGGCAAGGGCTACACCAGATCTTTCTTTATTTTTTTGGATAAGAAACAATTTCATTGATTATGAAATTACAAAATATAGATATAGTTATAGATTACTGAGATTCAAATGAGCGATCTCCAGTAATTAAATAGAGTTTCAAAAGAGTAAGAATGAAAAAATGGATTAAGTTTACACCAAGATATCACATTAATAGTAATGGTCTCCAAAAAGTTTTCAAAATTAGAACTCTTTTCCCTGAAGATCCTCCTGTTCCTTTCCAGCCAAATATTCCAGCAGAATGCTCAGATCTTTCTTTAAATAAGAAACATTTTCATTAATGTATGAAAATACAAAAAACAATTACAAAAAGAGATCTCCAACTATTTAAAAGAGACTCATAGTCATAGCTATAGTTATGAAATAGAGATAACAACACCAAGTCACAGCAAGATAAGTAATGTTATCAATAAAACGATTTTAGGATGATGTTTTGTCTTTAAAGATTCATCAATTCCATTCTAGCCAAATGTTACAACAGAGAGCCTGAATGATTACTTCCCACATAATCTTCTTTTCCTTTTTGAATGGGTGGCACTGAGTATAAAAAATAGAAGATTATAAATGTCCTTGGGAAGAGGAAAACTCCAGGAGAAGCAGTTTTGTATGTAATCCCAAAAGGACGCCGCAAAAATGCACGAAGACAGTATATGTGATTTAGAATTGGAGCTGTTTTTGCAAATAACACACCAGTGTGGTGAAATGGACAAATAAAGCAGCCTCCTTTGCAACTTGTCTTGTGTATTGATGGCTCCATGAGTAAGCTCTCATATTTAGAATTTAATCTGCTTTGGGTATTTTTCTTTCCATATAGCTTTATAGAGGGATGGACTATGGAGAATGGTCTATGGGTGGCTTTGATAACTCCTTCATAAGGGACTTTACTGAAAAAAGCCCAGATAAGTCTGGTTTCCATAAACAAATTTCATCATCACAGGTTAATAATTGAACATCGCTGTTGGTTGTGTGTCAAGATGCTAAGCTCAGAAATTTCTTCCTCTTTAAGGTGTCTTGTCAAACCCAAATTCCATAAACTAAGATCAGGGACCCATAGGTTTACTGTCAATTCTTTCTTAGTGGTCAATTCCAATTAGCAGAGGGAATTGAACAAAGAGGAGATACATTGAGCCATGAGTTCTGCCAAAACGATGTGGAAGCTCCGTTTATAATTTTGTATTCATTTATGTCATCATGGATCAATGTAGCACAATTGGGAATTCTCTTCCAAGGGCCGCAGTAGACAGCGAAGCCTTACTCGGCTTGTTAATGTTGGATGATACACCGTATTTAACACCAATGACTTTCCTCCATAAAGCCTTTTGTTCAACGTCATGTCTCCTTATCCCTTTGGATAGTAATAGTAATGACTCATTTTTTTACTTTAAACAATGAATACCGAGGCCTCCTTGCTCAATTGGGAGTGTAAGGGATTTCCATTAGACAAGGCGTAATCCCTTATTCTCTTTCTTACCTCTGCACAAGAAATTTCTGATTGATTTCTATAGCCTTGATATTACTTTGGATGACATCTTGAATAATTTTGTATTCATTTATGTCATCATGGATCAATGTAGCACAATTGGGAATTCTCTTCCAAGGGCCGCAGTAGACAGCGAAGCCTTACTCGGCTTGTTAATGTTGGATGATACACCGTATTTAACACCAATGACTTTCCTCCATAAAGCCTTTTGTTCAACGTCATGTCTCCTTATCCCTTTGGATAGTAATAGTAATGACTCATTTTTTTACTTTAAACAATGAATACCGAGGCCTCCTTGCTCAATTGGGAGTGTAAGGGATTTCCATTAGACAAGGCGTAATCCCTTATTCTCTTTCTTACCTATGCACAAGAAATTTCTGATTGATTTCTATAGCCTTGATATTACTTTGGATGACAACTTGAATATGCCCAAGTAATAAGTGGGGAGGTTAGCAAGGGTAGCTTGAACCAAAGCGAGTCTTCTTCCTTTGGAAACGTGGCTATTATTCAATAATGAAATATTTTTCTCTACTCTCTCAATCATAGGCTCCCAAAAGGTGAGATATTTAGGCTTTCCAATTAGAGGGAGGCCTAAGCTTTTGTGCGAGTACCTTACGCTCATGTTCCTCTAGGTTAAATACCAATGATCTCGGATTTTTTAACATTTAACTTTAAGCTGAAGGAAGCGCCCCCTGGAGGTTTTTTAATAAACCAGCCGACCCTGTTTCTTTTTGCATCATGAAGATCATTTCTTGGAACACAAGGGGTTTGGGTGATCAATCTAAAAGGATACCAATTACGAAATTTCTGACACATCATTGCCCTGACATATTTCTTATTCAGGAGACTGAATTCCTTAAAATTCTGACACAACATTGCCCTGACATAGCCAGAGAAAGGATAGTCTGATTTGGTCTCTAGAACCATCAGGAATATTTTTGGTTAAATCCTTAAATGCATATGCATCACCATCAGAAAACATAGAGAAAAGTTTGTTCAAGGCAATTTGGAAAGCAAAGAGCCCAAAGAAAGTAAGCATCTTCATCTGTGGACCCTCCTTCATGGCAACGTTAATACTTCAGAGTTCAGACTCCCTACAAAAGAGGTTGCAAAATCAATTCTGATACCATTTGTTTGCCCCCTATGTAATGCTGCTTCAGAATCTGCCAACCACATAATGTTTTTGTGCAACTATTCTACATCATGCTGGCTCCATCTTATGAATTTATTCAATCTGGATTTTCAAAACGATATTAGGGCAAATGTGCTTAGTATTCTGGAAGGGCCTCATATAAGTATAAAAGCAGACTACTTCGGATTAATGCATCAAAAGCCTTGTTGTTTGAATTATGGTGGGAAAGAAACCAAAGAATCTTTCAAGACAAGAATTTAACATGGCTCTTAAGACTAGATGTAGCAAGGCTCAAAGCCTCCTCGTGATGTTCTTTGTCCTAGACTTTTGAAGGCTGCAATATTCAAGATATATTTGTTAATTGGACATCCATCTGCTAAGTTTCTTTTTTACTTCTTTTTGCAGATTATGCTTCTGCTAGTTGTTATCCTTTCATATTCTTTTTTTCTTTCCTTTTTCTTTTTGTCTTTGTAATCTCTTATTCATGTTCTTAATGAAAATTTTGTCCCCTTTTTAAAAAAAAAACTATGTATTTTTGGTGCAAGGATATGCCCTCTCTCTCTAGCTATAATTTTTCTTTCTTTATTGCTAATAGGCAACTATTTTTGTAAGCCCTTCTGGGCATGAGATTTGTTCTCTTCTCATATTTCATAATATCAATGAAATGTTTCTGTTTTTTTTTAAAAAAAAACTTTTCATGTCAACTGTGGGTCTCCTGTAAAGGTGTTAAAATTTCCCCTTAAAATCCAAGGCCCTTTGCAAAGAGTAGCCAACTGACTGATTTCTTCCCAAATGTAGGAGATGGATCTGTGTTAGAGGGGCCATAGATGCCAGATATCCAAAAAGAGAACCCATCTGTCGAAGAAATAAAAATAGACAGGGAGAACATAACTTTTTTATGTTTGTTATGTTGAAAGATGAGTTATTCCACATGATCAATATGCAACCAAATGCACCCACAGAATCTAAGGTAGTCCAAGCCACATCTCAGCACTCCAAATGGATTTAATGAATAGTCGGTCAATAAAGAAAGGTTTAGTGTCTTGTAAGATAACCATGGAGAATTTTTGCCAATCGGGCTTTCATTGCAAGAGACGAATCGACTTGCAACACCCTTCAACTTTAAGGTGGGATCTTG
>JBBMEF010006967.1:0-23903 GCA_037832685.1 Sicyos baderoa | reverse complement strand
TGGGTGGGAAACACGCCACCCTTTTATTTTTATTTTTTTTTATTCGGTCTGAACCGGCGTCAGACCGGTCTTTTCCAACATGGTGGCGTGGGTGGGAAACACGCCACCCTTTTATTTTTATTTTTTTTTATTCGGTCTGAACCGGCGTCAGACCGGTCTTTTCCAGGAGGGTCGCGTGGGTGGGAGCCACGCGACCAAACTTTCACCGTTAATGTAAACGGTCATGTTGGGTCGCGTGGGTGGGAGCCACGCGACCCAAAAAACGAGGTCATCGCGTGTTTCCCACCCACGCGATGACCCCAAATTGCAATTTCTTTTCTCCCGTGACCCCGTTTTGCAATTTTTTTTTTTTTTTAACCCTAAGATGCAAAAAATCCAACTGAACACACAAAAGGGGTCAGAGAGTTTAAGTTTAAGTTTGAGTTAAACAAAATGGATGTTCCAATATTGCTCCTCTCTCAACTTCAAAATAGAAACTATAAAATTCCCTTTCAAACAATTTTTTTTATTTTGGATATAGAGTAAATCAGTTTACATATATTTTCATTATTTGTATACAATAATAATTTATTCTTGTTGCATTTATTTGTCAAGTAAATGAAACTCATATGGAATACTTCTCGACTTAGCCACACTATCTATTTGTCTTGACTACTTCTAAGAGTATGCATATTAGGTTAGGATAGAACAAATTTTCATCAACTTTACGTTCTAACTTTTTATTCGAACAAAGTTTTACTATGAGCCATCCTCACAATAATCTTCTTCCGTACAACTTCCCTGGGTTTTTATGCAACTTGTATTCGAACACATTTGTCCATACACAATTTTTCGATCTCCTCTTTCAAACAATTTTATCTAAATAATATTTTTCGTATAATCACTCATTCAAACCTCACACCAACTTAATTAAAAACACATTCAAACCATTTCATCCTTCCTATATACGAACATGCCCTACTGAGGGAACATTATTACATATCCTTTGAATATGTTTAGTTACTCACATGTTCTTAAAAAATAATGGTAAATAAATAATAATAATAGTAAATGTGATATCACCCAACAAAAAATTGTTAGAAGTGGGTATTATTACCATCACTTTTATAAGCCTTAATTAACCATCACTAACATTTTCCAAGATTCCTCTTATACTAGATTCCCAATAATTCCCTTCAACATTTGGCTGCCCTACTTATCTAATCCAAAGGGAATGTTTTGGTAGGTCCTCACTCATAATAAAACAAATCTCCACTCATTTTCCACTGTTCCTTAGGTAAATTCATATACATTATCAATTGATTTTTTAAGATAAAATAGCAAATTCAAATACATTATGAATTGATTTTGAGATAAAATAGCTCCAAATTGCATTGCCTGAGGAGAGTGAAGAAGACAAAAGAGAAAAATGGGCATCATTGCAAATGGGGTGTCAATAAAGGGCATGGTGGGATGAATTTAGGAGTTTTCAAAGGGTCATCTCATGATGGCTGCCAATGCTAAGTGAAGTGGAATAGTGATTGTTCCTTGTTGGGATTGCTAGCCTAAGCCTTCTTGACTTGGCTTAATTAGCTTTATTTTTTGTATAAGAGAAGGGTTTCAAATGGGCTTTAATGGTTGGAAGTGGCAGAATCATAATTAAGACCCCAACAAATGGGGTTTGCTGAAAAGACCTGACATTTCTGACCTGTTTGGCTTTGGCTTTTCCATTTAGGCAAAACCAAAGACAGAAACTTTTTTGCTGTAAAATGGATTCACACCACCCATCATTCCACCTCACTCCAAAACTTAAAATATTATGCCCCAACAAAAACAAATAATTAAAAAACTTCCCCAAATCTCAGTTTTTTTCAATCAAGGGTTAGCTGTACCAATTTCATTAAACTCCATTATCATATTCCTAATCCTAATTAATATGGAAAAGTGCAAGCTAAAATTATTGAACTTTATGATGGAAACAACTCAAAACCCTGGTGCTGTTGGCAGAAGAATAAAGAAACATAAGAAGCTGAGAGAGATTCTGTTAAAAAAAAAAACAAATTCCAAAGCTTTTAACTTTTTTCTCTCTCCCACACAAATGTGATGATAATCATGAAAATGTTCTACCTAGCTTACAAGCTAGTAGACCTCTAAAATGAGCCTATTCAAATGTCAATCCTTTTGAAGCTGGCCTGAAAATTAACAATGCTTCAAAAACCATCCAAACATCCTCTTTCATATAAAAATTAATACACAAACAAGGAAAGAAATGAATCAAACACAAAGGAGAAACAAAACCCTATTGTTAGTTTTTTTTTTTTTTTTTTCCATCAAATTCCAAACAAAAACCACCCCAACACCAAAACCAAAACCAAGCTGTGAAAAAAGAAAAAAGGAAAACAAAACACACCATTTTTCATCATTTTTTCCTACTGACTCTATTTAAAAGTGAAAAATATAAAAAGGGGCTTGAGAGAAACAAAAAATTAAAAATAATTTACCATGATCCACCTCCCAACATCCCATTCCAATATCCACCACCACCACCACCTCTATTCTGCTCAAATTCAGCTGCTCCATTACTTTGCTTCAAATCTCCAATTGGAAACATCACAGCCGTCTGATCTTGCTCATGATCTTGATCTTGATTCTGATGATGAAAATCCCCATACCCACCACTATTCTCAAACCCCTCCAAAGAAAAACTCAAACTTGGTTTCATCTCATGCAAGCCAAACCCCCCACCACCACCGCCGCCGCCGAACATCCCGCCGCCGTTGGCCTCCGCCGGCGCCGCCGTCATAAAAGATCCCAAATCAGCTGAAGAAGGAAGGCTGGTGTTTGGAGGGAAGATTGCAAGGTTAAGATCTTGATGAACATGGTGGATGAGTTTAGGGTTCTGATCAGAGCCGTTGATCTTCTTATTATCACCTGATGATGAAGAAGAAGAAGAAAGTGAAGATCTTTTGTTCTTCCTCGAGCCGCCGCCGACCGGAACGTTCCTTAACGAGCCGCCGTTAGTCCAGTAACGGCGACAAGCCTTGCAAAAATACCTCGGCTGTGACAGGCTGTAATTGTTGTAGTAGCAGAATTTTGTGTTGGTTGAATTGCACCTTGGACAGTTCAAAGCTTGGTCCTTTTGGGGCCTTGCTTTTCTCTCCAACATATTACCGTTGTTGCTGTTATTACCGTTACCTTTTGAAGAACTTGATGATCCTCCACCTCCACTAGGTTCCACTTGTTTGACACCCACTCCATTTCCTTGAAACTGTAAACCAAATCCAAACAAGTTATCAACTTCCGTACGATCTTCATCAAATCAAATTCAAGACCTTTTTTTTTGAAGTAAAGATCATACCCAGAAGACGAAATTATTAAGAAACAAATATTTTTTTCTACGACCCTTTGGATATTTTGTGGGAAAAACAGACCCAGGAGAGAAAATTCAGGGAAAAAAAGTTATCAACTTTTGTATGATCTTCAAATCAAATTCAAGACCCGTTTTTTTAAAAGAAAAAATCATACCCAGAAGAGGAAATTAAGAAAAAAAGAGTTTTTTCGATAACCCTTTTGATATTTCCGGTAAAAACAAACCCAGAAGAGAATGATGAAAAAAATGGTTTTTTTCCGATGACCCTTTTGATAATTAGGGGAAAAAATCAGACCCAGAAGAGAAAACGAAGAAAAAAAGGGTTTTTTTATCGATGACCCTTTTGATATTTCGAAAAAGAAAATCAGAGCCAGAAGAGAAAATGAAGAAAAAAAGAGTTTTTTTTTTTTTTTTTTAGATGAGGCTTATGAGAATCAGAGCTGTAAAAAGAACAAAAACAAAAGATAGAGCTAGAAAAGTACAAACATAGCACAGGAAGCAGATATCAAGTATAAAGATTACACAAAAGCTTAAAGAAAAAGGAAATGGTTATAGGGTTTGATGAAAAAAGGTTTTTTTTTTTTGAGAAGTAGAGAATTTGAGAGGGGGAGAGAGTTATATTGTGTTACCTGTGACCAATGAGCAGTATCCATGGGGGTGGGGGATTAAGAAGCTGAGAGAAAAGGGAAGGGGAAAAGGAGAAGAAAGAGATGAAGTGAGAAAAGAAAAAGCAGAAGAGAAGGGAAAGGGAAGAACTTTATTGCGCAGAAAATGCTCTAAATTAAAGCAAACATGGAATTGTGATTCATTCAACATCACTCTTATTTGTCGGCCAACTCACTCTCACTCTCAATATCATTCAGGGTGTTTTCGTCCTTTCATACACTTTTTTTTTGTTTTTTTTTGCTTTTGTTAATATGTAATTTTAGTTTAATAAATCTTTTTGGCAGTTTTGAGGCGGTAACTTGTAGTGGTACTGTTGTTTGAAAATTTAGATTTTAAATGTGTGTTTCTTTTAAAATTTCAATTACGAGATTTATATGTGACATTATTTTGTAAACATCTTTTATATTCTAATTTCTTTGATGTTTTTCGATGTATGATTAGGGATGAATGTGGTTGCTTTTGTTTCAAAAATTTAAAAAAATATATATATTATTAATGGTTAATGGTTATGATTGTATGTGTATAAGGTGAAATAGTTAGATATTTGTTATTGAATTATTGATTTTGGTAAAGAGTATTAATAGCCACGAAATTTAAATTTTGCAACTTATTGCCCTTAAACTTAAAAATGTTAGTATTCAACTATTAGAATTATAGTTTCAATATTCTTGATGGACTAATTAATATTATCAATATTTAATGTCTCCATATACTTGCTACATTAAATAAATAATAACAATAATCATGTTTAAACCTCATCAATACATGTGAGATATAAACCTAGTGAAACGATATAGTAGTAAAAAAAGTTTCGATTTAGAACAAGCACAATTTCCTATAAATTTTCTTAATATTCAAATATTGAAAATTGTAGCGTGGCCTAGGGCTATGTTCAATGTTTCCGGAAAGGGTCTTTTAATCAAATTTCCTAAGTGGGATAGACATATAAGAAAGTTGGTAGAAGGTAGGTCGGGTATGAATTAAAAAGGTCATTAGCAATATCTATGAAGTCGCCAATATGAATAATTACATACCTTACAATGCTAAATTAATTAACTTTAGCTCACTACCATTTTTATTTTTATTTTATTTTTTATTTTTAAATTGAGCTTATTTATCTCAAGAAAATAATAATAATTTTAAAAAACCAAAAGCTCAAACGACACTATTTCACATGGTATCAGAGTTTATAAAGTCCAAATGAGTGTTCAGTCTAATAAAATGAAATAGAGATTCGATTTAAGATTGGTGAGCCCAAAAGAGACACCATCTTGAGGGGGTATGTTGAGAATTCTACATTAATAAGGTGAGGATATCAACAAGTGTGTATAAGGCAGGTGGACTATTCATTTTATTATCAATTGATTTTGAGATGGATGTCCACCCTATTTCACAAAAATATAAGTAAATTATAGATATTAAAATAAGAAAAATTATAGGTTGAAATATTAATGATATAATTAAATTTAAAAAAAAAATTGAAAAGAGACTTTTAATTTTTAATTGATTTTGTTTTCAACATAAATAATATTTACCTTGACGATGTATGAGCATATAATAAGATATCATACTGGTGGCGTGATTGATTATCTTATATGATGTTAATCTATTTTAATTCTACAGTCACGAGTTTTAATTCTTAGTACTTGTAGTCTCCTATTCCCTAATTTATACTAAAAAAATCACTCGATATCTTAATATTATATTGTTAAATTAAAAAAAAAAACATATTTGGAAAATGTAATTTTTTGATTTTTTAAATAAACCTCTTTTTTTTTTTTTGAAAATTTTGTTAAATAATCTTAAGTTATAGCAATCAGCTACTTAAAATTAATATATAAATAAATAAATAAATCTGATCGAACATATCTATAAAGTGAGAATAAGACGGATCAGTGAATTGGATAAAACTTTTTATTACTTTCACGTGCAATAATAGTAACATAACATTTGGAGCTTTCCACATTCCTTCCTTCCGAACCACAAAGCAAATTTACAACCAGGTTCACTAAATTAGATAACAAAATAATAGATTATGTCTTTAAATTTAGGAGTAGATCATTGTGACTCATACTTATGCTAAAGTTTATATACTAATCGAATCCTACATTGCGTTAAAAAAACAAAAGGTTGTGCTTTCTAACTCTGCTTGTTTCTTGCTAGCGTCTTTCTAATATATCGTATCTGTTTTCGAAAAAGAAAAAAAAAGGTTATGCTTTAATTAGTACTGTTTATGTTCATATAGAATCATAGATTTAAAAGAGGAAAACATCTCATACTAATATTTATATGATATGATTTACCCATCACATTTTCTTCTCCACTCTATATTTAACTTTGTATATGGTGTGTTTGATAAATATTTTACTCTTTTACCCAAAAATATTTTATTTATTATTTTATGTTGATACTGAAAAATGGTTCATTCGATCAACAAGATATTATTGGGGACGTGTCTGCAAAACAATCGAAAGATCGAGTAAGGACATTGGTGTGGTGTGAGTCATGTAGCTTCCTAACACCCAATTTTGAATTTGATTGAAATGGAGAGAAGCAAAGAATTGGTGTAGAACTTTTGGAGAATGAGATTCAGCTTAATAAGTTCGTACTTTCTTAAGATTATATCAATTATGGGTTTTGTAATTAACCACTTTTGGCTCTTTGTTGACGCCACTTAATGGTGGATAAATATCAAAATGTATATATTAACTTAATTTAGCAAATATGTGGGTAATCTAATAAGTTAGTGGCACGTTAGTTATTTGAATGAATGATAATTTATTTCAATTCCACAATCATGGATTGAATTTTAAAAATCAGTATTTGATTCTTATATTATTTGAACATTAATTTTCTTTATTTAATATCAAGAAGTCACTCATTTATTCATATAAATTAATAAGAGCATAATTGCTCAATTTATCTTTCTAATAATCCAAAAATTATAGATTCAAATTTTCACTTTTAATATGATTGAATATAAAATAAAAATAAAAAAACAAAACATTGGAAAAAAGTTAACAAGTGGTGATACAATACGCACGATTTAATTTTGTTATACTCCAATTATTGAGAATACAAATCAAAATTTTCATATTGACAAATAAATTAGAAGGTCACGATTATATAAGTAAAAACAATACTAGCCATGATCAATATTTTGGTTAAACTAAATATTTATACACCAAAATAAAATTATAAAGCATATCTTATGAAGACTATGTTTTCTCTCACATTTGTATTTATTAGATCGGTATTTAAGAACTACTCCAGCGTTAGGAGTTCGATATATGAAATCGATATTTGTAATCTCTCTCATTTTGTATTAAAAAAAATCGGTATTTAAGAAATTCAATAGATAAATAGACGTCACACTTCAAATTTTATAAACTAAATGTGTATACTCTACCCTTTTTTATTTCCTCCTAAAAAAAGCATTTTTTTTTTTTTGTAAATGGTGGCCTTAATTACTAATATTTGTCGACGAGAGAGTACTTGGGGACATTAACATTCTGAGTGTCGTTTTTGGACAGTGACGGCACGTCGGCTCAAATGTTTTTTGGTCATGTCTAGTGATGAAATAATGCACAAGAAACCTCCAAAAACTCAAATGTGTTATGTTTCAATCCAATTACGACCGTTCATTTTTGTCACATTAAACTCACCTTCCTACATTGTTATTTCCTCTTCTTTTGCCGCCATATATATATATATGGTCGGTTATTAATTCAAGATCCATCTATTGGTTCTTTCCTTTCGTCGACTCTGATCATATTGTTTTTGATAAGTTATATATGTATTATCATCTCGACTTGACTTGTTGATTAATAAAATTTTGAAGAGTTAGGTAGGGTGATAAGTTGAATCTATAGCTTTCGTGCATTAATATCATGAGACATAGCATTTAATTTTATAATATTAGAATACTAATAAAATTGGTAAGAAATTAATTAGTAATTGAGAGCAATTTGGGTGCACCCCGGGTAGCATCCCCACCGTGATACCACCTATGTGGCACATTTGGCTCCACACATCTCATCTCTCTTTTTTTTACTTTATATTTATTATAAAAAAAAATGTAAAAGAAAAAGAAGATGTGTGGCTCTAAATGAAAGGTATCACGGTAGAGGTGCTACCCGGGGTGCACCCAAATTGCTCTCTTCGTAATTCATCATCTTATGTACCTTGAAATCTTTTTTGACTAATTAAATTACTCTATAATGATTTATTTATTATTATTTTTTTATTATAGATGGAGTATGAGATATGTACAAACTTAAGTACATATACTTATCAATTATTCGGAACCAAACCATATTAAAATGAGTTTATATCTAGAATCAAAATGTTGTGAGTTTATAATTTTGTTTTAACCAAGAAAAAATCAAATTTTTATATTTATACAAAGTATGCTTATTTTATGAAATTGTTCATGTATAATAAAATATACTATGAATAGAAACTTTTTTAAAAAAATACGCATATAGCAAAAAATTGGAACACACTGAGTAAAAAGATGAAAAAATCTACTTATCATATGACTTTAATCAGTGTAACAAATAGTCTTCAATCGATGCACGTAGAATTTTCAATCAATATCACAAATAATTTTTAAACCAATGTCATATCAATCAGTGTACTCTTCAATCAATGACACAAATAATTTTTAATCAATGCACTAGATTGTTTTCAATCAAGATATGGTGAAGAAATTAGGTGGGATGTTTGTTTACCCTATTTAAGGAGAATTTAGCTTGATAAATTATATTGTAAACTTATTTTGAGTAGTTAAAAATCGAGATTCGTAACAAAAAACTCATATGAATGTGTTTTTGTGTAGAATAATTAGTGTCAAAACCTTATATATTGAGATGTAAATTTAAATAAGTAGTTATTTTGAATAGTTAAAAAATAAATGATTAAAATGAGTTATTTTAGTTAATTTGAAATGAATAATTAAAAATAAAAATAATTTTTAAAAATAAAAGGAATGAGAGATTTTGTCTAAATCCTCATAATTATGGAAAAAAACAAGTTATGCTCTTTTTTTTTATTAAAAACAAATAGAATTTGTTTTTAATAAAGGTTGATATTGAGACCACGTGGCAGAAAATGATTGGGCAGTGTAGAAGTGGCAACATGCAACGAGAGAGCGTAACGTGTAATTGACGTGATGCGAAGAATAATTAGGTCTGTCAAGAAGGTGGGTTCCATGCCATCTATCCATCACCCTTCATTTCATCCTCCTCACGTGCCATTTCTCGCTTTCACCACGTGCACCCCTCTTTTATTTTTACTTAGATTAAGTTTCAATAAAATTATGATAAAAAAACTTAGATAATAACTTAATTGGATGTCGATTTATTTCGAGTCGTTATAATTAAGTGGTAAAATTCGATTATTAGATATTATGAGATTTCATCCCAAAATCAATTAATAATGAACAGAATAATTTATATATTTTAGAAAAATAATATTCCATAAATTATTTTTACGAAATAATTATAAATGCAGGTAAATCTTAAATTATTAGAATCTATAATTATTAATACGCTTTAGTATTGTATTAGGAATGCTTACTAATATTGATATTATATATTATTAATATAATAATACTCATTAATATTATATATGTTAATACAAACGAAAATTAAAATGATAGGAATAAAAAAAATTGAGTTAACAAGTATTTGAGGTGAGATGAACATAAATGGACATGGATGAGTGATTTAAAGTGAAGGAAGCATGAAAATTCCAAAAAATATTTGGAGTCAAAGAAATGGAGGTGATTTGATTGCTGTCAATTAAAGATGTCAAATATCACTCTAATGTCAATTGTGCCCGCCATTTTTTAACCGATTATAAATTTAAAAATTATTAATAATTTGTTTGAATGTGGTTATTTGTAGAAGAATTGTCATTAATAATTTGTTTAGGTTATAATTTTAATGAAAAGCAATAGATTATAGCTTGTTTAAGTGAGGTTATAAATAAGATATTATTTTTAAAGGTAGGAGAGAGGTGGTTATAAATTAATGATAGTAATTAAAAATAAATGATTATTTTAACGGGTTATAAATAATTCTTTAAAATTAAATAATTATTTTGAATTATTGAAAATGAGGGATTAAACGTGATTGTTTGAATAAGAATTGTAAAAACTAATTTATAATAGCTCATTAATTAGGTAAAAAAAAAAAAAAAAACACCCCATACAATTTTAATTACTCTTTTTTTAAGGGTTTTTACTCTTTCAAAACCTTTCATATTGCAAACACAAGAGCTTGTCTCATACATATTTTTTAAGAAAAATGATTTTAGTTAATAGGGATAGTTTCAATTTCCATTCCTAAATTTTAAAATTAAATCTTTTTAATTGATGCTCACTTTAAGTTTGTGTTTTTTTTATTTACTTTTATATTTAAAAATTGAAAAATTATATTATTAATACATATTTAAAATGGGAATTTGCATGTATATTATAATAAGGCAAAAAAATTGAATAAATAGCAATTTTTTGAAAATATTTGCAAATATAACAAAATCAGATTTATAGACTCCATCAATAGTGTCTGATAGACTCCATCAATAGACTCCATCAATAATGTCTGATAGACTTCATAGTATTTGATAGAGTTTATAAAAAAAAGTTGCTATATTTGCAATATTTTTAAAAAGTTACTATAATTCTAATGTAGAGTAGGAAATTTACTATACAGTGTAAATTCCCTATTTAAAATTAGTTTAGTCATTATTTTAATCAACATTAAGTATGTAACGAATGATTTTCTTATTTTATGGACTAAAAATTAATATTATTGAAATAACATCGACAATAATATTGAATTTTGAAATATAAGGCTAAAATGAAATTTAACTCAAATATAGTGTATGAAAATTAGGTAAAACTTTCCTTAATTCAAGGTGTCGCAAATTTGACACGTTTCAAACAAAAGCGTCTTTATATCAAAACAAAATAAAACAGAAAACAAAAGCGTCTTTAAAAATATCTGCTCATCGTGATGTGATATCATATAGAGAATTAATCATACTTAAACCATTAATACCAATGCTATATAGATAAGTTAAATGGATTATGGGGAAGATTATATATTAGTGATCATTATTAATCATAAAATAAGTGGTTAAAATGTAATGGAATAGAAAAGGATTGAAAATGGTGGATAAATATACCCATTAATTAATCATTGCATTGGGGAGTTAATTGAGGGGGGGGGGAAAGTGATTTCACTACTACGATTTATTTCTCAAGGAAGAGAAATCAAAATTTATAAGTAACTCAATTTTAAGATATTTAAAAAGAAAAAAGAAAAATAAAAGAAAAACATTCAACTATCAATTGGATTGATATTGCAATTGGTTATCTTATTTGGTATTAAATCATTTCAACTCCACCGTCACGGATTTAATCCTGCAAATCAGTATTCGACTTTCATATTATTTAACAGTAATATTGTCTTCCATATATAGTTTATTGGTCTCATTTTCTAAATTAATATTTAAAATAATCTATATTTATATTAAAAAAAACAATTTATAGGGGAAAGTCCATATAATTGTAGGCCCATAATAACTTAGGTGGGCCCTCCTCCACTAACATGAGACCCAGAATAATGTAAATAAAAGGAAGAAGATAACTTCTTTTTGAATTCTAATACAATGAAAATAAAATTCAAATCTATTAACTTTTTAAATATAGGCACACATTCATATTAATTGAAGTATTATTTTTGGGTAGAAAAATAATTTATGGTCAATTTAAATTGAACTTGAAGCTTCCTATCAAGCACTTGTGTGAGCATGGTTTAAAATAAATAAATAAAGAAATAATTATTTGTAATAACTAAAAGATATTAATAAAGTTAATTTCACATCTTCCATAGAATCATTCTTCTGCCTAACAACTCATCTTTATTTTAATTTAATAACCAGCTGCCCAATAGCATTCAAGCCTAGTGCTATGATGACCCAACTTTGAAAATGCAACCAAATTCTCTCTTAATTAATATATTATATGCCTTACAAGTTGTGATAAATAATATAAAGTTTTTTAAGAAAAAAAAAATGGTATAAAGTTATTATATAATATTTATCTATTTTTTCTTGGTGTTATTGGTTTTGAGCATCCAACCAAACTTCATCTACTATTTTGCTTAATTTTAAATGGAAGGGGAGGGAGAAAATTAATTGTTTGAATAAAAAGCCATCAAATGAGGGAGATTTGTCTCCTAATATGGAAATATGATATGAATGAAGGTTTTTTAGGGCAGGCATCAATCAATTTTAAGTGCTTTAAGAAAAAAAAAAAAAAAAAAATTCTTTGATGATTTGTCATTTTCATAAGGATATAATTATGAAACATCATATGTATCACTCTAGTCTAGTCTAATAGTAGCTTGAATTATGGTTTATATTGCGAGGATACGATATTTTTTTCTTTTATACATCTATTTTTAAATTATAGATTACAAATTTAATTCTAAATTCTTTAAATATTAATCGTTATATGTCCAAATCACACTTCGTCTAATATTCTTAAGAATAAAAAAATGAAAATTTATCGTCTATATAAGAAGAATGTTGATGGACTTTAGCTTACAGAATATTGATTGATGTGTTTAGTCTCATAGTAGAAAAAAACAAATAACAACAATGTGAAAGGGATAACACTAGCTTGCTATGCTATGTAGATTAAGTCTTCAAAAAGTTATTCTAATTCTAAAGTGGGTATTTTTAAATTAAATGAAAGTGATAGAGAATATGTGAATTGAGTATAATCTTTGAATTATATCACTAAACATTGACTCTAATGTGGTAAAAAATGAACAACAAAGAAAAATTGGGGAGGGAAATCTCTTCTAAAGCACCTTATAAAAGTATGCATATACCTTGATTTTCTTATTGTATAAAAGTACAAGAACTTGGGATTAGGAGTAGCAACTTGGAAGAATTTGAATATACAAATTTATTAACTAGATTTTGATAGTGTGTTAAGCAACCTATAAAAAAAATTATACACTTGAATGGTTAGCAACTTAGCATAAATCTAAAAAGAAAACAATTTTTTTTTTAAAAAAAAAAAAAAAGATTGATCCACACACAAAAATGATTGTAGAGAAAACGATGGTTAGAGACAATGTACTCTTCGTGACTTTTAAGAAATAATTCTTCAAAATGAATATCAATACAATATCGTCTATTTAAGAAATAATATTGACTTTATAATTATTGTTCCTCACTTATATGTCTAAGATATTCTCTTTAACATAAGAATGTGAGATTTTTATTTACATGCATTATCAACTTAAACATAACAACTTGAGATTTTTGTTCGCATGTATTACCAACAAAAACAATATATGAATAAGCAAGTGGATAAGAAAGCATAGAATCCATAAGTAGAGGTAGTTTTACATATTTAAAAATATTACATAATGTGTGTTATATGAGTTTTTTTAAGAGATAAATTACTCTTTATTGTAGAAACTTTATGTTAGAGATATTCACATCGTGATTTTTATCCACCACAAGTCTTGAATATGGTGGAATCATTTATTATATAATATTTAAAAATCATAAATTAAAAGTATAGTTATTATCGAAAAGAAAAACCATAAGCCTAGGTTTTTTTTTTTGAAAGTTACTATAAACATTTTTTTTTAGTAAAGCACGAGTTAGACCTCACATTTTAAAAATTGTCTTAACTACTCTATAATCAGATTTAAGCTAAAAAACAAGAAGTTAACTAAAGGATTTACCCTTAATCTTTATAGAGTATCTTTAGTTTTTTTTAGTAGAATTTGTTTTTATTTTGATATTAAAGCTATATCGATTTTATTTAACTTTATTTAATTCATTTTTTTAAAACACATTTTTTAATGGGAAATTTGCATGTATATTAAAGCAAAAAATTTGAATAAATAACAACTTTTTAAAAATATTTGCAAATATAGCAAAATCAGATTTACAGACTCTATCAATAGTGTCTGATATACTTCATCAATAGTGTCTGATAGAGTCTATAAACAAAAGTTGCTATATTTACAATATTTTTAAAAAGTTGCTATAATTCTAATGTAGAGGTAGGAAATTTGCTATACAGTTCAAATTCTCTTTTTTAATTCATTGTGTCGCCTAGGTGCCAGGTGGATGGAAGATAATTATTGTGAGTTTGACCTAGTTTGAAAAAAAAAAAACCATATAATAAAAAGATTATTAATCTAAGAGAAACAAGAAGATGATAAATAAAAGCAACACAAAAATTTAAAAAGGCACTCATATAATTTTTATTCATCAAAAAATATGCCAAACTCGTGAACTCTTCTTACTCATCACAAAATCCAACTTGGAGACATGCATGGATGAAATGTATGTTTTTTTTTTTTTTAAGAATTTGGATTCTTTTGTCTTTCTATTAAAATTGATATTTTTATAAAAAAATGTTACCTCGATTATTCAAATTAAATGATATAATATCGATTGATAGAAAAAAGACCACCTAAACAATATCTTGTTGAAATAAAAAGAAGTCCTAAAAAGATAGCAAAAAAAGGAAAAAAAAAAGAAAAGGTGAACAACGTCAAAAATTATTATTAGCTGTTTTAATCATGATTATAGATTCTGAAGAATTATTATTTCATAAAATCATAAAGTTTATAATGTATTAGTGGGAGTGAAAATAAAAAGACGAAATCAAATCACCCAAACCGATCTAATTCAATTTTTAAAAATAATATTGGATCAATTGTTTGATATTTTATATAATCGAATATACTGGTTCAATTTGATTTTTGATGAAATAAGCTATATAAAAGTTGAACCGAGTATATAACTACTAAGAAAAATAAAAATATGTTATTGAGATTTGATGGAAGAATAACCTAGATGTGAATATGAAACAAAAAAGTGCTATAAATATTTATGTTATTTATGGAAATTATTGTTTTTGGCTAGTAAAACAAAACATTACAAAATTAAAATTGAAAACGAGAATAAATTTAAAGCAAGTAATCCAATTCTATTGAAATCAAAACCAAATTAAAATCGAACCAAACTAATAATCAAAACCAAATGGGCTTAAATAAGTTATAACAGCAGAAACCAAGCCCATCAAGCTGAGAGTGGGCCTAATTCGGTCCATTTAGTAGCCCATGTAGGCCCAAAACATTTTGAAGGCCCATAAAACGAAGACAACTGTCACTGTGTAAATGGCGCGGAGTTTTGCCGGGAAACGAAAAAGCGCGCGAAAATCCCTAAATTGGTTCTTCAAGTACCCATTTCGTACACCCAATGAACATTGTGCTCAAATTCCCGATTCGGTTTCTTCATCCGCCCATAAACGATGCACAAGCGAAGAACCCTAGCTCCGAACCCAATCGCCCGTCGTGATTTTGCTTCAGATGACGAGGAATACGACGACATTTCCTGTCGGAAGTGCGGCTCCGGCGACTCTCCGGCTGAGCTCCTTCTCTGCGACAAATGTGATGGAGGCTATCATCTCTTTTGTCTTTCCCCTATTCTCGCTTCCGTTCCCAAAGGATCCTGGATTTGTCCGATTTGCTCCAACCACAAGAAGCTCAAATGTATGGTTTCATTTCCTTACCTTTTTTACTTTATATGTTCATTCTTAGATCTCGGTTTGTTCGATTTATTGCCGTATGTTGTGGGATTTAAGTTGTGTAATGGGTTTCCAGGTGAAGATCTAAACCCTATTTATATATATATATTGTTCTGGTAGGTTAGGGATTTCTTTTACAGATTTCTGCACATTTCTTTTGTTGCCAGTAACGAACCTAAATGGCATGCATGTCAAATACTATTGGATCATGTTAACTCTTCAATCAACTGATAGGGGTAAGTTTAATTGTGGGCTTGGAAATTTTGAGAATGCACATCTTTTCGGTGACTCAATCTAAGGAACTTTAGAGTCAAGCGTTCTTAACTTGGAGGAGTCTTAGGTTGGGTGAAGTTCTAGGAATTTATTCCTAGGATGCATACAAGTAAGGACAAAGCGTGAAAGCACATGTGTTGGTTTTGTGGGGACGTTATTTGGATTCCAAATCATCGGCTTGGGGTGTTACAAATAAGTGCAAATCAATATTAATTAGAGATGAAATGACTTAGGACTATTGCTCACCTATCATGTTGAATCATGTTAAAGCACCAACAATTACATTTGAGATTGATAATGATAATCTCTCCTGAAAATTTAGATCATAGTAATCCTAACGCAAATTCAATTCTTTATTTTTTCGTATATAATGCTTCTTTCTAACTGTTACCGGTCTCTTATTTTGCAGCTTTCCCTCTTGTTCAAACTAAAATTGTTGATTTTTTCCGCATCCAAAGACTTGCAGACTCCCAAACAGACTTGAACCTAGGTAGTAAAGTGATACTGCTAAAGATTCCAGTTTATCTCTTTTTTCTTTTTCTTTTTTTTTTTTCATTTGAAATGTTCAGTGGTTCCCAACTGAAACCATGTTTCTTGTATTGTTGTTTTTCAGAAAATCGAAAGAAACGAAGACGAGCCGGTAGCTTAGTACTTACTAAGAAGAGAAGGAAGCTCTTGCCTTTTATTCCAACTGCAGATTCTGCTAGACGCTTAGAACAAATGGCATCACTGGCAACAGCATTGACGGCTACTGGTACAGATTTCAGCAACGAGCTTACGTATATGCGTGGCATGGCACCAAGGTCAGCAAACTGTGCATCGCTTGAGCACGGAGGAATGCAGGTAAAATGAATAAAGCCCAACATATTTCTTTAATGAAAATGAGTTAAGTGAATGTTAGCAATCCTGGCCATTTGTTCTAGTATGACTTTCTTAGAAGAAAATGAAAACTTTTGCGGTGTCAATGTTGTTACTGTATGCAATGGAGTTTCAAATTATAGAAGCACATAGATCAAATAGTAGTTTTGCTTAACGAAAGTGAGCATGAGATTTGTGGTTTGAGTCTTCAAATCCCCAATTGTACTTAAAAAATAGTAATGTCACTTTCAACTTACCATTAACAGTCAGGTTTTTGTTCTTTGGAGTGATTGATCATTTTCCACATCTTGTGCTTACTGAGACAGATAAATGCTAAGCAGAAATAGTTTTCCTCCTAATTTTGAAGGGTTGCTAAGTCTTTGTATATCTGTATTCCAGGTTCTTCCTAAAGAGGACGTTGAAACCTTAAACTTGTGCAGAAGTATGATGGAGAGAGGGGAATGTCCACCCCTTATGGTTGTTTTTGATCCTCGAGAAGGGTATGTGAATTTGCATATTCCTATGTTTCATTCTTTTATTTGATTGGAGCACAGCTCAATTGATTCATACATGGAACCAGGTTTACTGTGGAGGCTGATAGGTTTATAAAGGACTTGACCATAATTACAGAGTATTGTGGGGATGTGGATTACTTGAAGAACCGTGAACGTGATGATGGGGATAGTATGATGACATTACTGTCTGCCACTAACACATCTAAAAGCCTCGTCATCTGTCCTGACAAACGTAGTAACATTGCCCGTTTTATAAATGGAATCAACAACTATACACCGTAAGCTCATCTCTCATTTCTCTGTTTTTGTCAATTTCTTATGTTTGAGAAATCTGTGGATTTTTTGACCCATTTTGAAGTCTATAAATCCTTACTTCCACCTCTAACTTGCATTGTTAATTATCCACTCTTGCCCGTGTTTCCTAAAACTAAAACATATTTGAAAAAAAAATAATAGAACTTTAAAAAATATGTTTTTGTTTTTAGAATAAGGTAAAATATAAGTTTAGTCCGTGTCATTTGAAGAAAGTTAGAGTTTAATTTTCATAGTTTAAAAAACTAGAGTTTAGTCCCTAAATTTTCAAAAACATGAAACTAAAAACTATAGGCCTTAGGCCACATTTGATAACCATTTGATTTTTTGTTTTTTGTTTTTGAAATTTAAGTCTATTCTTACTCAAATTTCCTACAAATGTGTTCCACATTTGTTCCACATTTCTTACATTGTGCCCATTTTTCCTTTAAAAAATATGTGAATGATGACTAAATTTCAAATACAAATTTTTGGAAGCTATTTTTTTTGTTTCCAAATTTTTGTTTGGTTTCTACAAATATAAGTAGGAGGTAGATATCCAAGTAAGAAAATATATATGGTAAGATAGTTTTTGTAGCTTTAAATTTTAAAAACCAAAAACTAAAAACAAAATGGTTATGAAATAGGCCTTAGTTTTCTCATTTCCTCATTTTCTTTTCCTTCTTTTTTTTCTCCCTTTTGATTTGAGGTTGCCTTTCTGATGCAGGGATGGTAGAAAAAAGCAAAACCTCAAGTGCGTGAGGTTCAATGTAAATGGTGAATGTAGAGTTCTACTGATTGCAAACAGAGATATATCTAAGGGAGAGAGATTGTATTATGACTACAATGGATATGAACATGAATACCCCACTGAGCACTTTGTGTAACCTTTCACTTTGTAAAATCCACACAATGTCTGTAGATTATAGACACAAGCTGATCAATGAATGACTAATTAATAGTTGGGTTAGTTTTCTGAGGAGCATTTACATGTTAGTGCAATTGTAATTGTTCGAAATTTCCAATTATTTCTTCTTTGATTCAAAAGTCTTCATACAGTTTCCTAACATTGAACTATCTGAAATACAATTGTCTAGTTTTCTGATCACACTTTCATCCTTGAAATTTTTAATCTTGTCCAGCTGCTGCAGTTTCAATTTTTTTTAAAGGCCTCCATTATTAGTGGGACACCAAGACTTGCATTATGGGACTAGGGCCTTAGTTTGGGCTGGAATCCATTAAAGGAAACCATAACAGTATTCCTGATCCAGAGGGAAAGGAAGTAGATTGTTTTTCATCCCTATGAAATAACAGATGGAATGGATGTATTTGGCTAAATGAACTCAAAACTGATAAGGACTAAAAATGTGAATTATCCAAGAATCACATTATGAACTACATGAGAGAAGCCTTCTATTTACAAGGCCACTGATTTTTTGGATATTGCAGGTGGAGTTGCAAAGATGGCAAGGAGCAGCAGAGCTGAAAAACAAATCAGACCAACCAAAAAGGATAGCTTTAGCTGAATATGAATGTTACCTGCCCAAATATGCCAAGTTTTTCTTGTAGCATTCAGAAATCTCAAAGAGCTACATGATGTGTAAGGATACAGTATATCAGGTATGACTATCTAGTTTACTTATCACTAGATTGCAATTGTAACAGCCCGTACCATGAGTTTAAGAACATTTTTATGGTGAAAGGTCCATATATTGGCCAACTGCTGCAGGCCTAATTAGTAATTATTTCAAGGCATCTTTAATTTGGTTCATTCTAGCCTGTCTAGATGCCCACAAGAGCAGTTGCTCAGTGGCATTAGTGTCACCTAATGACCAAGAGGTCATGGGTTCGAAACCCCCCACCCCCAATTGTTGTAATCTCAAAAAAAAAAAAAAAAATTAGCCTGTCTAGATGTCTTTGGAAACTAGGAGTGCATTATGGGGGGAGACAAGGATCATTGTCTTGGGTTGGAATTCATTGCAGAAAACTATTGCATCAGCATTGCTATGATCTGTTCTTCATTCTTGAGGTGTTGAACTTACCAACAAAACTAATTTTTTAGGACAAATTCAAACTGTACTCTAATTGCAATCCCCATTGATATTCTGGATAATGCAGGTCATCAGGTCATTCCCCCTTTTAGTTGCAAAGATTGCAATGAGCAACAGAGCTGAAAGATAAACCCAACCAACCAAAAGGTATAGCTTTGGCTGAACTTGAATGTTCCTTTGAGTGTGTGTGTGTATATATGTATACATATTTATGAGGCCGTTTGAGCCTTGAATATCATGTAGGGGAAAAGGGTAATGGACCAACAATTCTTACTCGGTAATGAACCATAATCGATATTCATTAAATCCCCTTTAACCATTATCTATCAAATCTTTCTCCCCAATCATTACCTTCACTCTAAACACAGACAATTATTGCCTCCTAACCATTCTCTACCCCTCAAATACAACAATCATTAGCTACCGACAATCGATATCCCCAACAACGGTTCTTTTCTCCTTACCTCTAACTCCCCCTAAATGTATATATATGTGCAGGAGAGGAGAAAAGGAAGCATGGCCGGCCATGTTGTGACAAATCTCACAAGATATGGTGTACGAATTCAGATTGCATATGAGGTTTGTACCATTGTGACCTCCTTTTCCATTTCCAATCTTATGATTGTCATCATATTTAGGACCACTATACTTTACAGTAGGAAAGAAACCACTCGGGTGGTCCTAATCTAAGCTGCCTACTTTTCATTATCATATATTTACTCATAAAAAGCCTCTCTTTAACAGAGAGCAATTCAATGCATACAGTTTGCACACACAACCATCTCATCTCTGCCTGTCAGCCCTCAGATATGGATCATCAGATCATCAGCTCTTTTTATTTGATGCATCTCTACCATTACTATTGTGGTCCTTTTTTTTCTGAGTAAGTCATAATAATGATAGTAATAATGCTGTTAATAGGTACTTTGTTGTGTTTGGGTTTTGCAAGGTCCACCCTTTTATTTTCTTTTGGCATCTGCCTCTCTGCTGTTTCTGTGTTTTCCAGAGATCTTTTCCATCAAAACTCAGATCCCAATGAAGCTTTTTTATTTGATCTTTTCCTACCCTGTATTTATTGTTTGATTGTGACAAAAAACTAATCTTTAAACTCAATTAGAAGTCCTACTTCTACCCAATTCCATTAATGAGGGGTTTTTGTAACCCATATAAAAAACCCACCGGATCTTCAAAGTCTTCACATTAAGAGTTAAGAGTATGTTTGGGGGAAGGGTAATAGTAATGATTAAGGGGGTGTTTGGGCCACCAAGAATAAGGGGAAGAATGAGAATGAGAATGATTCTCCATGTTTGGGGCACTGAGAATCATTACCCCATAATCACATTTTCTAAAAATCACTTTTTTCATTTTTCTTCTAACTACTTTTTATTCTCTCTTAAATAACTTTTTATACATCACATCACTATTTTTTACTCACATCATATTCATTATTTTATTTTTCTCATAATAATTACCATTATTTTAAATACAAATAATCATTCCACCATAATCATTTCCTTCACTCCAAACACAAATAATCATTACTCTCATAATCATTCCCCACTTTATTCTCCTTCTCATTACCATTCCCCCATTTACCATTACCATTCTCTTTGCTCCAAACACCTCCTAAGTGAAGGAAAATAAGGAGGAGAATGATTACTTGTGTTTAGGGTGAACTGAATTTGGATGTGGGTCTAATTAGAGAGGTCGTGTTAAGTAATGGGGAGGGGGTTGGCACACAAAAGGGTGGATTGGCCTCTACCAACAGAAGTTTTCAGATTGTGGGGTTAATCTTTCTCAGGTTGTATAGTATATCATATTATTATAACCACACAGAGTGAAGAGAAGAGCAATGTAAATAAAAATTTGTTTGATTGAAGATATTTGGAAGATAGTGGAGTGGGAGGCAATGGTTAAAGAGAAAGTGGATGAATAGTATACTTATAGTAATGGGCAGCCTAACAGAAATGCACCTATCATACACCCCAAATGCACCACCACCTTCACTTTGTCTGGTCCTTTTGTGAGAATAACCACCTTTCCTTTAACTTATAAATTTAGTCCTTATAATTTTTAGAAGAAAAAAAAAATATATATATATATATATATATTTGTAAATAGAACAAACATAAGGGCATGTTTGGCTTTGAAGAGATTGGTTGAGTTGAGTTGGGTTGGGATGGGAAGAGAAGACAAGTGAAAATAAGTTTATGTTTGGGTGGAAGAAAAGAAAAGAGATGTGATAATAAAGTTATGTTTGGTGTGATAGAAAGAGAATGATTGAAGTTTTTATTTAAATAAAAAATAAATATTTAATAGTTTTTAAATAATAAAGTTATGTTTGATGTGATGGAAGGAGATTTGTTGAAATTTTTATTTAGATAAAAAAAATAGATATTGAGTAATTTTTTAATATTTTATTATTTAAATAGAAACGTGAGATCCACATTTGGAGTTGGGTAGGAGTTGGGTGGACTTACGGAAGTCTATGGGGCAAACATGGGATGGAAGTCAAGCCATCCCAACTCCACAGTTTCTTCCATCCCCAAACATACCTTAATAGTTCACCAGTATGAGTTCTTACTTTCGTATATTGTGGAATGGTTAAAGATATGAGAACTGTCAATAAGAGCAATGACCTACAATTCTCATCTTTCAATAATAATTAAACTCAAAAAAAAAAAAAAAAATTGAAAGTAGGTAAAAATCATAATATAGTTGAATTGAGATAAGTTTGGATAAAGAGATTTTTTAGATTAATTTGAAATTTTATATATGTATTATTGGTTGAACTTTTAAAGTGAAAAGCAAAAATGTCGTAGGAAAGCCTAGTTTTGATACGTCTCAAAATTGAATTCGCATGGGACAGCTAAATGACAAAATCTCATACAATTGTGTAATTCAAATTAATTGGGGAAATAGTGAAGCGTGGTTTGGTAAAGGGTGTAGCTTGTCAAAGGGAATTGACATCATAATTGGCTAACACAATTTGACCTTTTAAACACACTTTGATCAAATCAAAACAAAACATATTTCCAACATTCTGTCTCTTTAATCCCTCTCTTTTGGCTTCATAATTCAAATTTACCGACCAAACATCAAGTGGAATCTTACTTTCAATAACTCTTCTTCAATTTAATAGTGTAAAAAGAAAAAATGATGGTAGATATCTTTTTAACCCACAAAATATTGAGACAATATAATGACAAAGATATTGAATGATTGAGTGTCCTGTTGAATGTAATAAAATTTTCAGCACAACGTAGTTTAGATATAAAATAATTCGATAATTTCAATTATCAACTCTTCGAAAAGGACAAATAACCGAGCTTGTCAAGTTATACAAATTTTTCTTAAAATAGATAAGGTTTTATGTTCTAATTTTAATGAAGAAATCTAAGTTACACTAAACATGATGAAACTCGTTATCTAGAAATAGTAGAGGTGTAGATTGAAAAAAAAAAAAAAAAAATTATCATGGGATAGCCTAATTGGTCATAGGGGGCTTTGGGGTGTAGTGGTGGCGACCTACCTAGGAATTAATTTCAAATTAATACCTACGGGACAATCACGGACAAAAAAAAAAAAAAAAAGAAAAAAAAAGAGGTTTCCATTTATATAGCAATTGATGACAATAACACATATTTGTGATCAAAAGTGAGAAACATATATCTATCAAAAATAGGTTGGACTTTCTTTTACTTCTTGTCGGGCGTCACTTTGCAACATTATAATTATTATGAAAAACAAACATTACATTACACATTAAATTACATGCGTCTTTCTCAAAATAATAATTATTGTTATAAAAAAATTACATTGGTCTTTAATTATTACAATCCAAACGTGTGGATTTTTCTCCTTCTAAAAAAAACCCCATTTATTATTAATATTTTCAAAATCCTATATTTTTCTTAATTTTGTAAGTCAGGTAATCCAAACAAAGCCAAAAGGATAGGCTCTTCTATTGGAGTGAATTTGAGGGAAGAATTGGAGAGAGGGAATAAAAGAGAAGGCATTGGGTATCCAAAAATCTATAAATTTGTGTACTTTATTAATTTTTTTTTTTTTTTTAAAACTACTTTAATTTGACCATCCAAATCCATGCATGCAATGTGTAGATTTTTGTATGTCAACTGTAAATGGAATTTGGTTAATGTTTTATTTGCAAATTAAGCAAAGAAATGCTCTCTCTCTCTCTCTCTCTCTCTCTCTCTCTCTCTCTCTCTCTCTCTCTCTCTCTCTCTCTCTCTCTCTCTCTC
>JBBMEF010006753.1:0-24249 GCA_037832685.1 Sicyos baderoa | reverse complement strand
GAATTTTTCACCGTGGGGAACCCGATCCCCGTCATTTCCCCGCGGTGAATCCCCGTCCCCATCCCCGCGAAAAAAAATGGTGAATTTCGTGGGGATGGGGGAATGATTTTGTTAGCGGGGATGGGGACGGGGAGGGCATTCCCCGGTCCCGCCCCGTGAACATCTCTGGGTAGAGATCTAAATTAATCATTTATAGCGAAAATTTTAAATAATATAATTAATTAAATTTTGTGGTATAAAAAATGAAGTCGATTTCAAAGATTCCATGAGAAATAAATCAAATCGAGTTGACAAAAAGCTCCCTACTTCCATTAGTTGCACCAAAATTTTACTTTATTACTTTTGACTTATGAACCAACTTTTGTCATCTCAAACACGCCAATGCAAATGAAACGCCCCCTAATTTCTACATATTATTGTTAATAAATCGTATATTTAAATCCTTAATTTCCTTTTTAATTATCGTTGTTAAAAAAAGTCATCTCAAACTCAACATGATAAAAATAAGTCTCGTCCGTTTGTCTATATATATCAATTGAGTTATTTTTTTATTTTCATTATTTTATTTTTGTGGGTAAGATTTATGCACATTTTTAACTCCACAATTTTATATTGGTTGATTATAAAAAAAAAAGGTACTTGAACTATGATATATATATATATATATATTAGAAAATACATGATCTGTTATTTAGGATTAAACTTATGACACTAATGTAGAATTGAATTATCACTAAACAATAACCTTTTTACTTTTTCATATATCTATGGGTTTTTTTTAGGTTTTTTTTTTTATATATGTGGTTAATATAATAGTAAACTTGAAAATTTAAAAATATGTTATAAATAACCGTACATTCCATAAAAAAAAAATATTAGTTATTTTGAACTATTATTCATTCATTTTCCAAGCATCGAGGTAAAAATGATAAAGGCAGAAATAAACAATAAAGAACAATAAAAGATAAAATGAGTTATCATTTTTTTTGGGATAAAATGATAATGACATGAGTTAACGTTTTTTGTAATACGTACTTTTTTTTTTGAATCGTTTTTTTGTAATACTTAATAATAAAGCAGTTCAAATTCAAAAAAATAAAAAATAAAAAATAATGAAGCAGTTCAACACAAAAAAATAGATGTAAGACATCGGTACACATTTAATAATCAAAATATTATAGTTTCGAATTTTCTATTTCAATTGTTGTAACCGAAAAATAAATGAACCACCTTAAGTGGATAAGTAACACAATTTATATCTTCCTCAAGAAATCTAGTAATTATATGCGAGGACCCGACACATTAATCACCCATTTCTTCAACTGTTTGTTGAGTTCAATCTTTTTTGCATTCTCCTTCTAAAAATATCCGTCAATAATAGATCTAATCTCACAAATACCATCATCCATAATTTTCGTGATTGTGAAATAGAAATAAATTTATACTAAATCAGTTAATCAATTACGTTACCGATTTATTTAATGTGTCATACAAGTTTATTAATTTGTTGACAAATTTTTTTGTCATCAAATATGGAAAATATAATAAATGTGGCTTCTTTTTGCTTTTTGTTTTATTAAGCATAAATTAAGAGAATGGATACCAACAAATTCTATCTAGAGAAAAACTTACCTTACACATTCATGTGTAAGTAAGCCCGAACTTATATTCATATATGACAAATTTAGAGTCTTATTATTCTTCTTAAAACAAAAAAAACAAAAAAAAGAATATTGTTTGTGTGACCCATAAGTTGGACTGACCTTGTATAGGTAAGTTTTTCTCCTCGAGAGAAAAACCACTAGGCCTCTTTTAATTATTTTTTTTTCAATTTTTATAAATAAATAACTCTAACAAATGTGTTCTTTATGATACAAATTTAGGCTCTTAATTAATATCATATTTCACACATTTAAACTCCATTAATTATATACAGATCTCAATAACAAAACTCATGTTTGGTTTCTTGTTTTGTATGAAGATTTGGAATTAGGCTTCTAAACTCTATTTTTTGTATGGAATTGTAAAATTGTAGGCCCCACATATATATTTATACTTTTTTTATTCTCTCCTTCCTTCTTCACCTATTTTATTTATTTATTTATTTAATAAAATTATTTTTTTTAAACATATTTAATAAAATTATTTAGATATTAATATTATTATTATCTTTTATTATTAATATTGATATAAAACTATCTTTCAATTTGAAAGTATTATTTAAGAAATTCTTAAAAAAAAAAATAATAATTATTTTTTCTTTGAATTTGTTTATATAAAAATATTTATTTTAAATTTATAATTTTATCCTATGTTACAAAATTAATTAATTAATTTATTTATATATTTTGATTAATCATAATATGATTTTTCTTGCAGAATAATTGAGTAATGTGTTATAGGTAATTTATTGTTCACTGTTTTTTAGTTTCTATGAAATATTTGAATTATACACTATATTTAATTAGTGGTTAAATTTGAAATCTAATAAAAAAATCAAAAGTGACATCATTCACTTGTTTATTAATAAAAAATAATAATATAAAACAAGGGTCGTTAAATTTAAGATGATGAATAAAATTAAAATGGATAATGATTTAAGATTGTTCTGAACAAATCTTTTATCATTAATTGGTTTATTTTAACAAAATTTCTTTTTGAATTAGTGAAAATATCACCATGTAATTGATATTACTATTGTTTTTTTTTTTTTTTAACATACAATCGTTTAGTGAATACTAACCATAATAACATTAATATGAATTATAATAATTATAATATAAAATAATATAAAATAATAGTAAAGTAATTATTGAAATAATAACCATGAATAAATAAATAATTAAAAGTTTTGAATTAAAAGAATAAAAATAAAATTCGTAAGAATTATCAATTAATATTATTTATAATATTTTATTAGAATTTCATTTCGAAGTTTTAATACTGCAAATCAAACAATATTTTAAATTCAGTGAAATTTGATTACTCATTTGAATTTCGAGAAATTTTAGATTGGAAGAAATTTCAGATTCAAGGGATTTCAACCTGCAAACCAAAGAAAGCCTAGATTGTAGGAGAAATTTTCTACCAACATTTGCTAACAATTAAATAAATATTAAAATTGTAGGGACGTAGTGATCATTGGAACCTCTCATTTTACATTTATTTGATTTGATTGGCTTCTTCTAAGTTTTCAACAATGTTATTTATCATATTGGGGATCCCACAGCACATGATCAGAGGGGGTACCCTTTTGAAAAATTTTATTGTTTTTTTTCTTTCTTCTATATAATATAAAGTTTTTCATTCATTAATAGGCAGATCCCATCAATTCATCTGAATGATAGTTACAGGTGTGTGATGATTATACCAAGGAAACTGTACTGTTTCTTTTGTGGCATGGCATGATGGCATGGCATTAAGAGAGAAAGAGATCCCTTTTTTTTGACAATATATATTATAATTTATAAAATACACACTTAAAAGAATTATATTTCTCTCACAAGTCTCAACCAACCCTATTGATTTATAATTAATTAATTAAGGTCACATGGTGCCTTTTCATAAAAGAATATTGAGAATCTATGTCTACCATGTTGTGTTTTTTTAGTATGTTTAAAGCATAGCTTAAAATTATTCTGTACATCCTATTATTCATTGGGTATTACAAAGGAGCGTCCGTGCAATCTTATTCAAAATATTTGCATTTTACATTAGTTTCGAATTATTCTAACTATTTGGGTTTGATGTTATATTGGATAATATAAGGTTATAATATTTCAAAATCAATTGATAGTAAAGCAAATAGCTTGTATTTCTTATAAGAATTTAAATATATATATATATTTTATCGAATAGGTTGGTGACGCGATTGGTTATTTAGTTAGACGTTAATCTATTTCCACTCCACAGTCACGATTGTATCTTGATATTTATATATCTTTTATGTAAATTTCTTTATACTCCTTCTTTTCTATAGGTGTTTTTTTTTCTTTTTGAAAAACTTGTCTATAGGTGTTTAGATAGCATAAGTCTACAAGTATTCTATATTTTTTTTTCTTCTTTTCTATAGGTGTTTAGATAGCATAAGTTCACTTAAGTATTCTATACTTATTATTTTTATTATATATATATATATACATTGATTATTGATATTTTATATCAATATACAATATATAAAAGAACATATTAATAATATATCAATCATCAAAAATAAATATAATTCAATTAATTTTTAAATATACTAATTAACGATCATAAGACTTGATTCTAGTCCTCAATTTCTCAGGTAATGTATTTAGAAGAGGGTATATTTTTTAAAACAAAAACGTAATAGTTTAAGCATTTTTTAAAAAGTAAATAAAAAGAACGAAAGAAGCATATGGTCATCAACTGGAAAGCAAATTCATGGCCCATTCATGGACAAGCTTAGAGAAAGCCCAATAGATTTAGGCCCAATTCATGTGGGAAAATATAAAAAATAGACTGATAAACCATAGACATAGAAAAAGCTGCACCAATTAACTCTTTGTCATGGCATGACATGAGTGATTTGATGAGACCATGAAGCATTATAAGGTCCAAATTAAATTGTGTAGCTGAGTTTTTTTCTCTACCATTCAATATTTCTCCTTAATAGTTTGGAATTTTTCAATATCTCTATCAAAATTTCACTATTTTTCTCCCTACAATGCTTGCTTTGAAACACTCCACCTTGAGAGTGACATCTCAATGGAATATGTAGTGGACCTCCTTTTGGGAGAGAAATTAAAATGAAAAAAAAAAAAAAAAAAAAAAAAAAAAAAAAAAAAACATGCTCCCTCACCTCACATCAAACAAAGCCTTATATATAATTATTTTACATGTAATAAAATGAAATGTGTGATTGGGTGTGAGTAACTTTTCAATTCTTGAAAAGTAAAATAGGATTACTTCCTTTTCATGTTGATGTAAAATAATAAAAGAGGAGATGAGGTGTATACATACATATACAAACTCATATACACAATAGTGATGTTTCTATACATTTTTTCCTTTTTCAATTTTTATATTTGTGAGTGTTTCAATAATTTAGTTATTAAGAAAATCTATTAAAAAAAATCTCATATAATTTCTAACTTTTCAAGATCTTATTCATTATTAGGTCAAATGGTTTGATATACCAAGTTACCCTAATTTTCATTTGTGTATTTTTATAATTTTCTCAAAGTTCAAACAATCAACTCAATTTTTATCTACTATATATTTCTTATCTTTTTCTATAACAACAGTTTCTCCATTTTACTTATTGTATCAAATTATTCTTTTAAAAATTAATCCAATATTCAGTTCCTATTTTATCTCCATCATACATGTCAAATTAAAGGTTTAAACAAAACGTTGATTTTCCCCATTTTTCTTGGATATTTGTTTAAGCATACATTGTACAAACAATTTTTAGTCTTAAAAATGAATTTTTTGCTTAAAATATTTAGAACATGATTTTTTTTATTATGATCAAACAAGTTGACATTATTTCATTCCATGACAGATCTTTGACTTCTCCTGTGATGAAATAAACCAGTAATTATGCAGTCGTGGTTGTCCATAAAAATGAAAAGAAATAGAATCTAAAAACAAAACCCCTCGTAAAAAAAAACAATAATAATAATAATAAGATCAGCAATAAAATGTAGGAGTTTTTGCAAGAATAGATCAAATTAATAAAATATTTACAAGGACAAATTGAAAAAATTTAGCAACCATAATCAAATATACGTTATAAAGTAATACTTTTTATATTGAATAACCAATACATAATACATTATGATGAATATTATTTATACTGTATATTTGACTATGAATGCAATTATTTTTAAATTTATCTAAATGTGTAATTATTTTATAAAATTAGACTATCTAATACAATAACTCTAAAATATAATGTAATTTTATTGGTTTTTCAGTCCATGTAAGGAGAGGCATTTCCTTAAATGCCTGAAAATAAATAAATAAATAAAAGACATTTCCCTCCTTCCAGCCTTGCTCCAACACTTCACTGTCAGAAATTGAGAGAATTGTTTTATTATTATTATTTTAATCGACAAGTTTTACTTAAAAAAAAACTTACTATAATCTTAACCTAATGGTAATTGTTATGTATTTGTTGAACTTAAAGAAAATGTGACATGCTTACTCTAAGATAATGGTAGTAATTAAACTAATTACAAAATTTAACCGAAGTTCAACTTTTTTCATTCCTAATTATATAAAAAATTAGAAAAAGAAAATGAACTCACCTACCAACCTATGAAAAACTTATTAATACATCATTAATTTGTTTAGGTAGGGGGGAGTACAATATAATTGAATAGCTCTATCATTAATTAAAACATTGAAAATAGAAGTGAAGAAAATTAAGTGTTCAAAGTAGATGATAATTAAATGTATGGTCTTGGCTTAGGATATTCAATCATCAAGGAAAGGATTTTGTTTGTTTAGGACCATTAGTTAGATTCCTAACTACAAAAAACAACAATGATTTTGAAAGGAGAAAAAATGAAGAGAGAGAGAGAAAAAACACATACAAAAGAGGGTTGATTGAACACTCTTCCTCAAAGCTACTTTGAATTATGAAATGAAAAATAAATAAAAAAAATTAAATGGTTTTAATTAAGGGACCATATGGGGATGGTCCACTAGTGGTTGGCTAAAAGACAATTTATTTATTATTATTATTTTTAAGATTGGGAAAGGTGGCTGAGTTCCACACCATGAGGCTTTGTTGTCTATCATATTTAAATATCATTTGGGTTTTTTTTTTATTTGTATCATTTTCTTTTTGTAAGAATTTTAAATCTCTAATTTTAGAAGGTAAATTTTGGAAAAACCTACTATAAATTATATCATAGGATACATTTGATTTTTTTTTTTTTTTTTATCAAAATTAATTATTACTATTTTTTATTTGATAATTTTTAATCAAAACTAATTGATTGTTTTATATAATAAAACTATTACCATTAAAAATGAAAACGATGAGAAGAGATAAAAAAATTCTCATAGACGAACACATATTTTAAATTTTTATAAAAATACCACTATTAAAATTGAACACATAAAAATTAAATAAATTTAGAAATAAAACAATATTTGAATCTATCTATTATCAACAAGAAAGTGTTTTCTCGATATTTGCTTTACAAAATTCATTTTCACAAAGAGAAAAAAAAATTGTAAGACTTCCCCTTCTTTCTTCCTCGAAAAATTATCACATTGATAAACATGGATTATAACTTAAAATGTTGGATTTGGTGAATTATTATTATTATTTTTTTATTTTTTTTGAACCATGGTGAATTATCAATCTAATCTAATATAAACTTGTAAATAAATATATTTGAAACCCCCAAAAAAAGTGGAAGTTTTAGATGAATCCACTAGAGGGGAAACTTCCTTTTGGCCCTTTCTTTTCAAATCAAAAGATGTGACAAGTGACCCCCACACCAAGATGAGTTTGTTAAAGATATGTGAGGATGCTAATTGATGGAGCCCATTTGCCCAATAACAGAGCATGCCAATAAGTTGCCCTAACTCCCATTTTGGATGTGAAAAGCATACCATGGACACATTCAATTGTTTTAAACTAGTGGGTGCTTTCTCTTTCACATTCATACACATATACAAAACTCACCCAAAAGAACAAAAATATATCCTGATTCGTGAATGGATTCAAGTTACAACGATCGAGATTTATTATTGTAGGAGTTAACTTAATTATCAGAAGTTCAACCAATGGTAATTACCTATCTAAAAAATAATTTCTTACGAGTTTTTTTAACATCTAAATATTGTAGAGTCCAAACGGTCTACCCTATAACATTAGTCAAAATGCGCGCAAGCTGATTCAAATAGTCAAAAATATATATATATAAAAAACTTTAATTATCAGACATATAGTAAAATTGAATACTTGTTCGATTAGACTAGAGGAAGTATATGAAATGATTTAAACGTTGATAAAAAAAAAAAAGTGACATTTTCGAAAGTTTTAATTTTTTATATTTTAAGAAAAATCTAAGGTTTTTAAAAAGGTCTTGTTGTCAAATCTTCCAAATATGAGATTTATTAGTAGGGTTTGATATTAGTAGTGTTCATGATTATATTTTAAGTTTTGATAATCACTCATGATTAGAATTAGTGGTCTATCTTTTCTCATTATTCCACAAATTATTGGCTTGGTCAACTCCTTGATAAAAAGAAATTATTGCAATGCTTTTTTCCACAAAAATTAAAATATAGGGTTGGTTTTATTTTCAAAGTCTTGCTATTTTCTATTTTCTTTGGTCTCTTTGTGATGAAGTATTGGCTTTTTGAATTTGCACTTTCCTCTGGTGATGTGTTGCACATGTGACTAGCATATGTATGAATAGTGCTTTAAATTTTCCAAAAGGTTGTTGAAGCTTTTCAATAGCATGTGCCTTCAATAATACCATATTGATGTTAACATTACATTTTTCTCCTAATCTTTGCAATTGTAACAATTCCAAATTATAGAATTGTTTTAATACATGCATGTTCATACTTGGATTATTTATACTTAGAAACGACAATTTTACGAAACGAGAAAAATTGAGTCTTTAAAAAAGAGAAACATCTACATCAAAACTAAGACAATATACTAACTACAAGACATATGCATCAAAATAGTGCAATGACAAATAAATAGTACAAATAATTAGATATTGGAACGTTATCTATAAATTATTCTCTTCACCTCATTATTTGTTTTGGGAGATGTGGCAACAACATCACCATAAATAAAATTTCACTTGTGGGGGAAGAAAAAGAGTTCAAAATCATGTATTACAGTATCAAAAACTAATACAAAACATTAAAATTTGGGTGAAAAAAGAGTAAAAAGTATAGTTTTAAAATAATGCACTTTTACCCAATGAAAAACAAAGAATAGTTATTTATAGAGTTCTCATAACTACATAATTGAGACCTTTTTTACTGTTAACTCATAAATTCTCATTTGCAAACAAACAAATTCATCCTATGAAAAAGTTTGCCCCATGCTAGATATGTATATTTCTAACTCTAATTTTTTTATGAAAGCAACTTGACAAACTTTTTAGACATGACTTTGGGATTAAGAGACAAAAATTACTTTCATTAGAGGTAGTGAGAGAAATTGATTTCCTTATTGGATTTTTTAGGGACAAAAAATAACAAATAGAAGGGGAAAAAGGTAAAAACTTCAAATTAACTAAATATTACTTGGAGAATGTGATCAACAACAAAAAAAAAGTGATTAGTATACATCTAGCTGGAAGCAATTGTCTAGTCACAATTTCATATTAATCTTAGAACAACAATCAAATTTCAAAAGCAACTTAGTTACACTTTTTCCCCTTTTCATTTACCTTATGGACCAAGGCACAAATCAGATTTGTTTATAATATTATCAAAACTTTGATTGAAGGCTTAGAAATTAGATGGGCAAAAGAACCATCATTTTCATGTTAATAAAAATAAAAACATGTTGTCGATGTGATTAAAGTGCCACTTTAAAAAGATAATAAAATATTTTAATATTTATAAGATAGATAATTATTACTATATATATATGTTGTATTAAAAAAAAAAATATTACTATATGTTAAAAAATGGAAATTCAAATTTTCTAACTTTTCTCATTTGATAATGAATTTAATGTTGAATTTAAATAGAGTACACCTGACTTAATAATTAAAGAAAAATATAAAATCTAATAATAAAAAGAAATATGACCTAACAATAAAAAAAAAAAAAAAAGATAATATCTAATAATAAAATAAAAAAATAACTTAATAATATTTAATTTAATTATTTATAGACGACTTATTTTAAAATAAAATTTTATATTATTTAATATAATATCAAAATATACCTGGACGAACTAAAAAAAATGTCAATCTTCATCAAAATCGAACTTTATACAATATAATACAAAGGGTTACTTAGTAAGCAGAAAATATCTTCAAATTAGTAAAAAAGAAAGCAACTTTGAAGTGTAAATCCAGGTTTATTATACTTAATCCACCTCAAAATTGAACTTCACTGTTCATAACACATCCAAGGATTTGGCAAGTTTCAGATGCACTTTTATTTTTTCTTTTTCTTTAAACTTTATATTGTGCAAATCCTAATGCCATTGTTTTTCTACGCTCTTTAAAGCAGGTTTCATTCTTCTGCAAACCCGCAAGCGCCCCATTTCACTAATTTGTTTCTCAGATCATTTGGAGGAATTTCATTTTTGTTTGTTTTTCTCAAAACAATTCTCTCAGTTTTTTTCAATCTATTACTGAAGTTGCTCTAACTTCATTCATTCACGTGAAATTCAGACATTCTTTTGTCGTATTGTGCATTTCAGTTGTCTGTATTTCGATTCTCCCAAATGGGTTTCTCTTTTGAACCCAACTGATTGATTGTGGAACACAATTTTGTGGCTTTCTTTCTCTTTTGATGGTTTTGTGTGTAACCTAGGTTTTGTTTGCTAATGATGATTTGAAAGCTTTGATACGAGTTGGGTTTTGTTGAACATGGTGTTTTGCTTGATTGTTCATGTGGGTTTGTTTTGAAAGTTTACAAGCTTTGATCTTTCTGTATAATGGAGTCTTGGAATTATGGTTCTCAAGGGAAGGGGTTTTTGTCTGATGAAATGAATCCTCTGAGAAGCAAATATTCATTGTTGGGTTGGGAATTCAAGAACCCTTGTAGTTTTGGGGACAATATGCTTTTTTCCAATGGGGCTCAGCATGTGGAGGATCAGAGCTTTGGGGAGATGGAATTTCCCCAAATGGTTGGGAAACAATTGCCTGATGAACCTGTCAGTGATGTTTTGAATACCAAAATTGATGGAGGGAGAAGCTTGAATCTTGTTTTGCCAGCCTCTCTTAATCCATTTCATGGAGAAGAGGAATCTAGTTCAAAGCTTTCTGGTTCCATTGTTGAGTCTAGCAATAGAGATTCATCTCTTATCGATTTGAAGCTTGGTAGATTTATTGATCAAGGGGATGTTCATAGTTCCAAATACTCCAAAAAAGCTGCAATTTCATCTTCCACTGAGTCATCTACTTCTCATAAGAAAATGAGATCTCAAGGGGTGAATCTCCAAACTGCATTTTGCCAAGTTTATGGCTGCAACAAGGATCTCAGCTCTTGTAAAGACTACCACAAGAGGCATAAGGTCTGTGAGGTTCATTCAAAGACTGCTAAGGTTATTGTTAATGGCATAGAACAGAGGTTTTGTCAGCAATGTAGCAGGTTGGTTAAAGTTTACTTATTTTTTCAACTATACTGATTAGTGCTATCAAATCATGATTCTGTTCTTCAACAGCCTTTTTGATCTTTTTGTGCAATGATAAGAGGGGAGTGAGCACTTTGCTTATCTTTATTTCAACTATGAATTCTAGAAATTGCTCTCTCACTATGATGGGCTTATCATTAATCTAGACATGTATTGCTGTGATTGAGCTTGAATAGGTACTTTGATTGAGATTGCTGCTTGATTAAGGACTTGTTTTTACCTTCAGGTTTCATTTGCTTTCTGAATTTGATGATGGTAAACGAAGCTGTCGTAAACGGCTTGCAGGCCACAACGAACGCCGAAGAAAGCCTCAAGTAAATTTTCACTCAGGAAGGGCACAGAGGTTGCTTCAGCCATATAATGGTATACTCAAAATTTCATTTCTCTATATCCTTTAACTCTCCATCTTACTATTCTAACTCTTTCTCAAGATCTATGCACAGCTTAGTCATATGAAACTGTTCATTGTTTTTCTTTTTTTTTTGTACTTGTTATTTTATTTGATTTAGAAACTTGAAAGGTTTGGTTTGATCATTATGAGGTCATAAATTTGCAATGGGTGAAGCTTTCCAATGTTATTTCCATTTTTAGAGAACGATTAAACATCAAGGTTAGGCCTAGTTGAGATTGAAAAATTATGAGCCTTTTTGAGATTTGATCCCTTCCTTTTAGCCGTTCTTGTGAACCCTTTTTTGGGAACCTTCTGATGCTTCTTTCCCCCTTTTGGGGGAAGAGGAGAAGTGAATTAAATTGTGATGGTTCTGTTCTAACTGCCATTACTTGTTTATTGATTCATTTGGATTGTACAAGCCAACAACCACATCTAAAAAGTGAAAGTGTTACAGCTGTTTATTTGAACTTTGTTGAGTCTGGTTTGATACTTGGCAGATGAATTTTGCCTTTATATTGACATGAGTGTGAACCTAATGATATTTGAGACTGGCACTTAGCAAGTTTTTTGCTAGGCATTCTAGAATACATCGCTTTTTTAAAAAACCGGGAATTGGAGCTTTGCCCCACTACATACCCAGGAGCACCCGCACTCGTCTCAAAGTCTTGACTCAAGAGATAATAAGGGATATCACAGTTAATTTTACTCATAGGTTTTGAACATGGGACCTCCAAGAAAGCATGTTTTGAGATCCTAAGCCTCTGCCAACAAGGCCACTGAGTACATGCATATTTATCTCGTATCATATTTAAAGTAGTGATGTATCATATGATTGGTCATTTACAGATGGACAAGGCTGGTGAATAAATTAATAAATACATATCCTCCTTCTACTGCTGATGACGAGTTACAAAATTTTAGAGCTCTAGCTGAAAATAACATTTGGAATAATAATAAGAATTCAACCAATATCAATCTATTACCTTGTGTTTTACAAGATTAAACTCAGAAAAAGGGGAACTAGTCTAGTAGTCCTCAAGATTATGTTTCGAAGCTCTGATTTCCAGGTTAAAAAAAAAAGAAAAGAAAAAAGGATCATGCATCCATTCGATGAATACTAAAGAGTAAATAATCATTCAAATGTTTCACTTTTGTTCCTGTTTCTGAATTGTCCCATCTTCTGTCTGTCCATTCCCTCCATTTTATGCCTCTACTGTTATTATATAACTCAGGGGCAACAGAAATTGCATCAGTTTCCTAACTGAATAAGCTTTATAGTGGTATATAGTTTTTCATAAATTTGATATCATCCCAAACATGATTTCAAAGCCAACATCAAAAGCGAACAAACTAACCATTTTTCTTCTCTTCCTTCAGAGTTCATTGGTTTCCTTGCTACCAGCATAAGGTTTGAGCCTAAAAAAAATGTTGCAAAAGTCATCTGTGCGTCTGGCCGTAACTTATCTTTATGACTTTTCCATACTAGTACTGAAATCGACAAAGCGGCTTCTAGCTGAACTTAATAAGAACTGTGAAGTAACTGTAACTTGTTTGCTAACCAAAAGTTTTACAGTATTGAAAACTAAATAACTGTGTGGCAATATCTTGAATCTTTCAAGCTATTTGCCATGAGAGATTCGAAGTCAAATATTCCTGACAGGCTGACAGCTGTCTATCTTGAACATGTGCTGTTTGATTGCCTAGCTTTTTTAATATCTTCAACATCTAGTAGACATGTTTCAACAATTTGTCTTGGGTGTTCTAGGTGTATCTTTGAATGTGATTATGCTGTTCACAGTATCTTTAAAAATCTTTATTGATTTCACTATATTTGTTAACCACAACATCACGGATTTATCTTAATATCATGTATTTGATTCTCTCACTAATTAATCACTAAGCATATTGAATTCTTTCATGTTTTCAATGTATTAGACCATGCAGTTAACTAGCAACATGTAACATCATTAATATTCACTATACTAATTGAAAATTTCAGGCATTGGAGACAGTAGATTTCAGGAGAAAACATTGCCTGCAACTTCATTTATCTGCAAAGATATCCTGTCCAGTGGTCTTTACTATCCAGAGAAGCTTGGGGAAAATGATTGGCGTAAACGCATAAAAGTCGAGGGCAAGAATGATTATAATTCTATGTCTCCAAGTGCAATGAGTAATAGGCATCTGAGTATGAAATCTCCCTTGCTTCCCTATGATTTTGAAGCACAGATTCCTCCTTTTCATGGAAATGGAACTAATGCAGCACCTACAGGAAATATGTTAAGCGAGACAACTTGCCAGTATTCTCATAATATAGGAGGCCCGCATATCGACACACATCCATTGTTCCACCATGTTAACTTATCGAGCGAAGATTTTGGAGTTTATGATGCAGCATCAACCATCCAAGGACTTTCTGGAATTCCGGACTCTGGATGTGCTCTCTCTCTTCTGTCATCTCAATCACAAAGTGCATCAAGTCATCCGTCCATAGTTCACATGCCTCGTGCTTTCATTATGTCCGAGAGTCAATCGAATTACAGCATGAGTGAGCTCTCTGAAAAGCTTATGGGAGTTAGCTCACAGGCTTCTTCAACTGGGATTTCGAGTAAGTTCGCACCGGGGATGAGCGAAGCTCAAATGGGTCCCCTAATGACGTGTGAAAGTAGCGATCGAACTGTCACCTTTCAGATCCCTGATGGAGTTCTCCATCGATCGGGTTTGGCGAATGCCAAGGCTAATCTTTCCTATGAACACACTCCAACCATTGACTTGCTACAGCTTTCATCACAGCTCCATCGAGTGGAACAACAAAGGCACTCCATGCAGGTAAATAAATAAGAACATTTTACTTTTTCCCATTTAGTGAACGGATTCTGCCATATATTTTCATTTTTTTTATAATATGGACTCGAAAACAAAGCTAAGCACTCAAAAGGGTAGATTGGAAATTCTTGATTATCTTTGCAACCAACCCCTTAAGTTTTCTTTTTTCTGGCTTAAATAGGGAAATAGAATCTCTAGGACCCCAATTTGCCTTTACTTTTCTTGTTGAAATGTAATAGTTTCCTTTTGATAATACTCATTCGGTTTTGGGTTTGCCTTTTTCGTATCAAACGTTGATGAGTACGATGGCAGTTGCAAGGTATTGTTAGGAAAGCGTACTGGCATTTACTACCTTGTTCTTTGTGTAAAGCCAAATTTAAAGCAACTTAGAAAGTACTTGGTTTCTTCTTTCTTTTAGCCAGACAAGAAAAGCAGTTCCATCCCTGCTAGTTGGGAGAATGCTATACCAAAGATCACCATTGCTAATTCAATGTTGTCATTTTTTGTGTGCCTATTGTAGTATGACTTCTAGTGACTATTGGTAGATACTAGATAGTCCTTTTAACTCTCACTCATTTATTAACTTAAAAGAGAGTGAAAGACCTACTCACCCTTCTCCTATTAACACAAATTAGGCCCTCGCTCGTGGTCGGACAAGATTCCGAGTTGAGGAAAAGAAGTCTGAGTAGCCCTTTTGCTCTTGATGTCATTTAGCTTTCATATCAAGATAAATTGTTTATAGTTTCGACTGAAACCGAACACATCTTCTGAAACAGGACTCTGCATAGGAGACTTCGTGAAGGCTGACAAGGAGTTGAACTCGCCACGCCTATGTCAATGGTACATTTTGTTAGTCAAGGAGAGAATAAATTGTTGTATAATCTTCCTATCTCGTACCTCTAACCTTGTTCCTTTTGATTCTGTTGCTTTATGATATGATGCATTTATTTTGGGACTAACTAGTCGAATCCCGAAAAAATTTCGATGTAAAGTTAGTTTATACAGTTATTTTAGTTTTCAGAGATCTAAACTTTGATTAAGATGCTACATTTGTAATATTTATGATGTCTCATTGCATATGCCTCTACAGTAGAAGTTTTTGTTCTAAGAAGTTCTTCCTTTGTTTTCATCTCATCCATTTAAGGGAAATCAATATTTTCTTGCCGAAAAGCAATAAATTTTTAAAAAATTACTGAAGTTTGCTAGGTAGATTTGTGCACTTTGTTTAACAGAAAACTAGCGTTTTTGCAAAATTTGTCCCTATTTTCAAGACAATATTTTGAGATTGGCTTCTAGAGTTTGACCAAACACCTAACCGTGTGCATGGTTTGATTTGGTTTGGTTTGATTTTAATTTTGTTAATTTCATTCTCACTTCTAACAATAGAGAACCTCAATTTAGGCTAGATGTATATTTGTCTTCCATCTTTAGATAATTCAATTTAGTTGCTTATATATTAAAGATTTTTAGTTTAGTTAATGTATATGGCATGGGAGGAAAAATGATATTTCAAAGGAAGAAAATTCAGAAGCTCTATCAATACATTGTAAAAATATAGCAGTTGGGAATTCCTGTCAATTAGATTATATTTTTTCAAGAATTTTGCTAATTCTAACAGTATTTTTCACCAATTATGGGAATGAAATTGAAATAGGTTAAAACATAATACACTTCAAAACTTTTTTAATCAAAGGGTCCAAAAATTTAAAATGCCCCTAAAAGACCAGAACATATATTTAAACCTCAATTTATGCACATATTCTACAGTATAACACAGTTAACTAGAGATTGTGTTCTTTTTCCCCATAATCTTTTAGCACAAATTTGAACTTAAAAATGGAATCTTCATTAGTCATTGTCCCCATATTAAAATTCTTCTCCATAGACTGAAAAATCCAGTTCACAAAATGAAGGCCATTTGTAAAGTCAGTAATGCTTCAAAAGGCAAACATGAAACTTCCAGTTTTGCAAGAAAAAGACTGTAAAAATGTCAAAGAAACCAAACAAAAGAGAACAATCGCTAATTATATAATCATTTGAATCACCCAGCAATTGCAAAATAGCTAAATACTCATAAAACTATAGAAATATATGAAAACATTTTCTTTTACTGTGACCAAGGTCATAATGATAAGTGAATAATAGTACTGCATTCTCTACCATGCTGCTAAACCAATACTCTGAGCAAACGAATGCTAAGCCGGTAACATCGGTAAAATCTTTCGAGTATCGATAATCCGAATCAGATATCTACTTCTGGGCACCATTGGGCAGATTGGCAGCTTTGCTGTCTGATGGGTTCAGTTCATCCCATGCTTCAATCCAGGTGACCATGGCATCTGCAAGCTTGTCGAAGTATTCATCAACGCCTGCGAGTTTTGCTTTAACTTGCTTGGAGAGTTCGATGTAGCATTCCTGGACCGTGGTGCATTCTTTTGGAAGTTTAACAGCTTGGAAAAATGGTATCAGTTCTTCCTGCCAATAGATTCCCTTGTATTCTTTCTTCAGGTTCACAAATGGGTTGCTTGCTTTGCTGTGCCAAATGTAGGGCAATCCCGTCTTCACTCCGTACCCAAGATGGTCGCATATAACCTAGAAGATGAGATCCAATGGTACAATTATGATCAGTTTCGATTGAGGTATGGCAAAACATGGGAAACAAGAATGAAAAAGATTGAACCAGTTGGCCATGGGATGACAATGTACCTTCATGCACCAGCCAGCCCACATATCGTCATAGCGCCCAATAGGCTGACCATCACCCATGAGACCGAAATACATTGCTGGGCCGATCAGCTCACGATCAAATGCCAGATTCATCCCACACATGGGGAAAAGGGTTGACTTTGGAATTGTCAAGACTGCATCAACATACCTATGGTATAGATAAATAATCAGCTTAAGATAATTGGACAAGTAAGTGCTTAACTTTAGTGTAATGCAAAAGTTTATACCTTGTATTCCTCTCAAGAGGCTTCACAAGTTGGGTGGGTGCATCATAATCCGGGATGTTGAGCCACAGGCCATGAGACACTGCGGTTGGAACACCCTCTCGGAGACTAAACGGATATCCACGGACGAAGTCGGCACCCTCACGGTAAGGGTCATACAACGTATTGAAGAAGTTCGGTGTAGATGGGGTCAGAAGGTTCTTGATGTGCTGCTCAAGTGCATTGATGTCCTTCCCTGATGGATTCTTAGCAACCTGCAAGACCAAAACCAAGAACAATCCTCAAATCTATTCTTGATACCATTTCAAAACTTAACTTCTTTTCAACATCAACACACCCATAAAGAACTAACAAATCTACATGGATCCACAAAACTAGACCTCGTAGATCTTGGATCAGAAAGCTAAACTGACAGAACCTTGGCTCTAGCAATCCAAGACCACTTTGCTTGCCTAAGTGAGTAGCAGATCCACAAGCTTAGTAGCCATAGAAGCATAACTCCAATGTCACCATGTACGACCTCGTAACTATAAGGTTATCGGTTCGAATCTCTTTACCCAATTGTTCTAGAATCACAAAGATCCAAAAGCTTAGTCAACTACATTAGAAAATTCTAAATGGATCAGTCATCTCGGGTTAATTTCCAGGCAGATCTACTACATACGAATATATATATATATATATATATATATATATATATATATGTATGTATGTATATATTTTTTTTTTACTTATCAAACATGCAAATCTACAAACACACACAGACAGCTGCCATCATGCATGTAGTTCATAAATCTCAACCCACCCCACCAAAACAGAGCAAGTCAAAATCAACACTTCCAAGACAAGCCATAACAAAACAGAGAGCATTAAAAAAAACACCCCCAAATTCTAGAATTCAAGACAAGATCCAAAATCCCAAAAAAGGGCAAATAAAACCCAAAAAACCCAAAAACAAACTTACAAAGCAGTCATCATCAATGGTGTAGACATACTTCTTCTTGGAGACCATGTAGCCAAAGCACCGGCAAGCAGAATCCTTAAAGGAAATGCAGGCAGCCTTAGGACCCAGAATCCGATTAATGTCGTTTCGATTGTAGAGCTCGTAATCAAATCCCTTAGGGACGTTAATGACCTTGGATGGGTCGCCGTCCTGGACGATGATGAGATGGTAGGGCTGGAAAAATGGCCGCCACATCTCGAGGAAATCGAGGTTTCGAATCGTGGGTATCACGATGTCGAGCTCATCTTTGAGCAGTGGAGTCGGAGAAACATTGGAATCGGCCATTTGGGTCGGATTCGAATGGAGAGATTTCACAGATTTGAGCGTTTGAGGTTGAGATTTCAAGGGAGCTGCGGGGAGGGTTTTATATTTGAAAACAGAGTCCAATTCCAATTTATATTCTGTTTCTTTGATTTTTGGAAGTAAACGCATATTCTTTCGCCAATTCCTTTTTCTATACGTTTAAATATTAAATTGCTATCTTTTCAAAAAAAAATATATATATATATATATTAAATTGCTTTTTTTTTTTTTTACTAATTTCAACAAGTTTCTTTATTTAATAGGCCTTTAATGTTGAAAATTGTAGTTTCTAAAAAAAAAAAAATGTTGAAAACTGTATTCAAATTTTAATGTTGTGATTGATAAATCAATTTTAAGAGTGGTTCGAAGATTTTTTTTCCACTTTCAATTTTTGGTAAAATATATTTTTTTTAGATACATTTATTTTTATTTTTTTTATTAACTGATCTTTAACTATAAATTAAATCTTTAATAGAGACAATGAATAATTAAGAACAATGATTTGTTTATCTAAAAAAAAAAAAGAAGAATGATTTGTTATTTGCATATGCTTGTGAATAAAAGATCATATTTTGTAAAATCGTATGATTTAAAATTTAATTATAAAATCTTGTTGAGGTTTTCAAAATATATTCTTTTTGAAGTATTAGATTTGAAATCCATAAATTAAATTTATCTATAAAAATTTGAGGTATGAATGTACTTGTCCATTGCGCATGTAATCAATTTCAGACATATTATCGAATGAGTCGGTGGCGCAATAGTTTCATTGTCCGGTTGTAAATCAGTTCAACACTAGTGTCATAGGTTCGATCCCGATAATCGATATTTATCTCCCCTCCCCCGATATGTTTAAAAAAATCTCTGGCATAAAAATAATAATCTAATTAATTTATGGTTTGCTAGATTACATTATCTCGTCAGATATCAAGATATGTACAATTCAACTAATTAATTTAATTTCGTAAAAAAAAACTAATTAATTTATTATGGCTCTTAAATTTATACTAATATATTATTGACATAAAATAAAAATAAAATGAATAGTCATAAGTTTAATGAAACAATAACAACTATTTCCAAACTTAAAAGGAGTGTTTGTTTACTGTGTTTAAGGAGGATTTAAATGAATTTTTTCCTATAAATTTATATTTAAACGAATTTTTGTAACTCCTCAAAATAACTTATCCAATAATTTCTAATCATTTATTTATAATTATTTAATAATTTTTAATCAATTATTTATAATTACTTAATAATTTGTAATCATTAATTTTTAATCATCCAAAATAATCATTTTTAACCACTTATATTTATCCATTCTTTTTTTAATTACTAAAAATTACTACTCAAGCTATATCTACATCAAAATAAGTTTTTTACTCTAATTTCTCTACAAAAAAAAAAAAAAAAAAAATCCATTTAAACAAAATTTTGGCTACTACTCTCACTTTTTAACTACTCAAAATAACTCCTCAAACTAATTTCTTATCAAAATTTCATCCAAACACCTCCTAAAAAGTTAGCAATTATTCAAAACTGTAATTTGTTTTATTATTATTATTAATATATATATATATATAGAGAGAGACTTTTGGTACTCAATTTGAGACTTTTTTTTTCCTTTCTTTTGACTACCTATCATGAATCGAAAGGACAAATATCAATTCTTGGAATTAATAAACTAATTTACGACCAATGAAACCATTATTTTGGTGACTCATTTAGTGATGAGATATTTTTTAAACAACAACCAAGTTGAGACTTAATTTAACACTAACGTGTCAATTACACGCATCATGCTACTATATATATGAAACATCTAATCACGTTCTCCTCTACTAGCTAGCTATCATTAAAGGCGTTACCATATTAATTAATAGCCTTCCATAAAGCGTTGACATCAAACAAAGGCTAGCAGGTTGTACTTTCTAACTTAAAACAATATAACTACCATATCGTTACATGTTCATACTTGTTTTTTTTTTTTTTTTTTTTTAATGTCTGTGATAGTCTGGACCAGCTTGCGTGCACAAGCGCACCTCTACTAATATCACGAGGCATACCGTCGACCCTACAACATTTGGATGTCAAGGAAATTTGTATGTATTAATTTAAAATTAATTCCTAAATAAGTGGTCACCCTAAAATTTGAATTCATCACCTTATACACTTCAAGGCCTCTATGAACAATTGGGTTATTCATGATGATTCGTTATATGTTCATACGCGACATAAATTAAAAAATAATATTGAAAATAAATATTAACATATGCTTTAAACAAATCAGTAGTTTTGTCGGTCACATGGAGCAAAACTGGACCATTATTTTTACAAATATGTACATTTATCCAGCAAGATTACCCATGATGAAACATTATTTTTACAAATAATACTTTCAAAAGTCAAATTAAAGTTGATGTTTATAAAGATTTATCAAATAATAAAGGTAAATAGTGTGAATGTTTATTTTTAAATTAATTAGTGATGAGAAAATAGTTTATCTAAAAAACTCGTTTTCAATGTAAGACAATAATGGGACCATAATATATTTTTCGGATGTTGTTTGAATTTAACAATCTTAAATTGAATTTCAATTTAATTTTATTAGATTGAATATATATTTGAGTTTAATGAATTTTGATACATATTAAATAGAGTTGACATTCATCTCAAAATTAATTAATGATAAAATAAATATCCACTTATCTTATAAATATTTATAGGACACTTTATTTTTTCAATACTTAGACAAGGGTGGAATCTAAATCAATTAAAAAACAAAACAAAACAAGTAACAATAGACAAAAATGAAACAACGAAAACATATTTTAAAAATCTTGAAAGATTAGCTAAATTATTTATTAAAATATATATATATAATAAACTAGTAGTACTCATTTCATATTTGGTTAAAATATCCTTTTATATATATATATTTTTTTTTTTTTACTTATATTTTACTTTAATCAATATATTTTTCAAAGGTTCAATGTTAGCCTTAAAATTCATCTTTACAATCAATTTATTATGAAACAAATTTAAACAATTTAGTTTTTGTTGGCCTTCAGTTTTATAAATTTGAAAGTCATGTTTATTTTTTACATGAAAACTATATATTTTTTTTTTTTGGGATTACATCATTTACATGAAAACTATTAAATGCATGCATATGACTGTAGTCAAATCTCAAGGCTAAATTATTTTTTAACAAACAAAAGTGTTTAATTTTTATTATGAATTAAAAAGTTGGTAGTAAAATTGAAAATATAGTCTATATTATATTTTAGTTTGAAGTCTTTTTGAGGTGGTGGGCGACCGTCCAAAATTGACTCCTTCAAAGCCGCCGCCGGCGAAGTTATGTGGTTATCGTACGATTTGAAAATGATGGTTGCCAAAATTATTATTATTATTAATAATAATAATAAAAAATGCGTCTATTTCCTTAAACTGCGACGTTTTCACGAGTTTGACTTCAGATCTCGACCGATGCCCACCGGTTACCGCTCTTTTGTTTCAATTCGACTAACGGTCAAATTTTAAAAGTATATGGCCACTAATTTAATTCATTAACATAAATGGTTTGATAAGACATTTTTTTTTGTATCGTACTTATTTAAGAGTAGATAATTATTTTGAAAATATCATTGTCAAAATTTAAATAAAATATTTTTAAAATAAAAAATAAAAATACCATATTTTAATATTTCTCTCTCCAATAATCAAAATTAAAATCCTCATAAAGTGACTCAATTAGTTAAATAAGGTCTTGAAATATATAAGGTGAGTAGTTCAATTTTCATGGTTCACCTATTTAAGAATAAATTTTTACATATTTTCTTAGCATCCAAATAAAGTGGAGTTAAATCATATATTCGATGATAATAGTTAAAATGCGCAAAACTATCGATATCAAATAAAAAAAAATCAAAGTCATTCTTTTAAAACAAAAAATATGTGTTCGAATTTTTGACATAGATTACTCATAAAAGAAATACAAAAGGAGAAAAAAGTGTTAGAATTGCGTGTCCTTTTTTTATAAGATAAGGTGAAACGTCAAATCATATAGAGTGACCAAAAATTAGGTATAGAAACTCAATTATAATCAGTGTCGCATTCTTTACAAATCAACGTGTCAACAAAAAGAGGAAAAAAGTGTAAAGTTGGGTCGCAAATCATACTACAAGATTGAAGAAAAAGAGTTCATAATTTGTGACTAGTTTGTAAATATCTAGTTTCATTATATTAATAATAATCTAACCAACCTAATTATAAGCATGTTATTATTATTATTTTATATATATACAATAATTATAATGGTAGAGTATACTAGCACACAAGTGAGAAATATATCAATAAAAGAGTAGCTCAACCACATTCGTATCTATCAAATGATTGAGAAGCTAAACAAATTAATTAATAAATAAAATATTGTATAAATAAACGACAAATGAGGAAACTAGTCAATTTCATGAATAAAAATAAAACAAGATGATCTGGTTAATATAATTTAAGTTCTTCTCTAATCATTTTCGATTCATCTAATCTACGATTGAACTAAAATTATCTAGTTCGATTCGGTTGAGCCGATAAATCCACAAACTCTGGGGTATATATGGGTTAGGAGAAGTTAACCTAAAAAGTTGGGTTTGTCACTTTACCAACATAATCCAAAATATCTTTCATCAAACTACATACACAATATTTTTCCAATTGGTTTGGGGTTTGGGTTAGACACATTGCAAATATAAATAACTTATATTAAATTAATTATAAACTATTCATAAATAAAATAAAATTTTCAACTATAATCATATTTTATTTTATTTTTTTGAAGAATTCAACTATAATCATATAAATGTAATGAAATTGATATAAATAATAAATATGTAAAACATCAAATTAGAAGTCACTTATCATTAGTCTTAAATTTTGTAATTCCACGAGCTACATAAATCTAGGTTGATGAAAACAATTTTCTATACTATACAATAACTTTTACAAGTTACCGAATAAAAACTGTATTATAATCAAGAGCCCAATTAATATATCAGATTCTGATGAACAAACTGTTTGTATTTCTATGTAATGGTTTTGAATTTTTTTTGTCATTAGGCTGTTTTCAATGACACTGAGGAGTTTGTTCTATATATATCAATAGTTGTGACATTGTTGTCCTTTGCTAGCCTATATTTTGAATATGAATTGACAAGATTTGAATGTATACAGATTGTTATTATTTGTGATGCTCCACCAACAGAGAGAGTAGCGAGGTCGCCTTCAAACCACGTCGGGGTACCCCGTGTTGAATAACATTGCAAGATTCTAGATCATTCAACCATTTTCTAGATGTCCAAAGAAGATTCTAGATTGGTGAAGAGAATTCTAGAACACCATTTGTCTAAGATTGGTGAAGAGAATTCTAGAACACCCTTTGTCTAAG
>JBBMEF010006698.1:0-24268 GCA_037832685.1 Sicyos baderoa | reverse complement strand
GGGTTGGGTTGGAGAATTGATCAACCCGAATTTTTGGGTTGGGTTGAAAATCACCTCAACCCAACCCATGTTCACCCTTAAGCTAGTATTGTGGCCTTTCTCGTGGGAATTTCTCTTTCTTTCTTCTGCAAACATGATAAATAGTTCAATTGAAAGGTGAGTTGTCAAAATGGAGAAGAGAGAAGAATTCAAGGAGAGAGAAAAAAAAATTATTTAAAATTTAACCATGGTTAACTCTAAAGTTTGATGAGGGACTATTTTTAAACTTAATTTAAAGTTGGAAGATTAAATTTGGACATTTGAAATTCTAGGGACTAAAGTGGAACAACTCTCAAAGTTTAGGGACCAATATTAGACTTTTGAAAGTTTAGGGATTAAAATAGAACAACTATAATAGTCTAGGGACCAAAATGATAGTTTAACCTATTTTTTTTTTTCTTTTTAGTGCTGAAAAAATTGGACTTATTTTAATTGTCATCACTCAATTGAAATTGAAAATATTAAGGTTGTGTTTGATAAGTGGTTTTTTGTTTTGGATTTTGAAAGTTTAGATTATTTTTATTCAAATTTTTATGATGTATTTTATCTTTTTTATATTATGTCAATTTTTTTTAAATAAAGTATGTAGATATTATCTAAATTTTAGAAATAAAAATAATGGTTTGGAAGCTACTTTATTTATTTCCAATTTTTAATTTAATTTCTAAAATTATAGGTAATATATAGATCTTTAAGTAAAAAAATAGTTATTGTATACTTAAATTTCAAAACAAAAACTAAAAATAAAATGATTATTGAACGGAACCTAAATTGTGTAATTATTATTATTTTGTTGTAAATGGCCTAAACTAAAGACTATATTAACTGAATATTATTTCCATAAGGATAGAAAATATATGTACACAGATTGAAGACTATTTGTTATACTGGTTAAGTTATCGATCATATAAGTTTAATTTTCATCTTTTTAGTAGGCTTGCCTCAATTTTTGTATATGCAAATCTCTTCGAAGAAATTATTCTTAAAATTCTTGAGTTTGTTTTATTAGATATTTTTTTTATTCTTATTCAACTATTCTCAAGTGAAGGTTTTAATAAATTAAAAATTAATATTTAAGTAGATGATGATATATGGATTAAACTCACCACATTTTGATTTCTTCCATGATCACACTCATGATGATTATAATACCACATTATTACAACATACTCTAATGTAACAAGTGAAACTATTATTATTCTATAAAAAAAAAAGTGTGTAATTATTATAATTGGAATGATGAATTAGGAGCTAACCCACATGAATTAGAATATTCTAATTTAACTTAGTTTACTCTTTAGCTCATCTTAAACAACACACTTGTGATGATAAAGTGATTATATATTGTTCCCCTCAACTTGTAGTTGTATATTTAAAAATATTTCTCAACTATATATAATATGTCTCCCCTTCTTCAAATTGTTGTAAAAATATATTTTTTATTTATCTCGAAAGCTTCTCAAAAGTCAACGGAATGTGAATTGTTGATGATTTTTGGGTATTTTTTTATTGGGTTCTTAGAGATCCAAAGTTGTTAAGGCTTTGGTTTGTATTAATTTCTCGTATTCTCATATTCATTTGTTTATATATTTCGTTGATTGCTTGGTCAAATTATGGGTTGTGGAATAAGGTCTTCAACGTGTGAGTGATTGAGTGAGTTTTTGTTCACTTGGTTCGATCTTTCTTATAATGAAGGCTTAGTTCTTCAAATATGGTTGTTTTATGGGGATTTTTCATGTATAACAAAAATGGAGTACAAAATTACATCTATAACACATTTTTATCAAAAATTGGTTCATAGTAAAATTTTAATTGATTGATATCAATCACTGGTAATTGATTGATAAGCTGAATCACTTAACAAATTGATTGATATCAATCAAATACTGCTGATTGATATCAATCACTTGGAATTTTGGTATAAACCAATTTTTGATAAAAATGTGCTATAATTCTAATAGAGGGTTCTAAAGTTGGTATACAATATAATTTCTCTTGTTTTTATTGGGATTTTGTTTGCTTAAAAAAAACCATTTTTATTTGGGAGTGTTTGTTTGTCATATTTAAGGAGGAGTTAGATTGAGAATTTATCGACCCGTCTTTGAAAAACTACATCGAAACGAGTTTTTATAACTTTTGAATATGGACTCCTCATTTATTGACTCATCTTTGAAAAACCACTCATTTCCGACTGCTTAATCATTTTCAATCCTTTAAAATAATTTATTTTCAATTGTTCTTTTTTTAACTACTCAAAATAACTATTCAATCTAACGTTTCATCCAAACAAGGTTTTGATTCTAATTTTTATAAAAAACAAAATAATACATTCAAACGAGTTTTTAACTACAAACTTTATTTTTTAACTTTTCAAAATAACTCTTCAATCTATCTTCTCATCTAAAAACCTCCTCAATCTAACTCATAATTCTGTGTGAGATCTGAGGCCTCAAGGCCATGTGAATTACTTGTCCGAGTGCAAGCCCAAATCAAACAGAACTTATAACTGTTTTTTTTTTTTTAAATCAAACAGAACTTATAACTGTTTTTTTTTTTTTAAATCAAACAGAACTTATAACTGTTTTTTTTTTTTAACAGTCAAAACTACATCATATTTACTTGAGAAAGTGTTAGATTACATCAAAAGTGATAACTATTCATAACTAAGAAAACATAATTAAAGTATTTAATATACACCTCAAGAGTTAAAGTATCTACCTTTTTCATTGGAGTCGGATTTAAACCTTAAACTTATATTTTGCTGTAAATCTTGTTTTTTTTTTTTTTTTTTTTTTTTTTTGAGATTACAATAATTGGAGGTGAGAGGAGACTCGAACCCAAAACCTCTAAATTCTAGGTGAACCTTTAAAGCTCATGAATTAAAGTATATTGATAGTCTTTAAGCTAATGAGTTTAAAGTATATCGATAGTTTTAAGAATGAGTTTAAGTATTTAATTTTCAAATTCACTAATAGATTGGAAAATTAACATCAAATGATCAAAATCAACCTTTTACTTTTGGACTAGAGAATTAACAAAACAAACAAAATATCCAACAAGTTATTGTCAATATTAGTTAGTAAAGACATTTTAATATGACATAAGAGTTTGAAAGCAATAGCTAGCTCCTACTTCAAATATCTCATCATATATTATTAAAATCACCATTCATATGGAGCTTTTATATGCATTCTTAAGATGCACATTCATTTATAAATAATTTTTTAGAAACTTTTACACAAGTCAATTTTAGAACATAAATTAGTGATCAAATTAACCTACCAATGACATTATTGCAAAAAGCAACAAGACAATAAAGATGATGCAATACCTACTTGTTTTTCCACCAGTGCTTATCTCCACAATTTATAAATTATAACAAAAGCAAAGTTAGGTCATTTTAAAAGAAGGTCAACAAAAGTCAGCCTTTTGTTTTCCATCATTTATTTGGGAAATAAAAAAATGTGGTGGTGAATAATGGGGTGTGATATAATATAATCAACTTGCTATATGGCTGCAAAATTAATAATATTTTAAACTCTTAAAAACTAAATTTTGGTTTGAATTATTATTATATTATTTAACAAAACTTGATAAGCACTTCTATAATCTCCATATATTCCTCTTTTGGATAGAACTTTGTTTTTTGTTTTTTGTTTGTTGAATTCTTATGTGTACTATAGAGTACTTGATTTGGTTGGATATGTAGGGAAAGATTGTGTATAAAAGCAAATTAACAATTCAAGAAGAGAGAGAAAGTGAAAAAGAAGATATTCTTTTCTTGAAAAAGAAAAAAAAAAAGAAGATATTCTTAAGAAATAACATATTACTCTGTGTGTCTCGAATCTTTATTTTTATATTAAAAAAACATTTTATTTCAAAATAATTTTTGTCTATATTAATGGTGAGCTATAAATTAAACTTAAATTTTTATGACATTACTTGGAAGATTCATTCATATAATATCAATTAGTTTTTAAACTCAAATAATTTTTTCTTTGCATTTCTAAAACAATGAGAACCAAACATTCTAGCCGAAGTTTTGCAAATTCACAAACAAAACTAAGTTTCTCACCATATTATCTTGTAAGGTTACTTTTTTTTTTTAATATGTGAGATTTATTTTAACTCATTATAAAATTATTGGGAAATTATCTTTTAATTAAGAAGCTTTACAAAACGAAAGTCAAAAGGTACGTAATCGTCTTAGTTGATCTTGTCCACTATTTTTCACCTTTTTATAATTATAATTTTGATATTTGTTAATGTCATCCAACTGTAAACAGCTTTAGTTATGTTTAATACAGCTTTAGTTATGTTTTATTAAAATATAATCAAAGAAATTTCCTGTTAATTCATTGAAAATAAAATCAGATTTTTTTTTTTAATACATATATTAAAGGAGGGACAAACCAATAATATAAAAGTTAAAATAAATAAATATAAATTCAGATAATCAACTACGTCACCCACCAATTCCGTATCATAATTTATCTTTTACCTAAATAAAAACCAACATGATTCAAATTATTTCCTCAACTCCATTCTCTATCTCATCAACAGCCAATGGTTTGGGTTTAATTTTTCAAAACCAAACACATAGCCAATATTCACATATTAGTGCATAAATATTGAGGATACATCCAAATTATAATTAATTAGGCTACCCATGTTGCAATCTTAAACAATTTTTTGATTTGAAATATCAAACGCAATCAAAACCACTCATAATTATTTATTTGTTAGCTCATCTTTTTAGGAGAATGGGCCTACATTAATAAATACTTGGCTTCAAGCCTTCAATTATCTTCTCTCTATTTTCTTTTGTTTTCCCCTTTTTTATTTATCTACCTCTCTCCCTTTTTTTATTCAATAATATATTTTTCATTTTTTTCTTACCTTTTTTATCCTTTTTTTTAATGTAATTCTTTCATCTCAATTCCACAATTAACACATGATCTATTAGATTGTTATTTATTTTTTACTTCATTTTTTTTTAGAGCCTTACATTTAGTTTAGGTGACATTGAATGTCACAAATTTTTTACACTTTTTAATATTTTCTTTACAACATAATTTTGTGTGACATCCATGTGTAGAGGAGTTTTACTTTTTTTTTTTTTTTTATTTGTTTGATCTGTCATTTAATCTAAGATGGAACTAGATATCAAGTTCTACATTTGGCTATATCACAATGCAATTGGGATTTTTTATATAAAACTCCCTCACTACTTTACAATTAACTAAAATTAATCACATGAACTCAAAAAAAAAAAAACAAAACAAAACAAAAATTAATCACAAATCAGAGCAACTCATCTCATAAATTCAATTTCCAGTATCATTTAATTAAATACAAAATACAAACAAGATGATCCCAATTTCCCCCCTCTAATGTACTCTCTTTTTCTTTTAAACTCAATCCAAACATATTATCATTTCCACTATTTTTTTATTTAAACTTTTACATTAAAAAAAAAACTTAGATTCTTTAATTTGTACAACAAAATTAAAATTACCATCATTAATCTAATTTCCCATCCGGTAAAAAAAACTCCGATCTGAGAACGGCCGTCGTAAAATCAAAACACAGGCTGATCGGGAACCGCCATAGCCACCGAGCTCGTCGGAGATGCAGCAAAAGAAATCAGATTTATCCATCTTCGCCATATTCATCGAGAAATTCCTCGCGATCTATTCTGAGAATCTTTAGCATCGTTCAGGTAAACTTTAACATCGACAGCGTTAAACGGATTAGTCGCCGGATTCCCGCCGTTTTCCTCGAAGGCAACGCGGAGGCGGCCGACGAGGGCGACAAGGCTGGTCCACGGCTGCCGAGTCGGGCAATCGCACCGGAGATCCGTCGGGTGACGGGTACCGAAGTTGCCGCACGTGGCGGCGTGGACCTTCGTGTCGCCGTAACCGTCGAGGTAGCGGAGGAAATCGACGGCATTCGCTCCGCCGAAGCCGGCGAGGCTCAATGTCGGGGAGTGGGTTCTTAAGTACTGCCGGAATTTAGTCCAGTCCTGCCGTTTCAGAGTCTCGTACCTGCTCATCAATGGCGGTGATCGAGCCGGCATCGAGAGAGATGAGCGGTACTGGCCGTGGAAACCGTTTGAGGAGGATTTGGTTGCGGCGGGGGAGGAGTTTCTGCGGCTGAGAGCGGCGGCGGCTGCGGCGGCGGCGACGGCGGCCGACATCTCTGAAAAAACAGGGGATTTTTGTGGGTTTTAAATTTCTTGGGCGTTTGGTAATTGGGAGATGAAATTTGAAGTGGGTATTGTGGGATTAGAATAGGGAATTGGGAATTCGGAGAAGGAAGTGATTTTTGATTTGAAATTGGATGAAATTGTTTTGAAACGAGGGAGAACTTGAAGAACAAGGAGAATGGGAAGAGAATATAAAGAGTTTTTTTTTTTTAATTTTAAAATTTTTTTGTTTGGAGGATTGGGGTGGGAGACAGGTGGCAATGGAAGGAAGAGAATGGGGACCACTGGAGACAGAAGTGGGCCCACAGGCTTGACAGAGCCACGTCATGGAATTGAGTGACCATATTCATTATGATATATGATATTGAATTTTGGCTGTGGATAAGTAGAGCTTCTTTTACCTACGGTAACTTTTTATAATTTATCATCTTTTATTATATAATATGCTTTTCATTTAATAAAAAAGTTATAAGTTGATTGTCACGTTTCTTTTTATAGTGCTTGTAGATAGAATATTCAATTCATATGGACATGCCAAGTCCGTGAGTTCAAGTTGTTAATAAAAAAGACATAAGTTAATTGTCATTCCAAAGATAACTTGCATTTGTTATTATTTTGAAATCGTAATTATTAAATTAAGAAAAAAAATTGTTAGAATTGAATTAGCACTTCTATTTCATAAAAAATAATTGACTTAATTAAAAAAATAAGAAAAAATAATTGACTTTATTAAATCGCATAAAAAATAATTGACTTTATCAAAAATAAAATGTGAATTTGCAAATGGATTAAAAAATATATCAAAAAAGGAAACAAAAATAAGACATAATCAACATATATATCAAATCAATGTTTTAACTTCCAATGATACTATATGTACTAGAATAATCAATAAATTTAAATAATTTTTTTTTTGAAAACAGTAAATTTAAATAATCAAATTAAAAAAAAAAATAAATAATTTTAACCAACATATCACTCAAATGAAAACTCCACATTTTATTCAAAATAAATAAATAAAATGAAAACCTCCACTTTCGTGACAATCTAAAACTTTGATTGTAAACATTAATAATAATAATAATAATAATAATAATAATAATAATAAATAAATAAAACTATTGTTTTGTCAGTTGAGAAAAATAATAAAAACTTTTTTGAGTGATGTAATGTAAAGAATTGGCATTTTTCTCTTGTTTTATTGCTTATGGTCGAATAAAAGGTGACGTGACATTTTAGTTTGGACAAATATATATTAAGATAATCTTTTTAAGTTGGAGATGTTAGGACATTGTCATTTCTTTTTCTTTTCGTATATTTTTACTTGGAAATTATTTCCAAAATGGAATGCTCCCTCTCAATAGATTACTTCCATTATTAACTTAAATTCCATTCGTCGCCCTCTCAATTATTTAGCCCACATATATGAATGAATATGCCTTATGCTCAATAATTACATCTTTCTAAGTTAACTGTCTCTAATCACATCTAATCTTCAATTAAAAAAGGAAAACAATTTCGCATCTAATCTTATTATTATATAAATAAAGTATATATCAAATACCGTTGAAACTTTAAGTTACTTAGTTTAGGTTACATTTGAATTGTTTATCGACAATACATAATATTTTTCAGTATTTCAATTTATACATATGTATATATGTTTTTCTTAATATATTGACAATTATTGAAAATGAGAGATTCTCTTAATTGAAGATATGGCCATTACTAGTTTCGTCCTCAATGCGATTGGGCTGTGAAAGGGTTTGTTATGTATATAATATATAAAAAAGAGAAATAATAGAGTTTTTTTAAAAAACGAATGATAAAATACACCACAAAATTTGTGATTTGAGTCCTATAATTTTCTATTGTATTTAAAAAAAAATGATAAAAAAAACACTTTATTCGACTAAAGATAATAGTTTCAAACATATGACCTACACAAAACCGATTAAAGTTAATGTTTTTTATCTTATTATTATTTTTATAATTAAGGTGATGAATGGTTAATTCTTTATATTCTACGGAATTATTTTCACTAGACAAATGTCTGATTTAAAAATAAAAATAGTTGATTGTCACAATTTTTTACAAAAAATTAATTCTTAGGTCACGTCATAACAAGTCACAACATATTAAAAAATAATAATCCTTTATTGTGTGTTTTGATTATTTTCCCTCCACTTTTTCTCCCATTGTGACGACAAATACACACCGTGCTTAGTTGGAGAAAAGGAAATATATAAAGTGAGGAAAAAAAACAAGAAAACAACCAAACAAAAAAGATAAAAGAAGAGATATCACACCACTTTTCTTTCAAGTGTACCTAAATTTACTATTCATTTTGAATATATCAAACCCTACTTTTTTCACATAATTTTATTCTTTTTATTCCAAATTTTGCATTTGATTATCACCCATATATCTTCAGAATAGATCTCTTCCCATTTATTCTTCTTGACTTAGATGCTCAATTCAAGATATTGCAAGTTCAAAAATATCTGAAAGTCTCTTAGTATTGACTAATTATTATACCATTTAAAATGTAAAAATATGTGTAAAAAATTAATATCGACATAGTTCAATTAGTAAAAAATAGTAAATAATAACATAATTCAATTAGTATAAGATACTAATAGTTGAAAGTTACAAATTTGAATATTTTACCCAATTATGAGTGAACTAAAAAACCAACATAAAGTACAATTTGTTGGAGCCTTTATCTAGTTTGGTTTTCGTATTGGTAATCTTGTTTGGTTTTCGTATTATCTTAGAGCCTTTATCTAGGGTTTGTTGGATCTCCTTCCTACAATTTGTACTATAGAAACAAACGTAGAGTATCTTTAAAGGTAAAAATAAAAACAAACACAAACCAGATATATATTATCAAATAAAAATAATTAAATCATATGGGTCGGTAACGCGATTGGTTATCTTATTTTGCATTAACCAATTTTCACTCTACGATCATATTATTTGAGAGGGTGGTAATTCAGTTTAACATAACAATCACTAGAGAAACCCTATAAATATATAATGCTTCTCTAATAAATAAATAAAGACACGTTGATTTTCAAGTTTTAGTGTTAACCATTTTTCAGTTTCAAAATTTTGGCTTAAAATTTTAAAATATTTATGAAAAATGGATAACAAAATAAAGAAGCTTATAATATAAAAATAGTATTTATAAGTTTATAATTAAAAAAAAAAAAAAATCAAAATAGTTGTCAAATATTGTCTAATAAATCTACTATCTAATCTGTAATTTTCAAGATGAGAACCATACATCTCTTTTGCTATGGTTTAGGGAAATAAAATCCAAACTCATTTAAATATAAAGAATTTGATTCGGAGCTCAAGTAAGATTCTCATCCATCTAACGAAAATTAAACCATTTAAGAACTCTAGTTACACAATATAACTCTAATTCAAATGTTGCAAACCATTTAAGAACTCTAATTACACAATATAACTCTAATTAATCAAATGTTGACAAAATGAACATGACAAATAATAGAAGTGGTAGTGGTGGAATTGAAAAGGAAGTAAATAATTAAGGAGAGTGTTTATATATTATAATCATTGAAAAAGACATTTGAATCCAAAAGAAAAATGAAATGGAAGGCACCATTAATGGAGTTTGAATGTGTGAAGAGATGGAATTGTGTGGATGATTGGGAAGTTTGGAAAGGGTTGGGTAGACCATTGGTGACCACAATTCCACTTAGGTATCATTTAATAACCTCATATATCATCTGATAATGATGCCCTTAATTTGTTTATCTACTAGTAACTTTTTTTTTATATATATTGAATTGGAAGTGACATTTAAAGTTTATTTCATATAATGTCACTTCTTTTCTTAAAAAAATAAAAAAAAAGAATGTCACTTCATTTGAAAAATAAAGTTGCTCTTTGTGTTTTATTAATCAATCATATTGTTTGAACTAAATGTAAACCAATTATTTTTTTAAAAAAAAAAGTTGTAAAATAAAAAAATCTTGTAATTAGTTTTAAGAAAATACATATTTGTAAAATAAAAAAGAAGCTACCTATTTTGGTTGATTTGTTCATCCTGAAAACATACCAAGCAAAAAGATTTTAATTCATTACAATATTGGGAGGAGAATTCGAAAACTCTTTATTACACTGAATCACTGCTCTACAAAAAATAAATTTTAATATATATAAAAACGTGTTTAAGAAAACCAAATTTAAAGGTCTATATATATTAATGAGTCGGTGATATGATTGATTATCAAAATATTCATAAAATCAATATTTGCAATCTCCTTTCTCAATTTACATTAAAAAGATGCCTATATATTGGAGCCATGGGCCTACCCTAATTTTTTTTTAACTTTTTCTTCTTTTTACATTGGCACTATCCTAAATTTTCAACTGCGTAAAAGTTAAATCAATAAAATACTAAAAATTCATTGATGGAATGTATAATCTCACACAAATTTATCAACACAAATAGTTGTTCAGCGACATTAGTGTATGTTTAATGACTAAGAGGTCATGAAGTCCCATCCACAATTGATGTGTATCAAAAAAAAAAAAAAAAAACTCACATAAATTTGTCTTTTTGATATTTTATTGACATGTTAGGTATGAGTTAGGTTTAAATATTAATATGGTATGCATAATATGTGGACTATTCCGTATTTTGATATTTTATTCCGAATTTGATACTATATTAAATCATCGGCTTAAATTGATATTTTTAAAAATGAAAAGTATATATGAAACTTGAAAATCTATCTTCTAATTTTTGTAGCTATTATATCTTGTTACATTTCTTTCGTTTCTTATTTTATTTTGCATTCCTTCCATATTTATAATCTTATACGAGTCAATATCCAAATTTCACTTATAAAAATGTTATTATTAAACACTATAATAAAAGAAGATTTTTTCTTATAAGCTTTATGTTGAAAAAAAAACCATGATGTTCTTTTCACTTCAAATAAACGTAAAATCTTCACAACCATCTCGATCGTATAGCCAACAACACATCGACACAACATCGACATCGCGTGGTATGGATTCGACTTTTTATTGCTTAGAATAATTTTTCATGGACAACCAACATGGATAATAATATGCTCACAAATAGTAACATTTGAACCAAACAGTCCATGTTAAGAGCTCCTAATGCTATGCAATGTCACAGACAATAGTACCAAAATAGCTTGCAACAGACCAACATGCATTCACACACAACAAGAGAAGAACAATAGCAACAAATCTCTTTGAAAATGGAGGATTCTCTCTTAGGATATGTTCATGAACCCAATGGGGACTGAATAATTTTAGTTGGCAATAATTGAAATCTTAGTTTTTTTTTTGGTAAAATTACAAATTTGATTTCTTTAAAAAAAAGTGAGAGAAAACTAGATCATAAAACCTTCAAAATAGTCACTGATATGCATAATAGCCTCCGAATTGAATATGTGATAATTTGTTATTCATGTGTCAATTATAAGATACTTTTTTTTAATTTTTTTTTTTGATGGTTAGATGAGTAGTTGGTGAAATAAAAATAGGTTGAATTAAATGATAGTTTCTTTGAAGATTGACAACTATATATATATATATATGAAAACCACAAACCCTATAGAGAATACCATTAAATGCGAGTCAAATAACGACTTTCAAAATTTAACTTATAATCGTAGAATTGAATTAAATTACAATCAATCAACCAAATTAACACGGCACCAATTTATCTATTCAATTGTATAACTCACACTATCAACCAAATACTTAGAAGATTCACTTCAATTTATATATAAATAGTTAATTTTTACCTATTTAATTAAAATTTATATATAAATAGTTAATTTTCACCTATTTAATTAGAATTGAGATATTAACAACATATTCTATTCACTAGGTTTTATTTTGGTTTAAATTACCTTTTTATTTATTTTTATGTTTGGTAGGAAAATCAGATCATTTGTATTTAGTTGATCAATGTTTGTGTTCCCTTCTTTGAAATCTACTCTGATAATATATATATATAGTTTAAACGCATGACATAATTTCATTTTCTACTTTGAACTTAGCTCGACAATACCATAAGATTATTGAATATGTTAATTTAAATTCGAGAATCAAATTTGATATAGTTGAAGTGATAATCACGAATATATCCTAACTCATAATCTATTGATTTAGGTCAAATCACTACAAGATCTAGAAGTGACAGATATTTATATGATTTTGGTGAGTTATCAATAAATTTAGTTACAACACTATCATATGAAAACATGATTTTATTCTAGAATAATCAAAGAGCATCATATGGTCCTAGGTTTGCCACATGATCTACATAAAAAAAGCCAATGAACTAGGAATAGTGGTGCAGCTCCAATGACACAAATAACAACATGAAAGTGAAATCGACCGCCTTTGTTGATAGAGATTTGAAATGTGACAATAAATCTTAACGTTTCCTTTACTCAATAAAAATAGAAATGAGTTGGAATCAAGACAAAAAAATAATAATTAAGGCCCCTTTTGATGACCATTTGTTTATTGTTTTTTGTTTTTCAAATTTAAGCCTATTTTTTCTCAAATTTCCTACAATTTGTTTCATTCTTTCTATCGTGTATATATCTTTCCTTAGGAAAGTAGGGGAAGACCAACCAACTTTTTAAAAAAAAAAAAAAATAGCTTCTAAAGTTTGTTTTTGTTTTTAAAAGTTGGTTAGTATTCTCCTACTTTCTTAAAGAAAGATGAATAAATGATAGGGAAGATGGAGCACATTGTAGTAAATTTGAGAGAGAATAAATTTAAATTTAAAGACAAAAAACAAGAAATCAAATGGTTATCAAACGGGGGCTAAAAGTTATATATTCAAAATGTAAAACTTTTATAGTTAAATAGAAGTCAAGACATTATATGTATGTTTTAGATGTTAGGTGAATAATTTCTATAATCCGTATGTATGTATGCATTTTTTTTTTAATCTAGGAGTGGGAACTTTTTTTTTGTTGAGAAAACTAGGAGTGGGAACTTAAATGTTAGTAATATGTTTATGGAAGCAAACAAAGTATAGAAACCAACATATTCAACAAAAATATATATATATATATATATATATATATCAACTAATTGGTTAATAAAAAAGAATTACCTAAAATATTACTATTTTAGTGGTATAATAATGATTGAGGTTGAACTAAAAAAAATTATCCAAAGGAGATTTTAGGGAAGAAATAGAGTTTTTTTTTTTTTTTTTTTTTTTTTTTTTTTTTTTTTTTAATTTTTAAATAAGAGAGATCTTTTTTTCTTTGAAAAGAAAGGGCATACATTTCTTCTTTTTTTTCTTTCTAATATTCTCTCCTATTATATTCTCAGCTTTATTTATTTATTTATTTATATTTATTTTTAATTTGTTCTTGGCAATCTTTAATTTTTTTAGTCGAATTCATAATTTACTCTAAATTGATTTTAATAGAAGTTAAAAATAAATAAATAATAATAATCTACCTCACCATGAAGAATATTATATATTTAAAATAAAATGAATATGATTTAGTTTTTAAATTTTCTATTAAATGCATGTTAAAGTTTATTGAGAACTGTGATAATATATATAAAGAAATTAGAGAATTTTTCATGTATAACAAAAATTGGTTACAAAATTGTATATATAACACAAAAATAAAAATAATTGCACATATACCAAAATTCTGAGTGATTAAACTCAATCGAACTCAATCAATAACTAGTGATTGAACTCAACCAGTTGAGCTCAATCACTTAACAAATTGATTGAGTTCAATCAGTAGTTATTGATTGAGTTCGATTGAGTTCAATCACTCAAAATTTTGATATAAACAATTTTTTGATAAAAAATGTGTTATAATTTCAATAAAAATCCATAAAATTGGTATACATAATAAATTTCTAAGAAACTATGTTACATCCAATATTCTAATTATTTATGAGAGTTTCTAAACTCAATCCAAGAGTGCTTTTTTCAACCCTTTCAAGTCATAAAATGCTTTTGAGGTTTATTTTAGACCATTCAATTTCAACTTGCACAATATAGCCTTTAAGTCTATAAATCTGCATTAAAAAAAATAAAATAAAATAACCCTTTAAATGTTCATTATGCTTGTATGTAATCTTTTGGTTTTTTTAAAAAATAAATATAAATCGAAAAAAATGGACCATAAATTCTACGTAGTGTACATGTTACATTACGTATTTAATTAAATTACCAAAAAACAATGAAACCAACCGCCACAAATTATTTCCATATTTACTTTTAATTTTCTACAACGGTAGTCTCTATCTTTCATAAGGAAACGCGTGAGTTTTTAAACAAATTCCAAAGATTAATATAAACAATTTATATTTACTTTTAATTCTAAATTTTTGACTTTTTTAATACTTTTTCTATTATTTTTACTTACAATAAAAGGTAAAATGTTCAATTCTATATAGTATATTATTATTTTCTTGAAAACAATCTTTAATTTTATATTGAAATAAATAGTGCAATGCTAAATCTAATAGAAAGTCAACATATCAGCTTTCATAAAAAAAAATTGGGTGTTTAATTTTATCGTATTATGTTTGATTTTTTCTCCCATATTTGACAATAATTAAAAAAAAAACAGATCTATTTTTCATCTAAACTATATAGTTTTCAAAACAAAAGGAACAGAAATCCAGTCAAAACTAAAAAGTTAGAAACATAAAAAATAGCTACTAAAAATATAATCAATGGTTGGCATGGGATTTGGTTCATTTCTCACTATTCAAAATTCAAAGTGACAACTGGTGCATGTGCTTCAAAAATAAAAATTAAAAAAATGAGAATTTTGAAGATGCCAGCTAATTTTCCCATCACCCTTTTTTTTTAGTACAACAAGAGATTTGCTCTTAAGGTTTCAGCTGGCAATGGTGCTTTTTTTAGATTGTTATGTTGTGATGACTAACATGTTTTGGCATGGGATTATAATTTTTCTAAAAGAAAAAAAAGGAAAAAAAAATATATATAAAAAATTTGTTATGTATACCAATTTTATGATCCCTATTAAAATTATAACATATTTTTATTAAAAATTTGTTTATATCAAAATTCGGAGTGATTGAACACAATCAAACTCAATCAATAACTAGTGATTGAACTTAGTTATTTTGTTAAGTGATTGAGCTCAACTGATTGAATTCAATCAATATTTAGTGATTGAACTCTGATTAAACTTAATCACCAATTTTTTAGGATATGTGCAATTCACTTTCATAGGAAATTCTAAAGTTTGATCTTATTGATTACTTCAAAACACGTTTAGCCGTTTTCTTTTAGAAAAGAACACGTTTAGCCGAATTTGCCCGTCGTTTAAGTTAAATAATAATTCGATTAAAAAGTATATATTAAACTATAAAAAATATTATCTTTATAGGTCTAAAACTTCGCCTCCAAGTTTTATTTTGATAAGCAGAACTTTTCAACTTTTAAAAGACCAATTTAGAATAGAGAGTAAATTCTACCAACAAAATTAAAAGTGACAACTTTATTTTTTTTATTACTCATATATGGTCATTGTCTATGTAACCGTGTTTGTTTGACATATTTAAGTAGCATATAGTTTGGAGATCATATATTAATTTCTTTTTGAAAATTTACATCAAAACGAATTTTTACTAACTTCTCATTTTTACTTTAAAAAATAAACGGGTCAATCATTTTTAACCACTCATTTCTAATCATTCATTTCAAATCAATCAAAATAATTCATTTTTAATAATTTCTTTTTTAACTTCAACTTTTTTATACATAAAAATTACATCCAAAAGTTTCTCAAAAAAAAAAAAAAAAAAAAAAAAAAAATTACACCCACACAAGGTTTTAATTTTAACTCTTATGCACCAAAACTATATTAAAACTGAGTTTTTTTGTTACAACTCTCAATTTTTAACTATTCAAGATAATTTCTCAATATAACTCCCTTAAATTCTACTTAAATATGTCGAATAAACACCTCATGTCTTATAACTTAATCATGTCAATTCAAGAGGGATTAAGTTAATGACAATTCATAACTTTAGAGATCAAAGTTACACATTTTTATATTTATAAATGTTGGAACTATGTGCATTTGATTTTCAAAAAAAATTATATGAAATTAATTTTTAATTAGGAGTCACTTCTATGAAAGATACATTATTCTTACCCAAATATATATCAAACTCAAACTAGCTTATCCAACAATTAAGATTGTCAACCCCTCAATTTGGTTCATTGTTGAAAAAAGCAGCAAAAATAGAGTGACCGTGATATGCAGAGAAGACTATAGCATTACGCCAAATTTGATAATTAATTATTACAACCTTTCACATTTACAATATAGCTCAAGCTACCTATGACTTGTCCCACAAGCCACGCACATTGAGACTTTGTCTTCAAGTCTACATCTTCTTCTCATCGGTTCGATTCGGATACGTTTTGGTTCGATCGGTTCTATCTCGTCTCTCAAAACTAGTTTCGATAACGATTTTTTGTTTTTCTCATATCAATAGCCATTTTCTACATCAATTTGACTAAAAAATTATCCAAACTACCCTAACGAGTAATTTGCATGCTGAATTATTATGACGGATTGAAATGAGAAGTTATTTTGAGTGATTAGAAATTAAGATTGTAGTAATAACTAGTTTACTATGTGGACTTTTTGTAAAAAAAAATTGGAATTAATTCATTCATTTTACATTTGATCCTTATTTGGTGGCCATGATTTTAGGAACCATCTTTATTTGACCGATTGAAATGAGAAGTTATTTTGAGTGATTACCAAAACAATAGCGGGAGGTACGCTAATTTATCATTTTTACCTCCACACTGCAGGTGATCAATTTTAATCACATTTAGATATATTGTTGTAAAATGTCTAACAATAATCATTCGTTTGGATGTGAATTTTTGTAGAGGAGTTACAACCAATAGTTGATTTGGATGCGAATTTTGTACGAGTTGGAGAAATGAGTAATTTTTAAATGATGAATTATTTTGAGTAACTACCCCAGAAAACCAAACAAGATTTTTTTGTAATGACTCTAACCCAACCCTTCAATAAAGATGATGAACATAAAAGAAAGAAAAAAAAGGACAATGGAATACGGAAAGAGATGGGGAGAATGGACAAAGCTCAACATCATATATCATTAATAATATGAGTTATCATATTGTTTGTTTGGTTTGGAGTCCACAAAATTTATGATTTTGACAAATCTGAGTTTTCCCTATCAACTTCTCTAATGGGTCACAGCAATGGGATCTCTCTCTTCTATGTGGGTCTCCCCATAATTCATCTCATCAATTATTGTTCACACAGTTTTTGTTTGGTTTCTTTCTCTTTCACCCTTTCTAATTAATTTGTTCATATCCTTTCTTCCACATTCAGATATGTGTCAAAACTAACCCAATAATTGACTTAAATTTACTTATTCTCATTTCAAAAACAAGGCAAGAGATAAAAGGCTAATTCTATCTTCGAGTTCAACATTTAGAGAGTGTTTGTGGCAAAGAGAATGGAATGATTATTTGTGATTAGAGTGAAGGAAAGAATTTTGGAGAAAACTGTCACAACTATGTTTGGGGTACATGGAATAATTATGGGGAACTTTCGCCTGTGTTTCAGGCGTATGTGTTTTTAGGTGTAGTGAATGATTATGATGGACCAAAATAGTGAGTATGGTGAGAATGAAAATTAGTTACAAAAGAAAGAAAAGTGATTATATGCAGAATGAGATTATGTCGGAAATGAATAATGATTATGAGGAAATAAATTGTGAATATGGAGGAAAAAGATTGTTGGTAGGCCAAGCTTAAATAAAGAAATTATTTCTAGCTGGTTTGGTCCCCTTGCCCCCAAACACCCTCTCTTAGTGTAAGGAATAAGTTGGAAAGAGAGGGATCTTTCAAAGATTACATGAAATGCAAGAAGAGAAAATGAGATTTTGTTCTCCCTCCCCTCACAAGCTTAAGAAAATATCATAACATTACTCTCCCTTATCTCTTGAACAATATTGTATAACAATTATAAGGTGATGGGTTAAAGCGCCATGATAACCACCTACCTAAGAATTAATTTCCTATGAATTTTTTTGACATCCAAATATTGTAGGGTCAGTCAGATGCCCCGTGATATTAGTAGAGCCAGAGTTCAAAGAGTCTAAATCAAATAGATGTTTTGATACCACTTCTTCGAGCTCAACATTTCCATGAAGCGTCTCGACATGCTATTTATGGTACGAAACGCTTCATTCAAACGGCTTGCACGGCCGAGCAAATCAACCATGCAGGCATAGTGCTCCATTCGAGCCAGGATCATGAATCCTCTGTCATTGTGTAGTAAAATATCTAATTCCATCTTCCACATTTTGCATACATGTTTAGAGCAGCAGCACTGCCTACATGACATTTTTCATCAAGCCTTTTTCTTATGATAACAAGAAAGGTGACAAATTCATGCCATTTCCACATCTTGGAGTTCAAGTATAGAGAATGTCTTACGAACTATGCGTTATGTAACCATGAATTTCTTTACAATGTTTGACACTCACTCAACAAACCATTCCGCTCATATCCAGAAATAATTATTCCATTCTATTTCACGTAGTCACTTTGCGGTATTGTCTACTTTGGGCATAAGTCCTCATAGCTTTGCTTTTTGTCATCACCTAAAAGACCTAATTTCAATGGAGATAGTTGTTCCTTCTTATGTATCGAAGATCTTCCCCTTAATTTAACAATGTAGGACTTTATTTGTATTAGTAACAGTTCTTCTCTCGAACAAAGTATGCTCCAAATATTTTAAGAATCGCTCGTATCCATAAAAATAACTCTTTAAACTAATTCCTCATCTAAAATCTTATTATGATTTAATTACAATTACTTTTTATCTTAAAAAAAAGTTATAAATACTTTTGATAAACATGTTTGAAATATGTTATAAAAAAAAACAGTAATCACCGAAAGGATCAGTGGTGTAATGTTGTTTGGTGGTAAACGAGTTCAACAAGTAATCATATCATAAACATTTTAAAAAGAAAAATAGAAACTACAGATTTTCAATCTGAGAGTTGGGCCAAGCCCATTTCGTTATTTGTACAGTAAAATGATTCTTTAATAAGCCCATTTTTAAGGAGAATAGCAAAAGTTTTTGAGATAAAACCCGATCTCTAATGTTTTAGTTGGAAAATATAATTAACTTGAATACATCTCAACTGACCAACGCCAAAGTACTCCAATAATATTATATATAACGTAGTCAGAGTTTCAAATTCTTAATTTTTAATTTTTTCTTAATTTTTTAGTACAAGGAATGAGGACAAATATCAATTCTTGAGGTCGAACCTGTGACATTAATATTGAACTAGTTTACAATCAAACAATGAAATCACTGGATTAATTTGGTTAATTGTATCTTCTAACTTTCATACCAAATGTGTATTAAACTATTACAATTAAACCATACTATTCTACATTTATTAGTAGAAACTTAAAAACCAACATAAGTTAGGCTCGAGCGGCATCTTCTACGGCTTAGTAACCAAAGAGTTATGTGACATCAAAATGTTGAAGAAAACAAATTAAAATCAATGGCTCTCCTCAACTAAGATAGAAGTGCACACATGATTAAAGAAGTCAAAAAATTCATATCTCTTATTTTCCATTGTTGTTGAAGTAAAAAATGAAGAAAATTATGAATGGCTCAAATTTGTTTAAATTATGTGATGTCAACAAAATTCAATCATTTATAAATGATTTGTTTTAGTTTCCCATATATTTTCTATAATAATGTAATTTACAAAAGTCAAATTGTAATGATACAACATTGCATAATTAGAATATAGATAAAGTAGAAATGTCCAAGAGAAAAAGAACACATTTTATAAGAGATGCTTCACATCATTGCTTATAAACTAATGGGATATTTCATTTCACCATTATTATATTTATGATTATAAATGAAAATATATTTGAAAGGCATACACCAACTCAAGCAAACCTAAAATCGAAAAGGTAAGACTTCAATAATTATGTCGATCAAGAAAAAAAAACTTACATATTTTCTTCTCAAAATTCATCATTGAAATGCACTCATATATGCCCATAAAACCTAGGGCTCACCCTACTCTAACCCTAAGATCCTTTTTTTCAAATTTGCCCATGATTAATATCACATCATTTATTCAATTAAAGTCTACCTTAAGAAAAAAATTATTTTTTTACTTTTAAGTCGATGTTATAACGTCTCAACTTTGTTTTAAGTACAAATTGAAGGAGTGACCAAAAATTATATGTAGAAGGTATTACAACTCTTAAATAAATGAGAATCAAATATCAATTTTTATAATTAAATTCGATTCTTTAGTGTTAAACTATATCACTATTTATACCTCTCAAATAAATGAAGAAAAAAATCAATAATATTCCATATGAATTACTAATCAATGAGGGAGTGTTTCCCTTCAAATGTTTGTAAATTAAATAAAATAAAATAAAATAAAATAAAATAAAATAAAAAACTAATTAAACTATCCTGAGGTTAACCAATTATTCATTTATGAAAATATTCTCTTTTTTTTTTCTTCTAAAATTGGTGATGGACCACCAAATTCTATATAGATAATACAACTGATCTCAAATAGTATAAAAATTAAATATCAATTTTTAAAATCAAATTCGTGATCACCAAGTAAAGCAATGCACCACCAACCATGTGAAAAAAGAGGTCAAATTATGGTAGAAATTGATGTCTAACCTTTCACTCTTGAATTAATGCTTACAATTTTTTCCCTTAAAAGTGGCGGATGATTGAAAGAGAGAAGCATATATTTGGTGCTATAAATGACCAAATGGATTTGACTAAATTCAGTATTAAACCACTTGGAATACGATAAATATTTGATAATTTATAAGTTAAAGGCCTAGTTATTGATATTAAAGGGTTCATTGAAATTTCTAATATATATCCTGAAAATATCTATAAAGTATTTCAAAAATATCTCATCTATAAATATCTGGCTTCAACATTTTTTGATGATGTATATAAAATTTTGGTAGATATAAATTAAATTGAGTAATCAATTTATACCTCTACATTTTGGGTTTGTATATATCACTTAAAACTATAAAATTTTAAAATTTTAAAATTAAAACTTAAAACTTTATTGATCAATTTAGATCAAATTTGGTTTTTTTATGAAAATGACAATCACCAATCGAAACAAACATGTAAAATAGAGATAAGTGCGATAATCGTATAGAAAAGAAAAGAGAACGACAAATGAATTTACGTAGTTCACTAATGTTGTGTTAGCTAATCCACGGACGGAGGGAGATAACAATTTATTGAGAGGAGCGATGAAATACAGATTACACATAAGGAACATCAACTCTAAACGGTTGGGTTTAATTCGGGTTTATATATACACCCTCATTAAACCCTAATTATATATAGTGGGTAAACTAATTTAGAAAACTCGCGCGAAAAACAGATGTTGATGTAGATGCGTATGCGAATGCGAATGCGAATGCGAAAAGGCGTTTGCGCATAGGAATGTGTTCACGCTGCATAATGCGGAAATGCTAAATGCGTTTTAGAAAAGGCATTCGTTCATATCGAGACCCATAACTAGTAATCGTAGGGGCATCAATACGTTCAAGGCATATACGCAACATGTTTAAAATATGTTAATACATAACTTTCGATCTTTCACACGTGTATAAGCCTTACTTAAATAGAGAGATTGACGTCAATTAGAGCTTCAAAAATCAAATAGATACTAATCTTTTTAATTAGTTTTTAATACACGGTTTTTAAATTGATTCACTTATTAAATTCAAAAGTTTAGATTATACTATTATTTGTAGACACCTTAAATGTCTCCCCTTAAATTAATACCAATACATAAGATTTGGGGGAATATCTCCCTCTCAAATGTCTTTCTTCATAAGATGGAGGTGGTTAAAGATTTGAATTTTGATAGTATACTCTTGAGGTCTTAAGTTTAAGATTCACAATTTCAGAAAGGACGTGATTATTCCATAATATAGGGTAAGGAAGTTCCAATTTTGTATATATAAAAAATATTAATTTATAATTTAAATTGATGAAAATCAACCTAACCGAAAGAAAGAATGGAACTTCCTCCATTATTCAGAACTATGAGATAGCCACGTCCTTTTTGAAATTGTGAATCTTAAACTTATTCAGAACTATGAGATAGCTACTCTCATTCATAATTGACATAAAAATCTCTCAGAATCTAAAATGATGGCTAGAGTTTTTCTCTTACAGAAAAAGATGAACCCACAAAGTTTTATATATTATAATTCCACACTCTACATTAACCATCACACAAAAAATCTAATTACACATAAACTAAATAAAATAGTTCATATAATTTTCAAAAAAATAAAAATAAAGAAATAAAATGTTTCATATAATAAAGAAAGTTGTACATCTCATGACGTTTGACATTTTTCTCCCTCCCTCCCTCCCTTTTCTATTAATCTTAATTAATATAGATAAGCTACACTTGTATTTTCAAAATGACACATCAAAGTCAAATCTATATTAAAATAGTAAAATTAACAAAGTTGATTTAAATTTTGTCCTTATCATGAGAAAATCTTATAAAATATGTGCTAATTTTATATATTATAAAGTTACTTCAAGAATAATTTAAAGGTCCTAAGAAACGTATCATATAAACCTTTACAATTACCAACACGAGACCACCACGTAGAAGGAGGCTATTAAAAAACAAAAAAGAACCCAACTATTATAATAATATGTGTATTTCTTTTTAAAAGTTATTTTCTCTCTAGTTACAAATGGAATTGTAAATATGTGCTTAAATCAACCGGAAATAATATATACTATGAATTAAAGAGTTCAAGCCAATAAAAGTTTGTGCTTTTAATTTAGAGTTAAATTTCTCTTTTTTTTAATTTTTTTTATTATTATTATTCAGTAAAAAGTTCAAATTCTCTCTACTCAAATGATTATTTAGACTAAAAAATATAAACCTTGCTCTTCGACTATATTATCAAATTTCTAATAACTTATTCGGTTAAAATATGTTTCATTTCTAATGTGAATCCATTTAGGTTATTTTAATATAGCAAGGAATAGATATGATTATTGAAAAAAAAATAGGAATACACTAAAAGAATATAGAAAAGATTAGAGAGACAAAATGATAAACGGAAAAAATGATTTACTATATTTTAAGTGAAGAAAATAATTATAAGAACAGATACATTACATATTTTTTATATGCATGAAACCATAACCGATAATTAGGTTATAAATAATATTAATAGGAAGAAAAGAATGAAAATAGGGATCTTACAAAATTATGAAGAGATAGAAAAGTATATAAGAGTAGGGAAATTATAGGAAGAATTAGTAATAATTATGGAAATTATAGGAAGAATAGTAATAATTATGAGATGAATAAATATTGATTATAAGAGATTTGCCAAATTAAAAGTTGGGGCCTTGAATGATTTGGTCCACTTCTTCCAAAAGATAGAAGGCAATGCTAAGTCCCATCTTTACATCAAATCTGTTTTACCTTTTAAGATGGCTTCCATTTGGATGGTACTTCATTCACTGTTCAAATCTTCTGTTCTTCAGCTTTCTGTCCCATCTACACCACCCCATATTTATTCTCAAAAGGAATAATATAACTCACCCCCCATTGCTTCCAATCATCCAACAATCCCAATTTCACAAATCATTAATCATTTCAATTACTTTTAGACTTACAATATTACAAATTACATATTATCTTTAGATGGAATATACATATTAATTATTACATGTTATCTTTGGGTCGAGTATACTCCACTAGCTCGTCTTTAGACTATGAGACCAAGAACTAAATTTAATAAAAAATGTTAAGATATGGAGCCCAAAACCACATATGTGGTTATTAATTTTTTAAAAATAAATTAACTGCAAAGCAGTTGTT
>JBBMEF010006618.1:0-24328 GCA_037832685.1 Sicyos baderoa | reverse complement strand
GATTATATATAGAGGTTGAAGTCTTGTTCATCATCACTATCAAGTTCCTCTTGTTCAATACAATTGCAAACTTCACTGCTCTATCGTATACCCCTACTAAAACTATAAAATGGAACTAAACTTTGAATTTGAAAATTGTTTTACTTAAATTGAATAAAAAATGTGTATAAATTAATTATAAAACGAAAAAAAAGTTAATCAAAATAGTTTAAATAGTCAAACTCGAAGGTAAAAGATTACATAGATTTGAATTAACAAATTTCAAATAATAATAGTAATAAGGTTAAAATACCATTTTGGTCCCTCAACTATCATTTTGGTTCTATTTTAGTCTCTAGACTTTCAAAAGTCCAATTTTGATCCCTCAACTTTGTTAAAAGCTTAAAAATGTTCATTGGGTTAAAAAAAAAGTTAACCCTAGTTAAAAATGTGATGAATTGGCAAAAAATAATAATAAAAAAAAACATATTCTTCCTTTCATCTTCTTCCTCCCACATTTTTTACCTCTATTTCCCTTTCATCTTCTACCCACCCATTGATTTCATTAATATTTCTTCAAAATTAAAAAAACATAAACACTAAAATAAGAGCACCCACTAGTTCTAATTTGAATAAAATTTGAAATCAGCAACCTATTTTCTCATTTATGGATAAACGTAAACACTAAAATAAGAATACCCATTGATTTTATTTTAGGGTTTTGTTCACACCTTGTTTATAATTGTTTTCTAAAATCGCCTCCAATTAATCACTCCGCAAGAGTTTCGTGGAATCCAGCATGTGAGAAAATAAGGTCAATTATGTTAGAAACATGGATGTCAAAGATATTGACGCTAATAATATCTTTTATCTGCAAAGGGTGAGACAACCCAAGCATGGGCTGCCTAAAAGTTGCAGCCTTGGAATGGGTAGAATTTACTTGCAAGTTTGAAGATGGCGCTGAGGACAAGCCTCATTTTGTTTATTCAACAAGCTAGTAGCTAGTAGCTAGTAGCTAGTAGCTAGAAGCTATGATATAACCAATTCAAGAACTGAGTTTTAATGTCCACTGCCCAAATTGTTCATAACTTTTTCTTCTTTTTCTTGGACCTTTTGTTCTTCTGTGTGTTGTAAGTTTTTATCTTTTCACTTTTGGTAAATTAGGCCCATAATCATTTGATTTCTTGTTTTTAGTTTTTCAAATTTAAGCCTATTCTCTCTCAAATTTACTACATTGTGTTTCATCCTTCCTACCATTTATCCATATTTTCTTTAAAAAGTAGGAGAATACTAACCAACTTTTAAAAACAAAAATAAACTTTGGGAAGCTACTTTTTTTTGTTTTTAAAAGTTGGTTGGTCTTCCCCTACTTTCTTAAAAAAGATGTATACATGGTAGAAAGGATGAAACAAATTGTATGAAATTTGAGAGAAAATAGGCTTAAATTTGAAAAACCAAAAACAAGAAACCAAATGGTTATCAAACGGGCCTTAGTAATCAAAATATTGAGTGAGTTCTTATTTTAGTGTTTATGTTTTTTAATTTTGAAGAAATATTAATGAAATCACACCTTAGTAATCAAAATATTGAGTGAGTTCTTGGGTGGGTAGAAGAAGAAAGGGAAAGAGAGGTAAAAAATGTGGGAGGAAGAAGATGAAAGGAAGAATATGTTTTTATTATTATTATTTTTTTGCCAACTTATCACATTTTTAATTAGGGTTAACTTTTTTTTAACTCAATGACCATTTTTAAAATTTTAGCAAAGTTGAAGGACCAAAATTGAACTTCTAAAAGTCTAGAGACTAAAATGGAACCAAGATGATAGTCGAAGAACCAAAATGGTATTTTAACCGAGTAATAAATAGTAATTTTGTTATTATTTTTTCCAAAATCCAAGTAAACCCTCAGGCTCAAACTATATGGTTGTTGAAAAATGGTTGAAAAGAGTGCAACTCGTACTATTAGAACAGTTGAACGCATACGTTTTGTGGGCACAAAAGTGGACGGTTCAGATCTTGACAGAGTTTTGATCTTGGAAAATGTTCTGACCACTTGAGCCTTATTTGATCACTTGAACCATTTCATAATGGTTATGTGATATTTTATTCAATCAATTACTTAACTCACATAGTTATTTATGAATAGTTAACTTCTACTCGTTTAATTCATCAAACAAAGATGATTATCTTTAAATTTTGATTAAATTATAAAAATTAAATTTTAATTTTTAAAATTATCAAACTAAATTCTATCTTATAAAATAATAAATTTTAACTTCATTCCAACGTATGGATCAAATTTATATTTATTTTTACAACTCTTGATAAAATCAAGACAAAAATCATAGATTTTCTAGAAGAAAAAAAACTAAATTTTAAAAAATCGACCAATTAATCATGTCTAGAAAGTAACCAATTATTTAGGTCTCATTTAATAACTATTTGTTTTTTGTTTTTAATTTTAAAATTTTTTACTTAATTTTTACTCATATTTCCTACTATGTATTTTTATGTGCTTCATCGTTCGTACAATATATTTAACTTTTCTTAATAAAGTATTTGAATGTTAACTAAATTTCAAAAATAAACAAACTTTTTATTTTCTAAATTTTTAAATTTTAGCTTAATTTTTAAAAATATAGATATTCACGTTGAAAAAGTATAAGATATAAGATATTATAGTTCTTGACTTAAATTTAAAAACCTAAAAACTATAAAAGAATGGTTATCAACCGATTAAGCCAATTTTTTTTTCTTTTTTTCTTTTTTTTGACAGAACCGATTAAGACAATAATGTTAGATGTTGGAGCAATCAAAATAGCAAACTAATTATAAAAGGTCAACCAACGCATAACTTATACATTGACATAATCTAGCTATATCTACTAACAAAAATTATGAATTCAAATTCTCTAATCAGAAAAACGAACAAAACTTGTCAGAAAAAAAAAAAAAAAAAAAAAAAAAAAAAAAAAAGAAACGAACACTTTCAAATTAACGACAACTGTAAAAAAAACCAGTCTTAAAAAAAAAGGTAAAAAAATCATTAATAATCTCAAATACCCATCTTCTCATTTCTATCAAAAGTTATGATAATAATAGTTTCTTTGCCACAAAATATTGCTTATTCCATCATTCATGATAATTTGAAAGCTACATTCTCTTTTGAAAAGACATTGGCATATTTTCTAACGATGTGCTAAAATAAAATTTAAAGAAAAAATAAATATTCTCTCATAGGATCTTAATTGTCCCACATTAAAAAGTGGAGAGTGCTACGAGCATTTACAAGAGATATGATTTACTCTTCTCATTACTAATTGATTTTGAAGTAAAATTTTATATTCTCTAAATATAGTATCAGAGTCCATAAAACCCAAACAGGTATCGGTCCAATAAAAATGAAATTGAGATCCGATTCAAGATTGGTGAACCCAAAAAAGGCATAATCTTGAGGGGTATGTTAGGATCTCAATTGTCTCACATTAGAAAAGTGAGGAGTCCTACAAGCATTTATAAGAGATATGAGTTACTTCTCTCATTGCCAATTGATTTTGAGGTGAAATCTTATAGAGTGAGGTTATTCAAACAGGAAAGTATATTTATATTAACCAATAGAGTTATGTTTACCTTATAGAAAATTAAAATAAATAAATAAATAAATGGACAGAACAACTATTATCATCGAAAATGTTAAAACCAAATACCATAAAAAAATAATAATAATAATAATATCATTTGTCACATAAATAAAGAACATTGTAAGTTGTAACAGTTGTTCATGAGTCTTGGCTTGGAAATTTTTTGTATATTTCATAACTTCAAGCGATTTGGACTAAAGTATTTAAATTTAGTACGTTGGTAATTTAGGAAAGAAAAAATGTATAAATATTTTCTTTCCTTAATATAGCCGTTTATCTAATTACCAGCAAAAAAAACCACAAAAAAACACTCAGAAAATTGTGTTAGTCATGGTAAAATAACTAAAATGTTCACATTTTAATCACTTCAACGGATAATTTTCAAATGACAGGCAAAATTTGACAGAAAAACCGTTTTTCTTAAAACATTCGACAAAAAAACCTTAACTCAACATTTTGAAGAAAAAAACTTCAAAATTTAAAAGTTAATAAAATGAAAAGAAAACTAAGACTTTTCAAAAACTGGAGTTAAAACTGAAACTCATAGTAGTAATAATAATAAATAATAATAATAATTTTTTTTTTGTTTATATTTTATATGATGGGATTCCAATTTCAAGGATTGAATCCTAGATTTACAACCAAACAAAAAACCATCGCGCCACTCCACTTTCCAAAAAATCTCACTTATGAATGTAGTTTCAAATTGCATTTTAAAATTGAACACTATTACCTACGATATTTTAGTAATGTTTTATTTTAATCCTATGTATTGTTTTAGTTTATTTTTATGCTTATTTTAAAGATTGAATTCACCTCTATAATAATCACTATATATATTGAAATTTCAAATTAGTCTAACCATTATTGTGGCTAACATAAGTTGTTCATGATTTAAAAGTGAGCTTTATTCAAATTTCATGAGTAAAAACATTCAATTTGAAAATATAAACTTGACTTCAAAATAAAAATATTTGTTATTTTCAAAATCAATTATATTGGTCTATATCCTCACATTCTTAGGAAAATAAAAGTTCACAAAATACAAAATAATGAAACGGAAAATTCATGTGTTATCGTGAGATTGAAAACCGTCCAATTATGTATTGTTTCTTCCAAAAAGAATGTTTCTAAAAATTAATGGCGGTTTCCTTCCAATTGAAGCTAACATCAAGAAACAGAGAAAATTCGTTTCCAATAATTTTGAAACATCTCCAAAATTAAGAGCCAAACAGAAACAATTTGCATCGAAAATCTAATTACGGCCGTAACAAATTCTAAATCAGAAACACAGATGAACGAAATCACCAAATCGATTAAGACGAACATGAAATCAATAATTCATAAAACGCACAGTATTTCAACAGCGTACGTACCTCAATTCCTCGTGTCTCCGATTTATAAAGCGATTATCGATCCAACATTCGCAGTATTGAAACCTAAAATTGCTTCATCCATTACAGATTTGTGTTTTCAGAAATCGAAGCAATCGAAAACAGAAGAAAAACAGAGGAGAAATTATACGATCATTACAGAATAAGAACAAACCGAATTCGATTCTTCGTTTCCCAGACTCAGTTTTCAGATTTTCGCTTCGTCGAATTTGCAGAGAGCAATTTTAGTGAGAGAGAGAAGAAACAATGAAATTTCCGGTTCTGCTCTTCAAACGCAAAAAATGTGCATCCAATAAGGGAAAGCCACGTGGGCGGTCACATTTTGATCCAGCGAGCGAGCTGGGCCGGGTTTACAATCCCAGGCAAGTGGGCCCCATCCACCTTCAAGATACTTGCCACCTCAGCATAGCTCTGGTTTTCCTTTTTAACGCTCGGCGCGGCGGCGGCGGCTTGCGGCTTCGCCCTCTTGGACTCCGACGGCTGCGAGCAAGCCGTTCCAACTGGTTCGGTTCGAGCCGGCTCGTACTTCTCCCCGAACAAAGTGCCTTTGCTGAGAAACTCGTGAGCCAGGTAGCCGGCTAGAAGCCGAGAGTCGGCTCCCACAGATTTCGGCCTCCCAAACGGCTCGGCTTCCTTCCGCTTCTTCGACGCCCCACGAGGCAACATGGCGGTGCTCGCGGCGGCGCGTGAGATTACCTCAGATTATGCCACGTGGCAGTCCCAAAGGGTAAAATCGTACAATACCACTCCTGGAAAGGTTCACCCGTCAAATCACTAGAGTTGGACGTTTCGGACGTAAAACAATTTCAAAAATGAAAAAAAAAAAAAAGAAGAAGAAAAACTTAAAAAGGAAAAGGAAAAAATTAACCGGCGCGGTAAAAAAGAAGAAGAAACAGGCGGTGAAAAAGGGCAAAGGCGTAAATTCCTAGGATTTCCAAGAAAATTTGTGTGAGAAAGAGGGTAAAAAATGACCCGAATCCGAAACGCCGAGACGACGGAATCGGATCCCGATGCGACGGTTGTTGCGGCGGAGAGTGATGAAAAACACGGCTAGATTCAAGAGGCGGCGGCGTTCTGGAGAGTCGCCGCCGTAGACGGCGGAGGAAAGAGAGGAATTAGGGTTCTAGGGCTGAGATTAATCAAAGGAGAGATTGAGAGAGCGAAAGAGGAAAACGGAAATTGAGACGAAAGTGAAATCTGAGAATATATATATGGGGAAGAATGATGGTTCCTGAATATATTATATCAGAACTTATGAAAATAGCCTTATTCTTTGCGAAAAATTACTGAATTGCCATCAGTTTTGCGAAATGACAGAATTGCCTTTCGACGTCGTCGTTTTAGGCTTTACGTTTTTTTTTTATTTTTTGTTTTTTTTTAAATCAGCTTTACGATTTTCTAGCCACGATGCGGTTAACATTCTAACTTTTGTAGACACGTTCCTTGTTATAAGGATATAGTCTGATAAATAAATTTAAATGCAATATTATTCTTATATGTAAAATATGAAATTTAAAAAAAAAAAAAAAAAACGTGCTATTTACTCACTTTAATGGCGAACTAATTATTTGAAATGAATTAAATGTGCTATGAAATCAAAAGTCAAGCACATATCATATTACTACGCAAATGTGATCTCTTATTTTATTTTATTTTATGTTTTATAGATATGAACATGTATTTAATTTATGAATTTAAAATTAAAATAAATAAATATTTATCTAAGTGTGTGCGTTCCTCGCCTATTATCCTAAAACATACCTTAAAATATTTGAATGTTTTTTTAAATAAAATATTTGAATAATAAAAAAATTGTAGGAAATAAAATTTTAGATAGATGGTTATCACCTCTTAGTTTTTTAAAGTGTCTATTAATAATTAAGTTACTCCAAACTTTGGTACTAAAATAAATTTCCACTAGATCGAATATTTGACTATGATGTTGAATTCAGTTACCACCAAATAATAAAATTATCAGATCACCTCCTAATTTGTAGTCAAGTTGAATGTTGAAAATTTTTGTATTTCTTTTTAGAGGACATTATTAGATAATTTTTACTCCATTTTAAGTTTAGAATTAAGAATCTCAATATAATATATTGTCTTGAATTAAGGATAGCACTGCATGCAATTAATTTCATTTTTCAACGTGGAAGATTCAAATATATGAACTTTTAATTGTAAACTCATATTTTATATTTATTGCATACATAATTATTATTTTAAAATATCAAAAATGGGTGATGGAGTTTGTTGAAAACTTGAATTTTGAAGATGTGCTTCTCTCAAAGTCTCCGATTCGAGAATCACCTCTGATATTAATTTGTAGACATTTTTCGTGTTTTCATTTTTTTGATATTTTACGGTGTTTAACTTAGAGACGAGCGTGATTATCATTTTTTTTAATATATTTAAAAAATGGTATATTTTTTTGAAAATGGTATATATAGTTTAGAAAATTGTATATCAAAAAATTAGTACGTAGATGTTATTGATGTCTATATATAGTTGATTCATTTATTTGTATTTTAAAGGAATATATAGTTAATTTATTTGTTTGTCATAATTTCATGACCTTGAGTGCTTGAAATAGTAAAATTAGTGGGTTCTCATATGATTATGCTTGTAATGTTAGTTTACAAATAAGCTATCTTTCATCTTTTCTTAATTTATTATATCTCAATTTAGTATTCTAAAACTGTTTTCCATGTTCACAAAAATTAGAGATAATAATTCAAACGGATGATCTTTAATTATAAATACAATTCATTTTTGTTGAGTTATATTTTCTTAACAATATAAAACTATTTTTAAACAAATGAATAAGTTGATTATTTTTTTTTTGAAGAAATGAATAAGTTGATTTGATATCAGTATATATATACACCAATTGTTTTTATTACTTCATTTTTTTTTTTGAGATTTTTTATTACTTCATATAAATTACCTTAATTAGTAAATTATAAGTTTGAACCTTTTCATCTTTTGAACTAAAAAAATCATGATTTAGAGTCCACGATATAATATTTCATCAAATAATTAATGTATTTTTCCTTTTGATTAAAAAAAAATCAAATATATGTATTTTCTATTTGTTCAACAACAATCAACAAGAATAATCAAATATCTGTCATTTTAATGCAGAATAATATCAATTAGGTGTTCAATCGTATTCATTTTTTTATATCATAATTATCACCATCTATCTTATAAATATTAGGAACTTTCTTTATATTTTTAATATAAAATATTCAATCTATCTTTTTTATTAAATTGAATACTCTTTTAAATTTAAATAACTCAAATAATATACTAGATAGATATCACAGAATTTTATTTTTAAAAATAGATTATAATAAAAATAGTAGTTTACTTATCTAATAAATGTTATGGAATTCTTACCTATTTCAAAAATATAAATTGTTATGGTGTGTGTTTGTTATCGTAATCGATATTGACCAGGTAAAAGATTTACGGGCACCTTCCCAAATTAGGAAAACATTATCCTCTATTATTTTGTCAGAGAACAGAAAATAATTAATTATAGTTCTAAATTAAGGCAACAAAAAATTATTGCAAACCAAGGAAGGAGGGGGAAATTACATCTATAAGTATTATAAAAATAATAATATTAATAATTAAAAAAAAAACATCAACAATAAAATATTAATTGAAATATGAAGAAAAATGTAGTCAATTTTTTTATTATTATTTTTTAGTACTAGTCAAATATTTCTTCAAAATCTATAACCACTCATTTCATTATTAAAAAAATATAAATATTAAAAAATAAATAAATAAAAACTCACATTAAAAAATTTTGATTTTGAGAAGTTATCAAACAAACCCAATAGTTTTTTTTTTTTTTTTTTTTAGATTATAATAATTGGGGTAAAAGGATTCGAATCTATGACCTCAATGACATAAGATGTACACTAATGTCGCTCAACAACTCTTATATTGGCATAAACTCAATAGTTCAGTAGATAAACTTAAGGGAATTTTTAATGAATGATATAAAAAAAAAACATGGATAACAAAATTAAAAAAAAAAATCAAAAAACTCACAAAATTAGGTTTAATCTTTTAATCGGTATTTATAATCCCTCATCTCAATTTTTTTAATTTTTTTTTTGTTTGATAAAACAATGCTGTCATAGTTATTAGGTCGTACAAGATGCGGTAGAGCTATGCTATCTTTGGCCCTTGTCCCAACTTGTACTAAAAAAAACTCACAAAGTTAAGACTTCAATTAAAGTGAAATTAACAGCTTCAATCAAATTAAACTAAAAAACAAGTCAATTAAATGGATTGAAATGATAAAAATTGAAATATTTTATCGTCTAAAATATTTTTTAAAAATTACTATAATTAAAATATAAATAGTAGAATTTGTTCTCCCATAAATTTTTTGAACTTAATTGATATAAGAATATATTAAAAAAAATTGTGGAAGAAAATAAATTCTATCCATCCTATTTTAATTTTAGCTAGTTAAGCTAAAATTTTCTAAACTTAATTGATATAGTTCATATTGATAAAAATTTCTAAACTTAATTGATATAAGAATATATTAGTACTAAAAAAAATGATATAAGAATATATTAGAATAGCAAATTTTCTCTCAAATTATTATTTTTTATTTTCTTGTTTTTGATAAAAAATATTATTTTTTCTTAAAAGTGGAAGAAAATGAGAGAAAAAAAAAAAAGAAAAGAGAAACTAATGAAGATCTCATGACCATACCTAACACGCTAACATTCATTGATATTGTGACGTACCAAACAAATAATTTTGTATAATTTTTATTGACATAGAAAAAACCTAAATTAATGATGGCATGATATATAATAAATAAGAGATTATAAATTAAAAAATTATAAAAATATATGGTTGAACTAAATAAATATATATATAATTTATGAGACAAAAAGGAAATTCGTATTTATTCTATATTTGTACATAAATAGATAGATGTGATTTTTGCCACCAAGAATTATAATTCAGAGTATTTTTATGTCCAAGAGAACATAAAATTTTCTTTGATTGTAGTTGGATTAAAAAAAAAAAGAATATGCAATTTTTTTCTTCTGAAAATGGAAAAATGGTGGTGACATAATTCTAAAGAAGGATACTTTACAGATTTTAAGCTTCTATCCATTAATTATAAAAATTAAAAATTTAAAAACAAACAAACAAACACACACAAGCAAAACAAAAATGTATACATTATAGTCCGCTAGTTGAAAATAAAATATCATAAATCTATTTATTAATTTTTTTTATAGCAGAAGGTGTTTTAGTTTGGGTTTGAAATTGTGGAAAATTATTAGAGAATTTTAATGAATAAAAAAAATAAAAAAAAAAGTATCAAAACAAAACAAAATTTATGGATATCAAATTTTAGATTTTTTTTTTAATAGCAAAAGTTAATTCAAATACAATAAAATTTTAAATGTCATTTTACATATTTGTAACATTTCAGCCTACAAATTTTTAAACAACATCATAACCAAATGAATGGCTTGATTTGAAACAAATTGAAATCAAGTAAAACTAATTGATTTAATTAGTTAAATGGATTGAAAACAATAATAAAGTTAAAATATTTTGATAAGTATGAAACTCTTAAAAAGTTTAAAAATTAAAATAAGGATCTAGAATTAGTACCTACACTAAACTCCCCAAAACTATTTGCTTAAATTTTTTAATTGATTTTTCGTCAACTGTTTAATAAAACAATTTCCACTTGCGTTTGGCTGCTAAAAAAATCAATGTCATGTTCAACATTTTTTATTTTTTTATTTTTGGTTTTGAAATTTAAGCAACAAAAATTTTACCATATAATTTTTTTTTATTTGAATATCTACATCCCTGCCTTTATTTTTTAAAATCAAACCAAAGTTTGAAAGAAAAAATAAAATAAAATAGCTTTCAAAAATTTATTTTTGTTTTTGAAAGTTAGTTATCATTTACATATTTTTTTAAGCAAATATGATACATCGTACAAAATGTAGAAAATATTATAGAAATTTTGAGTAAGAATAGACCTAAATTTAAAAAACAAATAGTTATCAAACCAGGCATAAACTAAAAAAAAAAAGTGCTTTTAAAAATTAGTTTTAGTTTTTTTTTTTTTGAAAATGCTAGAAAAATATAAAACACACTACAAATAAAGTTCGAACCCGCAAAATTGAGATTTATTAGATCAATAATAATTTGAAATAATTTCATTTTATTTTAATAAATATTAAAAATAATAATTTTTCATTTTTTTAAAAAAAAACCAAAAACAATTATTTTTTAATTTTTAATTTTTTTTTAAATTATCAAACATATATGATTTTTATTTTTAAAATAAAATACTAAAAATTAAAAATTAAAAATAACATAGATATCAAACGAGACCTAAAATTCTTAATATGTTTTTTTTTAGTACAAGTTGAGGAATGGGGATTACAAATATCGACTCTTCTAAGGTTTGAACCCGTAACGCTGGTGTTAAACTGATTTACAACCAAACAATGAAATTATTGTGTCAGTGACCCTCTCGATAAAATTCTTGATATGTGTTTAGTGGTAAATTTAGAAATCAAATCTCTATTTAACATGGTTCAAAATGTACAATATTTCGATGATATATATTTATAAAAGGGACCCAAGGTACTTCTTATTTTTTTAAAAAAAAAAAAAAAAACTCAAAAATACTACTTAAATAAAATGAAAATGAAAATTAAATTAATTACAACTAATCAACCAAGTCAACACGTTATTAACTATAAATTATTTCTATCGAATGATATACCACTAAAACATAACCATAGAAAATCAAATAATTATTTAAAACTCAACTATTACTAATTCACTTTCTTAATTTATTTATGAAAATTTGTACTGTATAACAACTCTAAGACTCTCTATTAGAATTATAGCACATTTTTATCAAAAATTGGTTTATACCAAAATTATAAGTGATTTAACCCAATCAACAGTATTTAATTATATTCAATCAGTTTGTCAAAATTCTAATTTTTAAAATTAAATTATAATTTTCTCACAACTATGAGAACAAAATTGGTAATTTGACCCCAAAAAAAAAATAAAATAATAAATCACATCTTATTTCTACAAAACATGGTTGCACCATACATTAATCATACCAAAATATATCAACTTCTTAAAAATATTTTATACATAATAAAATATATAATATTTAAATTTGTTAGTTTCACTTAATATAATTCACTTGATTAAAGTTTATCAATTTTGTAGCTATCAATTTTAAGTTATTGTTTTTTTTTTTTTTTTTTTTCATATTTGATTTTTTATTAAAAAATAAAAATCTCCTTAATCTAAAAACTGAGAAAATCAACAAAGGAGACAATTAAATGGTTACCTCACTGCTTAATAAAAAAATACTCATTGGTCTTAATTATGTACTTAAACTAGTTTTAAAAAAACAACACTCTTTGAGAGGCTAAATTTGATTTCATGGTTGAATTCAGATTATTCCGAAAATACCCTTGCATTATTCTTTTGTGTGAACCAAAACAACCTCCATCAAAAGCAGCTAATAGTTTCTACCATACCATTACCAAACTAAAGAAAAACCAACTAAACAGAAAAAGCCATCTAAACTCATAATAAAATTGATGAAAAAGAGAGACATCTGATTTAATTCATGCTGCTTTAACTGCAACTGATCTTGCTTTCAAATTCAGAAAAATTCCCCTGAAACCAGAAAAAGCACATTGTTAGATTATTAAATTTGAACTAACACATGATCGAACCACCGTATTTTTCCGAGCAACACGCCTTCGATAATCCACATTTTGCCAAAAGATTATAAACCTTTAGGGACCCATTTGGGGCTGCAAGTTGCTAACCGTTGTTCGTGGATTATCATTATCTATGTTTAGAATACAAGTAATGGTGGGTGAGATATGTGTGAGTAAGGATGGATTAGTGGACACTACAATAATGGTTATCAGGTCGTACTATTTTGAAAAAGAAGATTGAGATGATCATTGTTCTCATTACCCAGGTAATCGTTACGGGAGCCCTAATACTGAGTAGACTAATAACCATTACTCGAGTAACCATTATCGGTATAACGGTCGCTAAGAGTTGATAGATGGTATAAAACAATGTAAGTAGTTGCTCTCCTCTTTGATTCTGAACTCAAGGGCTAAAATCAAAGGACAAACTGTAGTTTTTGTATCTTTCAACTTATGGTGGAAGAACATTATAAGAAAGTCAGGTGATTTTACTTCTAATGCATAGCCTAATGTGCAAACAATCTTGTTATTTCAAACTCGTTCGATAATCATTTGATTTTTGGTTTTTGGTTTTTGAAATTTAAGCCAACAACTACTGCTCCAACATATGATTTTTATTTATTTTAATATATTTTTAAAAACTAAACTAAATTTAAAAGCTATAAAAAATAGTTTTCAAATATTTGTTTTGATTTTTAAACTTTGGTTAGGATTCACATACGTCCTTAAATATGAAATCATATCCAAAGAATTTGAGTAAATACAAGGTTAAATTTTAAAAACGAAAAACCAAATGATTATCAACCAGAGCCTTCAATTTTAAATTTAACTACAATTGGGACAGGGGGGTTCGAACCGTAACCTCTAAGTTACTCGGTCATACATAGTACAACAGAAACTCTGCTACTTTTGGGATAATCTAAATTATAACTGGGAATAGTTGAAAAGATGAATGATCTCACCAGCATGAAGCAACAAAGCTATGAAAAAGCACTCGAAATTGCAGAGGCATGTACTGGTAATTCACCCAACCAACTATAGGCCAGAACTGCAAGTCATAAGCATCTTAACCTTATTATCGAATTTAATACGCTTTCTTCATTTCTAACTGCAACAAAAAAAAAAAAATAACAAACAAAAGAAGGATCGTTTTTCGATACCCGCCAAGCGGTTAACTGTATAGTTGGGTAGTCCTTTCGAACTTTGTTCTTGACTAAACTCCATGATCTCCCTGAAATTAGAAACTTTGGTGTCAATGTGTTCATTGAGCACTTATCAAGGTTTTAGTCAATATGATATTTATGATTGTTTTTCTCAAATAGAATTAAAATTCTTAATTTGGCTTTAGTATTTTCACACATATTAGACATCCATAACCAGATGATACCATACCAAAACAAAAAACAGAACAAAACTATAATAGAAAATCTTGAATTTTATCTTCAGGTTCCCCCCATTTAAACCAAAAATGAGATGAAGCCACATTTGACATTCAAAAGAGAGTCACCATTCAAAGTTGAACTTCAACAACATAAACAACAAAAGTACAAATTAAGATTTTTAATAATCTGCAAGTATAACTGAAGCTAAAAAGAAATAATTGCAGACTTGCTTACCTTCAACTACCAAACCATAGTACATCATGAAAAATATATTGTTCCAAGGAGAGCTGGTCAGTTGTTCCAATATCACCTAAGAAATACATATACACAACATTTCCAGCCATCAATATAACCAACCACATAAATCAGCCAAAGACTTACAAAAAAAGAAAGAAATGTTACCTTCTTTGCAACAGTTGTATTGTCTTTCTTTCCCTTGAAAATTTTATCCATCAACTTGTGCAGAAAATGCCCAAAGGGTCCAGCATAAGCAAAGCCATAGAGCTATAATCACAAAGCAAAAATCCAAAGAAATTAACATCATATCAAATAAACATTGTTTTCAAATAGTTTCATCTACCAACAAACCCTTCAGATCTACCAAAATTCTAACGGCATCTTGTATAACCTAGTACCTATGAGATTATAGCTACGAATCCCTTTTCCCCAAATATTGTTGAATAAAAAAAAACCCTTTAGATGATAACAAAACTCTTTTCTTAGCTCAACAACAAAAAGAGTAGTGATTATGGACACACTTATATCAATTGAGTTATGATCCTCATTCCAAACAACCGCGCTATTTACCATACAAGAAATCGAAGTTTCGCCCCACATGGACACACAGCCTACACTTTCGCAACGAGATACATCTTAAGACTAGAAGCAAAATTGAGTGTCACCAGGTAAATTAATTCGCATCCCCATAGCTTCCTTGAACTTGGGACACACTCAAGGCCCAAGCACTCGACCATTTCGCCGCACTTAGAAGACTTCACCCCACTACTGAGGTATGTTCAATCACCAATCAACTCAAAAGCTTAAGCTAGTGGGTTGGGGTAAATTTAATTATATCAACCAACACAACACCTCACTTATAGGGTTTGAAATTAGAGAAATGCCCTATAAGTAGAATATAATTTTAATTGGGGAGGAAACGACTTGTTATGTCAAATCGCCAATCAACCCAAAAGCCAATATCCAAGGACACACTTGCTAGTTCTAAGGTCGAGATCCGAAGATAAAGTATTTTACCATTAAACTCACTCTTAGGTTTCGAATCAAGCGGCATGAAAAGGTATGTTACCATTAAAAGAAGCAATCTTCTTAATTGAAGCTTTTTGATCCCAGAAATCTTCTGGGCCACTGCATCGCTGCAACCAGCTAAAACCCCAGCAGTAATCGCCTAAAACAACAAAGAAACATAATTACAAAACCAAACTAAACTAAACTAAGCACAATTACCTTTTAAAAAAAAAAATCAAAACAGATTCAGACCTTGGTTCTAAGAGGGTTGTTCTGAAGTTGCAGGAGATATCCTTTCCAGGCTTCGGTAACAATGGAAGACATTTTTGTGTTGAGATTTGTTCAAATTTTTGAGGTGGGTTTTCTCAGATTTGGGATCAAAATCGAAAAGATTGAGCAAAAATGTTGGAATTGGGGAATTTAAATAAGAAAATTTGAAAGGGATGTGTTGACTTCGATTGATCGCAGGGTGGTTTTGGAGGATGGGTTTGGGAAAAACAAAAACCCACATGAAATTAAATAAGAAAAGAAAAGCCAATGAATCAAATGAGCCCCCACTATTGTGTTGTGTCATTCGATGATCTTCAAATGGTTAAAAGGACTTTGGAGTGCAAAAGGTGATGGATTCAAATTACGACCACCGCTTTACTTAAGTTCCGTTTGATAACCATTTGCTTTTTTGTTTTTGTTGTTTTTTGAAATATAAGTCTATTCTTACTCAAAATTTCTACGATGTGTTTCATCTTTCCTACCATGTATCCATCTTTTCCTAAGAAATTATATGAATATTAACCATCTTTCAAAAACAAAAACAAACTTTTGGAAGCTACTTTTTTTGTTTTTAAATTTTGATTTGGTTTATACAATTATAGGTAAGATGTAGATATTCAAGTAAGATAAAAGATAGAATAAAATAATTGTTGTAAATTTAAATTTCAAAAATAAAATGGTTATCAAACGGGCCTTAATAATTAATTTCTTACGGGTCTTTTTGACATTTTAGGGTCAGACAGTATGTCTCATGATATTAGTCGAAGTGTGCGAAAGCTGGCCGGAAAAATCACGAATATCAAAAGAAAAAAATAATAAAAATTGAGCCCCCACCATGACATAAATGTCCCTACTTTTAAGTACTCCAAAGGTTGTGGTAGATTAAATTACCTCTCTGAATTCTGAAATAATAATGTAAAGGGAATTTTTCAAAAGTAATTAAAAAAGAAAAATCTGCACATGTCAAAATATAAAGAAGATATTGGGAGAATGACAATAGAATTACTCAATTTCTCTAAAAAATATTTATCATCAAACGAGTTTTACTGATTTCTTCTCTTTTTTATTTTTAAAAATAATTTTCACAAATAATTTACTTACAAATTGTTTTAACAATAGTTCTATTCATTATGATTTAAACCGTGACTTCTTAGTTGTAATATTTACTAAATAAACTCTTCCAAGGTTCGAACTCATGACGCTGGTGTTAAACATGTTTACAACCAAACAATGAAATCATTACGCCACTCACCTTTTTCGTGGATATTAAAATCAGACTTCAAATATACCTAACAGCAGGTGGGTGGATATTAAAATCAGACTTCAATAACACATAAGTGGTAAGTTGCTTAGTGAGTTGATAGAAATTTAACAATGACAAATTCTTAAGCAATAAACGAAGGGAAAGTTACAAGAAACGAAGGGAAAGTTATATAAATTCGTCATATAAAATTCAATGAAATTTCTTTTTCTTTTTTCCCTTTTTTTCAGAGAGTAATTTCTTAGAAATTTCCAAAGAGGATTTTTTATTTTTATTTTTATTTTTAATTTGTCATCTATTATTCTAAGAAATTTCTGCTGAAAATAGGGGGGAAATTCTAAGAAATTTCAACTGAAAAAACACAACGGAAATTTTCTAATTTGTCATCTAAAATTCTAGGTTTTTTTAAAAAAAATTATAAGAAAAAGAAAAATTTTCTACTTTTCTTGTTTTAGGTAGCTACTTCTTTTCATAATCATTTTGTTTTTGTTTTTTGTTTTTATTTTTAATTTTTTTAAAATCAAGTTTGGTTGATAATAAGTTTATTTTTAAAAATTTTAAAACATTTTTAAAATATTAAAGAAATTATAAAAATTTAAAAAGTAGTTTTTAAAAACAAATTTTGTTTTTATTTTAAAAAAGTATGAAAAAATCAAGAATAAATAGTAAAAAGTTAAAAAAATCAAAATGAAATGTAATTTTTGAAAACAAAAAATAGTTATCAAATATATTTTTTGGCTTTCAATTTTTAAAAACAGAAAACTAAAACTAATTATCAAATATAATTATTCTTCACGGTCCTTATTTTTGTTCTTTCATAATCATTATCATTTTTCTTGCCCTAAACACACCTTTAATAATAAAAAAGTTACTCATTCGTGGATATTCACAATTAAAAAGAATAGAAAAATAGTTACAAATGGTTAGGAATTAATTTGAGTCATGAATCTTATTATTGACAAACAATTTAATCCGTAGAAATAATAAGTACTTAATTCGACCACTATTACAAATGTGAACTATTTTGTAGGTTTTCTTTCTTTATTTTTTGGCAAAAGTTTTGTACGTTTTCTTAAATTTAGGATGAGATATAGACTTTCTTATATTTCTACATCTTAAAAATCTAGAAAGGGGAGAACTAATAACAAATGAAAAAGGAGGGTTAAAGATAAACCCCGAACAAATAAGAAACTTAAAAGAAAATTCTCCCTTACTACAAGCAAAATAGTGTTTTCCGACAGAAGATCTCGTCGCGATAGATATGTATTTCCGTTGCCATAGCCTATAACAACGGAAAATCTTCTGTCGTCAAAGGTCTGTCGGCGTAGCTTATGCCGACGGACAATTGCTTCCGTCACAATAGATAATCTCTAGCGACGGAATTGTTTTCTGTCGTCGTTGACTGCCTACCGCGATGGAGCTTAGTTCTGTTGGCTTAGATAGCCTACATCGACGGAAGTGCTTTAGACTATCTATGGTGACGGAGGACAGTTCTGTCGCCGTAGATCCTTAGTTTTTTTTTTTTTTTTTTTTTAATTTTTAGAATAATGTCAACATTTGAAATGAATTTCCAAATAAGTCCATAAACAGAAATTTAACATCCAAAAATAAATTCATACATTCAACAAATTTAACAATGTTAAAGTTTTCGTATAACATAAAGAAAAATAACCAAATTCATTCATTTTTACAAATTTAACAATGTTAAAGTTTCCAAAATAAGTTCATACATCCAAAATGTAACCCTAATGACATAATTACATACACGTCTTTATCGTAACAACAAAATACTTGAAATAGTAAACAAAAAATATGATTAGAATCTTAAACTTTTATAAGTGAATCTACAACTATAACTTGTAAGTTCTACCTTAAAACAACATAAATCTCATACACGTCTTAAATGTTTATAAACCTTATTATATGTATTCAATTTTCTTTTAGTGATCACGATATTGATTTCATTGTTTGACCATAATTCAGTTCAAGAAGAGTAATAATATTTTACATATAGGGTTTGAAATCCCTCCCCCTCGAATATTTATACTAAAAAGAAAAATGGTCTATTATAAATCTAGTCTCTATGATTTGAAGAAAGTTAGAGTTTAGTCACTATAGTTTCAAAAATTAGAATTTAGTCCTTATAGTTTGAAAAATGTTAGAATTTCGTTCCTATGATTTAAAAACTAGAATTTAGTCTCTATGATTTGATAAAATTTAAAAATTAGTTATTGTCGTTTGTAATTACCATAAATTGTGTACATGAAAATAAATGATTATATACTAATTTCTTTTGTCCAATCAATCACTTAACTCACATTGTTATCATTGACATATGAGTAACTATTGTGCAATTAACGACAAAACAATGGAAAGGGATATAGATATAACCCTTCCAATTCCCTCTCATGTCCATGGGCCTGACCCTTAGTTTGTAAACTTTGTACTATTGTGCAATTAACGACAAAAACCTTACACCAATGAATATGAAGCTGGCGACAATGAATAAGTTTCTATGATGACTTTGACATTACAATATGTGTCACTTTAGGCTACTTTATGAATTGATGTGATTATATTATTCCACCTTCAAATGCTTTGCCACACAACATTTCAACAGGGTGGAGATGAAGATTCTTGCCACTTGAAATTGTGATTTTTTGCCTCAATTTGGAGCTTATTTTCCATTGATTAATATTTTCCTAAAGATTTTGCAAGAAATTTCATGCATTTCTGGTTTCTTTTGCTTCTATTGTTCTTGTTCATTGCCAATATGAACTTCTACCCTTTCCATCTTTTTAGACAATGAACCTTCACATATATTTCCATATTTGTAGGATGTTTTTTACTCTACGCCGACAGATAACTCTTATTTTTATTTTTACCAAAATGAACATGATTGTCCTCATTCATATATCTACGTCTCTTATTTAACCCAATATATAATTATGTTTGTATCATAACAATCATTCACTCGAACAAAATATTATGAAGCATTTTTTTGGGCTCATCATTTTCGTATTCAATATTAGCCAATTTCTTTATCCTATACTGAATAATTTTATCTACCTGACTAAGTTAGGAGTATGACTCGAATATCACTTGATAAAGATAACAATGAAAGATAAAATAGACGTATACTTTATGGTAGATTCTATTTTGATCATTGAACTTTTAAATATCTAATTTGAGTTTTTTCTTTTTTTTTTTTTTAGTTTTAAAATGTATTTTTAATTACTCGCTCCCTATAGAAATATGTTTTCATTTTGTCATTGTTTGTATTATAATTATTAGTATTATTGAACCAAATATGTTTTCATATTGTTAGGAATAAAGTGGGCCTGAAAAGGCCCAAAACAAGGCTTTGAATCCGAAAGGCCCAATATTTCTGGCCATACAAATTCTTATAAAAAGCAACCTTCAGTCTCCGATTCGCGCCGTTGCAAACCCTAACGAAGCCGCAGCAATGGTGAGATTCTCTCTGTAAATCGCAACCTTCTTCTTCATCATTTTCAATCTCTTCATTTTGGTTTTTTTTTTTTTCGGTATGATTTGTTTAGCCGTTCAAGAGGTATATCGAGATTGGAAGAGTTGCACTCATCAACTACGGCGAAGACTATGGAAAGCTCGTCGTTATCGTTGATGTTATTGACCAGAATCGGGTGAGCATTCGTTTCTGTAATCACTATTTCTGTTTTATTGTTTCTGATTTGTAGATAGAATTGAGTTATATGCATTTGTTTATCCTGGGATAGCTAGATTTTGTGCGGAAATGCTACATTTTCTCGTTTTTTTTTAGAGTTTTGGTGCGGAAATTCTACAACTGTTTCTTCATCCTAGAGTTTTTCTTGTTTTGATTTGTAGGTTTAATCTATATTTTCAAAAGCTGAATCAAAATTTGTAATGGCTTACATAAGTTGTTTTGGTTTTTGAAATTTGGTCAGCATTCACCAACTTTCGTGAGGAAACAGGAACATTTTGTAGGAAGGAAACCCAAGAACATTTTGTAGAAGAGTTAGTAAAAATAAGCTTAAATTTCATAAACCTAAAACATAAAACAACATGTTTAGGCCCGTTTAATAAACATAAAACAAAACAGGTTTATTTGATAACCAACTTCAGTTTTAGTTTTTAAAATTTTAATAACGTTTTTATAATATTAAAAGAATTATAAAAATTAATAAATGCTTTTATAAACAAGTTTTGTTTTTGTTTTTGAAAAAAGCATGAAAAAATCAAGAATAAGTAGTTACGAAACTTAATAAATCCAAATGAAACATGATGTTTGAAAACAAAAAACAATTATCAAATATATTTTTGGTTTTTAAAAACATAAAACTGAAATCAGTTATCAAACATATACCATTTTTATTTTTTTAAACAAAGAACCAGAAATCAACAATTAAAAACAAAAAACAAAATGATTATCAAACAGGGCCTTAGTCAATGTAGACTAAATATTTGTTTTTAGTTTTAATTTTCTTATCTTTTTTAGGATTTAAATTTTGGAATTATGTAAGTTAGAATTTTCTTTGAGAATTGATCATTCTCCACTCGTTGATTCAAGTTAGAATTTTCTTTGAGAATTGATCATTCTCCACTCGTTGATTCAAGTTATTTTTGTAATGTATACAGTTTTTGTTTTTTCAAATCTTCATTGACTAGCTTCTTTGTGTTTGTGTAAACATTTGGAAATAATTTGCATGACTATCTAAAATTTGTGTCAACATATAAATCATTTTCAGGCTCTTGTTGATGCCCCCGACATGGAGCGATCTCAAATGAATTTCAAGAGACTCTCTTTAACCGATATCAAAATTGATATTAAGAGGGTTCCCAAGAAGAAGGAGCTGATGGAGGCCATGCAAGCTGGAGGTACATTATAATTTCTTAGTTAGAAATTGGGCTAATGTAGCAGAAAATTGGTTTTTCCTAACTGTTTTTTCTGTTTATTTAGATGTTCAGAAGAAATGGGATAGTAGCTCATGGGGCAGAAAATTGATTGTTAAGAAGAAAAGAGCTTCACTCAATGACTTCGATAGGTTCAAACTCATGTTGGCCAAGATCAAGGTTTGTACTAATTTCGGTCTGGTTTGATAACTGGTTGGTTTTTGAAATATAAGCCTACTTCAACTACTTTATTATATATTTTTTCTTACTTGAATATTTACATTTTACCCATGATTTTACAAACTAATTGGAAACAAAAATAATGTAGCTGTCATGGTTTTTGAAATTTGGTTAGTATTTAAATGGAACACATGATCAGTAAATTTAGTACAAATAAGCTTAAATTTTAGAAACCAAAATATAGTATTAACACCCCGATTGATAACTATGTTTTGGTTTTTGAAATTTGGTTAGTAACCTAATTTTTTAAGGAGATGGTAGGAAATTTGAGGTTTAATTTCAAAGAATTAAGAACAAATAACTAAAATTCTATTGATAACCATTTGATTTTTGTAATTTAAAACAAAAATTACCTTAACATTTGTTTGTTTTTACTTTGATAATCTACCTTTCACCTATATTTCCTATATTTGTAGAAACCAAACCAAAATTTTGAAACAAAAAGTACTTTTTGTTTTTGAAAGTTGGTTAACATTCACAGTCTCTTAAGTAAATATGGGATACATGGTTGGAAAGATGGAACACATGGTAGGAAATTTGAGTTAGAATAAACAAAAAACTAATCTCGAATGGTTATGAAATGTGGTCAAATGTTCATATGAATAGGGCCTTTTATTCTCTTTTCTTGTGTGTTCACCCTTTTGATTGATTATATGTGAATGTGTTTTTGATTTATACAGAGGGCTGGTTTGGTTAGGCAAGAGCTTTCGAAGTTGAAGAAGGCCGAAGCCTAGAGGTTTTTTCTTCAACAGATTTTCATATTTTATTGTCGGATTTCTTTTTAACTTTTATAGGTCTGGATTTTAGTTCCCAACTTTTTGTACCGGTATTATTGCCTTGAGTTGTGTTTCAAATTCCATATTTTTAAATCTTGTCACACCAATTTCATATTTGTGTTTTAATTGTCATAACTTTATCATCCTTGTGTAAAATGTCACTCTCAATTGGCTTTGATGCAAGTATTGGGCTTTCATGGTCTTTAGAGTGTCACTAGAAGAGGGTGAGTTAATTTTTAGACCAACAAATTTAGAATTGACTAAACCGAATTGAACCAATCTCATTCAATGGGCTGGTTAGGTTTTTGAACAACATTGAGGTCCATATTTTAAAAAAATTGAAATATATTCGATATTTTAAAAAATTGAAATATATCGGTTTGGTTTTTGATAGAAGAATCTACAAGAAATTGAATTGAGCCAAGTTTCTAAATATTAAAATATTTTGGTATTGTAATTTGATGGAATAATTGTATTAGATGTAAAATGTGGAATAATTAATTTTGATGGCTTATTGTTGGCTTATCATATATGTAGTATGGATAGTTGGAATTATGTGGATGAAATGATTAAAAGAATGTTTAATAGGATTAGAGATGTCTAATTAAAATGTGGTATTTCATGTGAATGAGGGATTGAGTTGGAAAAAGAATTTTGGGGATGATTTCCATCCTGGTCTTATCCCGATGTTTCTTTTTTTTAGGCACTCAATTATTCAGGCATTCTAAGATCATGTTTGCTTTGGTGTATTGATTATAAATAACAAAAAAAATTTATGAAATTCTTTTATTTATTGTTATTATTATAAATTAATAATATTGATATAATTCCAAGCCAACACAATAATATTGATAATAATAGTAATAATAATGATAAATATTATTATAAACTATTTTTAAGTTTATAATGTGATATAGTTGAAAACAAATAAAGCATAAAAAATATAATTGAATAACTAATTAGAAATATTTGTAACCTCTTTAACTATTATTTAATTATTTAATAATCTTTGATGCTATTTGAAAAATGTTTTATTACCATGTTACAAATGATGTATATCAAATTAATTTTTAAAAATAAATCATGTGATAATAAGATAGAATGACACAATTAAATAAGTAATTAAAAATATAAGTTATATAATCAAAATAAACAAGTTATAAAAGGAGTATTGTCAAGAATGGTAAAACGACATATAGTTATATATAATATGAATGATAACAATTATAATTGAGGATTTTTTAAAGAGTATTGTCAAGAATGGTAAAACGACAAGTTATATAATCAAAATAAACAAGTTATAAAAAGAAATTAGTTAAAGGACGAGGAAAAAAGGTTTGGTTTCACTAAAAAAAGAAATGTTCAAATATTCTAATGAACAGTTCAATATTTTTTTAAATATTTTATTATATATATATATATATATATATATATATATATATATATATATTTAAGAAAACGATTTGTTGAAGT
>JBBMEF010006572.1:0-24360 GCA_037832685.1 Sicyos baderoa | reverse complement strand
GAGACATAGGAGACGAGCCAACTACACGCCTAGCAGCAAACAACAGATGCATGGACAAACAACAGATGTACAAGACAAACAACAAATGCACAAAGAAAGACAACAGTCGTACACACAGTTAAACATTCCATAGTTCAACTACACCCATAGTAGTAAAGCAACAGATGCATGGACAAACAACAGACGTGCAAGGCAGACACCAGATGCACAAATAAAGACAACAGTCGTACACACAATTAACATTCTATAGTTCAATTACATCCCTAACAGTAAAGCAACATATGCATGAACAAACAACAGATGTACAAGACAGACAACATATGCACAAAGGGGCATTTTTGCGGTAGGGGGCTGGGCGATCGTGCTTCTCGCGTGGAGTGGAATGACGTGAGGGGGCTGTTCGTGTTCTAGTTGTGTATAATTGCGGAAAGGGGCGTTTTTGCGTGTTGAAGTGGTGAAGACGATTAATTGGTGTCAGAGCACATTAATTTGAATCCCATTTTTTCTCATCATCGGTAGGGATTTTAGGAAGATGCACCATTTTTGTACCCGTACGTACTATGGACGTACGCCATTCGGTATGTGATAAATGTTTTAATGTCTATTATTTATATTTTTATTTTAAACCAAAAACTTAATTCTTTATTTCATTTTTCAAATTTAAAATCCAGATTTTAGTTTATTATTTTAATTTAGGCAGGTAACAATATATAGTGTTTCTCTCTCATGTTAGTTAAACAAATATGCTTATTTATAATAAATTAGAAAATAGATAATCAAATTAGATGAGTATTTTAGTCTTTTGTATTTATTTTAGTAATTAAAGAAATTAAAACCAGACATGCATTTAAATAGTTCCATTTTTAGGTACTTTCCTAAATAGTTTTCAGAATGTAGCCATTTCCCTAGTTTGCCCAAAAAAATATTCTTAATTTATTTATTTTCGTAGACCCTAGAAATAATTGGGCCAAGATATGAAGTTCCACAAAATCCAAGTATTAATGAGCTTCATGTTTCCAGTTTTTCTTCAAGGCCCAAATTGGGCTGGGCTTCTCTTTCTTCCTAAATTCGTTAAGGCCCAAATCTATCCGGGCTTCAAATTCTACTACTTTCTAAAGGCCCACAACTCTCTCGGTTTCACCTCCTTGTAGGCTTCAGGTTCTACTGAAGTTCCTCTCTGCCCAACTTCTCCATTAGCTTTTATTTTATGTTTAAAATAAACCATGTGATGTCTATAATTTTGAAACATTTAAATAGATGTCTATTTCCCATAACCAAAAAGAGTAAGAGAGTTAGAGGGTCAATCACACGGTGATTTTATTGTTTCATTGTAAACCAGTTCAACACTAGTGTCACAAGTTCGAATCCTGAAAGAGTCAGTATTTGTAATCACCTTCCTCTAATTTATACTCAAAAAAAAAAAATTTAAGAGATTTTTTGCCGACAAATGTGGCAACGACAATATTGTATATCTATGAATAAGTGGTCATGAATTAAAGATTTTTATATATAATATATTATTAATTTTCTAAATACTAAAAGATTATGCACCCCACCAAAATAGATACATGATCTTAGTCATCTAACATTTTTTCCACCAAATCTCAATAGAGATATTTATTATTTCAAGCTAATAGGTCGACGACATGATTAGTTATCTAATTTGGTGTCAATCCCTTTTTCCGTCATGATCAGTTTGATCCAAAAAATCGGTATTTATAATCTTTCTACCCACCTTGTACTAAAAAATATATATATTTATTATTTCAAAATCATCTATCATACGCTAAAATCGTAAGATAAGTGCCAACAGAGCAATAGCTCAACCGATATCAATGCTCGTCTGCTTCTTTAGAGGTCTTGGGTTCGAGTCTCTCCCACTCCGAATTGTTGTAGTCTCAAAAATAAAATTAAAAAGAAAAAAAAATTATATATATATTATGATTAAGAAAAAGAATAATGTCAGAGCAGCGGCTCATGTTGGCGCCTTCCTTATCAATTGATTTTGAGGTGAAACTCATACATTTTCTAATATACTTTACTCATACACACCGTGTGATAAGAAAATTCCTCATTATTTCTTATTATTATTATTATTATCTTTAAGAGATCTCCTATTAGCACTGGAATTGAAAAATCAATACACTTTTTTATGTTATAGGCTTACAAAAACAATTTTAAAGTTAGTAGAGACCACATTTTTTTTTTCCTCGTTGGAGATACTCACCTTGTGGCAATTGCCCCATATTTAAAAGGTGAGGATTCTACAACTCATTTATAAGAGATATGGAATACTCCCCTTATTACCAATTGGTTTTGAGGTGGAACTCCATATTCTCTAATATGGTATCAGAGCTCCATGTGGGTTATTGGTCCCCGAATTCCGATCCAACCCAAAATGCTTTGAATTCTAAAGCGGGTATGGACCCCACCCAAGCGGGCATAAGCTTAAACGGGTATTTGATCCCAAAGTTCGGATTCGACCCTTGCAAAAAGTAAGCCAAAGCGGGTCTTTCAATCCACAAATTCGGATTAGGAACTAGTTCAAGATGACATTTCCCAATATGGCCGCCATCTTGAGGGGGAATGTTAGAGATACTCACCTTGTGGCAATTGTCCCACATTGAAAAGGTGAGGATTCTTCAACTCATTTATAAGAGATTTGGAATACTCCCCTCATTGTCAATTAATTTTGAGGTGAAACTCCATATTCTCTAATATTCCTCAATTCAACTCTACTTAAATGTTTGATTTTGAATTAGTCAATAAAACAAGTATATAAGTGCGTTTAATTAAAAAATCAGGGAAGGTTTAATTGACCCTATTTGTTTATGAGACAGAATAATTGTGAAGCTGTAACGATTAAGATTATAACTTTTAACAATAAAAAAAGAAGATGATCATTAAAAGGGGAAATTTAGCTGCACTCCAAAAAGCAACTCTATAATTCTTAAAAGGCATTTTAGTGATAATAAAAAAAACGACAAAAACGTGGGTTGATTGATTTATAGTTACAAAAATATAGGCATACAAAGGGCTGGCCACTTCAAAAGAACAGCTTTTGAATTACTTGGAGTGGTTAATAAAAGATAATCATTTGTGTTTTTAAGAAACAGTGTTGTGGTTTTTAGAAATTTGATTTGTGTGTCTACCAAAATAGCCTATGTAGCATCAAAATAAAGTCATAATAACTTATTTCCAACTGATATATTGTATAAGCCGATGTTTGTTTGTTTGTTGAATTTCTAAAGATTTAGAAATTAATATTTAATAACCGCTCCTCAAAAAATTATGTCTAAACAATATATTATAATAATAATAATAAAAAAAAAAGAAGAAAGAAGGTAAGAATTTGAGAACAATTGTGAGAGAGATTTGAAGTCATAATTTATAAACAATATTGTTATTTTAGTTATTATTCTGGCAACATATTCGATTTAAATAAAGAGAGCAATTTGGGTGCACCCCGGGTAGCACCCCACCGTGATACCACCAAGATGTCACGGTGAGGGTGCTACCCGGGATGCACCTAAATTGCTCTCTTAAATAAAAAAAAAAATTATCTTTCGATAATTCGCCTGTTATTATGCTTCTAAAATCATTATTCGATAATGAAACACGGTTCGTTTCATTAATTAACTCAATATACTATTTATATGTACTAAGAAAATACTATTTATATAAGGCTGTTTTTATATGCAGTAGGAATGTTTTATGTATTATACACATGTATTTTAGCCGATGTTCTTTTATACTATAAGATTTCATACATAGTGGTTTTTTTTTTTTTTTTTTTGAACTGGATAAATAGTGGTTTTATGTATAGTTTTCTAATATATTTTTGAAAATTTTATTTCAAGATTTTTAATACTTAAATTTGAAGAATTTAAATTTGAAAAATTTTATTTTCTTAAATTTTGTTCAAATATATATTATTTATTTATTTATTTTTATACAAATTTTGTTCTAACATTAGTGAAAGGCAACAATACTAGATTTTAATATACGAAAATGTCAAAGGCATATAATTATTTGTTTAAACATATGTTTATTTAGCCTTCCTCTAAAATCAATAAGTATGCCTGGATCATTTTTAAAAATGGTGAAAGGCCATTTGGAAAACCTACAAAGCTCTTGGGTGTAGCTTGTAATTATGATTCCTCAATTATAAATTATAAATAATATTTTGATTTTTTTTTAGAAAAAATTAAAATAATGAAACAACTAAATTCTTATTATTATTCCTCAATTATGTATTCTAGAAAACAAAATTATTGCTTTCATCCTCATGGATTGGAGTAGGTTTTCAACTTAGTCCTATCACCTATGCTAGATTCAACTTTTCAAGTAGTCCATATATATATGAGGAAAATTTATTCTAGAAACATCCCCACGTGTTATAATTAGTTATTAACATTCATTTTTATTAAGTGATGTATCAACTAAAAAGATGTTTGTTTTTTGGAAAATGGTATTGGAGAGTTTTTCTCCCAAAATAATTATAAAATATATAAATTTAAATATTAACCTTCATATTCATTAATATATTTTAATATTATATTATAAATACTCATTAATATAATATTATAAAAAAATATGTTATAATATTCATTAATATCAATGATTTATAGGTATTAAAAAAAAATCAATAATTATAGTTGTTATTTTTTTTTAAAAAAAATGATGTTAATTATTTTTTTAATTTACTAATCTAATAAGTTTCCTTGTTATTTAGTTTTTTTTTTAAATTATAACAATTGAAGGTGTGAGAAATTCGAAGTTAAAACTTTTTAATCATTAAGTATATATTGCTACTGCTCTTGTTGGCTCCTTGTTATTTAGTTTAGTTAACCACATGTGGGTGGTATTTAATAAATTTTTAACCAAAAAGTATGTCCTAGTCATTTGGAATATTTTTTTTTTTTAGAAATCATTTGAACTATTTAATGTCAAGGATTTTGAATTAAAAACCTCTTGAAAATCATAGGAGACTTTTCATGAAAATTAAAATTAATTATTAAAATTTTAAAAAAAACATCAATATTAAATTGGTTTAAAATAATGAAACAAAATTGATTGAAAACATCAGTATTAAATATTTTTAACGAACTGTTATAATTAAAATAAAAATATGAATCGACTATCCTACCACAAATTCCACTTAAATTAAGTGAAAGGTTAGACAGAAGTGAAGTTGAGGGATAACAGTTTTGGATTAACGAAAAAGGAGTTTAGGATTAAATATTCTTCATAATAAAAAAGAGGAATATGGGAGGGCATACTGATTTTTATCATACCACACGCTTACCCATATTTTAGGATTAATAAATGGAGTTTTTGTAAGAATAGACGAAATTGATAAAATATTTACAATACTAGACAAAAAAAAAATTTAACAATCATAGTAAAAAATATGGTATAAATAATACTTTTTATACAGAATAATTAATACATAATACAGTATGATGAGTATTATTTATATTGTATATTTGACTATAGAGGTTAAATATTTTTAAATTTGCCTAGATCTATAATTATTTTGTAAAATTGGACTATCGAACACAATTTCCATTAATAAATTTATCTTTTTTCTACACAAAAATCATACTTTTTTTTAGTTCGACATGCAATTAAAAATAGAAGAATTTGAACCTATAATCTCGATATCATAGACATAAACTTATGACAATGAGCTATTATTCTTATTCGCAACTCATTTTCATTCTTGGTTTTTCATGCAAACTTAAAACCCGAATGTGATCCTTCAACTTTCCAATTTCTTAACCTTGTGTTTGTTTTTCTTTTCGAAAGCTCTAATTTTCTATATATAAATATAAATAAATATATATATATTTATTTATTTATTTATTTATTGTGCGTATCTTCACTTAAGGATATACCGGACTTGTTCTAGTTGTTCTTTCTATAATCCTTTTTATTGTTATCATGTTTCTTTATTTTTTGGAAAAGATACCAATATATTTGACATATACAAGGTGTATGTAACAAAATTACAAGAACGTCCTTCAATTATTAATTATGGAAGAGGCAGTATAATTTTTAGAAAGAGAAAATTTGTTACATTATTTGGTTGTACTAACAATAATATCATCTCATATTTTCATAGCTGATTTCGCTTTGTATTTTTTGTTGAAATGACTTCCTTTATGTCAAGACAATCTCGTTTGAAATGACTTCGTTTATGATAATGAAAGCATTTAGAAGCTGGTTTGATTTTGTGAAAATGTTGGCATTTCGCAAACTTTCTCTTCTTTGAATTACTTGACTTTCCTATTATGAAAGAGTGATATTCACCTTCTTCTAAGTTCTTATCAGATTTTATAAATTCAAGTTCTTTACACTTTAGAGGTGATATATATTACTAATATGTCAACTAATATAGTGTCTCTATCATACTTTAAGTTTGCCTTCAAATCTTGGCAACTTCATTTTTCTTCTATGGATGAAAACTCTGATGTTAATTGTTTGAATTCAATCAAGCTTAAGATTCATGTCCAAAAGATTTTGAAGGATTGATTTTAAAAGTAAAGAGTGTTTCTCTAAGAAAGATTTTTCTTGACAAATCCTTCTTGGTATATAATGCATTTAACATTTTCCATATCCCATTTGCCTTTGTTTCATCTATCACTTAGAGAGCATGACATTAATTGTAACTTAGGTTTAATTCAATTAATGTCCATAATAATGCTTTTTAAGCAAGATATAGTCTTTTATCTTCTTAGACCAAAGATTAAAGTTTCCATTGCCTGTAAATTTGTCTACTTCAAATCTTGTTATTGTCACTTATTGCTTTCTGGACTGTGTTATGAATAACAATTTTGATCTTGAATACAGTATATGTAAGCTTTGATACTAGGGAAATTGTGCTGGATAGTCCAATTTTACAAAATAATTACAGATCTAGGCAAATTTGAAAATATTTAGCATCCATGGTCAAATATACAATATAAATAATACTCATCATATTGTATTATGTATTAAATATTCAGTATAAAAAGTATTAATTATACCGTATATTTGACTATGGTTGCTAAATATATTTTTTTTTTGCCTAGTATCGTAAATATTTTATCAATTTAGTCTATTTTTACAAAAACCCCTTCATACTAATTGTTGTATTTTTTTTATGTTAAATAAAGACAACAATTCACATAAATGTCTCACGTGTATTGATGTACATGCAACCAAAAGGTTCTCAAAGTTGTTTCTATACAACTTTTGAGTGTTCTTTCTTTCCTTTTGAATCCTAATTACTCTTTCTTTTGTGGTTGTTGCGAGTTAATTATGTGAATCATGAAATCAGTCCTACGTTCATTGTGACAAATATCAATTCTTATGATCGAACCTGTGACGCTGCTGTTGAACTGATTTACAACCAAAAAATGAAATTATTGCCCACTAACTCATTTGATATTAAAAAAATGTTTTATTGTAACACAAACGTATGTAGATTGCATGTGATTTTTTATTTAAAAAAATATTTTGATTTAAGGTATTGGAGATTTTTACTTTGTCCTACATTAAAAATGTGAGGAGTTTTTAAGGTTTTCTTTTACGTGGATTAATTTTTTATTACTAATTCATATTATTTTATGTATATATCAACATATTTTTTTAAATCTCATATTATCTAATATATCATTAAAACCGTGAATAAATATTAAATCTATAAATTTAAATTCAACTTAAATAGTTAATTTGAATCCAATCAGAGTAAAATCTAATCATATGTAATTCAATCTACCATTTAAATTTAATTTAAGATGATATTTCCATAGCAGCATTTTTCAAGGGCATACATGGTCTACTCGATTCATTTATCCATTGATTTTGAGATAGGAAATTATATTATCTAAAATATGATATTCGAAACTCTAAGGTCAATACGTAATTTGGTCCGTAAATTTGGTTCCAACTCAAACGGGTACGTAATTTCATGCTTGTAATTCAATCCACTAATTAAACCTTAATCTAAGATGATATTTCCCATGTGGCACATATTTTGAGCAACATATTGAGATACTCACATTGTTCTGAGAAAGTAAGTGTGAAGTTTTCAATATATTATCTAATAAGGATAGGGGTTTCAAACTTGATGTAGTTGAATAAATTGCATGTCATATTATAATTAGTTGTGTATTAATTGTCCACATTTTCATATAATTAAACATGTTGGGTTTGTCAATATTTGACTTTTCTAAATAAATAGTCACTATTTTTTTTGGAAATGAACATTCTTATATTAAAGATGAGAATGACCTATATCATCACTATATTATTAAGCAAAACTTTTCTCAACCACATAAGAGAGTTTTGAATATCAAGAATGTAAAGAAATGGAAAACTATGCACTATTTGATGCTTTCTTTTTCTCAATTCCATTTTATTTTTTCAATAAAAGATTTCAATCCACATGATCAATAACAGTATAGTGCAATACTAAGAAAAGCTATGTCAATGTGTTGATTAACATTAGTAGTAAGCAGCAAATCAAACACAAGTAATAGTTATCAATCGATGGTTTTTTTTATATAATAATATTGGGGAAAGAGGATTTGAATCGGTAACTTTACTAAGTTGTACTAGATGACTCTCGTTAGTCACTAATGGTTAAATTGAAATAAAATTATCTATTATATTCTACCACCTTAAAGTACCCTATACAATTCTAAAATATAGTTTAAAGGAGGAGAATCATTTTTAGATTAGCCAAATCTTAATTTACACTTTATGCCACTAATAATTATAATTGTCGAGAATGGATTGACAAAAAAAATACAAAATAAAAAATAAAAAATTTAAATTCACGTTGTCCAATAAATTACTATATTTTGATTTTATTTATTTATAATATTAAAAAATTATTGATTAATTTAGTTAATAAAACATAGTTATTAAATATCTTTTCACAAAACTCATTATCACATAAATATTACTTTTTTTTAGAAACACATAAATATTACTTTTAATACATATTTGATTGGTGGAATTTAATTTACTTTCAATATAAATAATAATTATAAATGTGAGCATTTTAATTGAAAAAATAAATCTATTTCCGCCGTCCAATAATTTACTGCATTTTGATTTTTGTTTTTAATTTATAATATTAAAAATCTATTGTCTAATTCAATTAATAAAAAAAACACTTAAAATTAATATTAATGGTTAAATTTGTCTAAAAAAAAAAAAGAAAAAAGAAACATTAATGGTTAAACATATTTTTACATTCTCACATTATATAACTCATTAATACGTAAATAATACTTTAATATATATTTGATGGGTGGATGTTACTTATTTGATTTAAATCAATTCAACCGGCGTTGCAGGTTCGATCTCGAGAATCAGTATTTATTCCCTTCCCTATAAAAAGTCTCATTTTTTATTTCTACCATTTAATTTCTTTTATTAATTTCATCGATTAATATTTCCTTTTAATAGTGGAATTTCAATGGTTTATAACTTTAGTATTTGATTATCAACTATAAATAAATTATTTATAACTTTAGTTGGTTTTTACTGTATTTGAATTTTATTTTTAAATTTTGACCTCTATAGAAATACTTTTGCTTTTTTTGTAACTCGTGAAAAATGGCCTTAATTTAACAAATATTTTAGATGTTAGATGGATTCCTAGAGTTAAAACTTTGATCAATTTATAATATAATTCTTTTTATAAAGTTAAAGAAAGAAAATAGTAATAAAATTTTAAAAAAATAAAATAAACATACGACTAAAAGGAATAGTATTCTAGTTACCTTATGCATTAAATATCAGTTGGTTAGGATTCGAATCTAAATTGTTGTCAATTTAAACTTGAGTTAGAAGAAGAAAAAAAAGGAAACTTAGGGAAAATGAAATTGTTAAGTCCTTTTGAGAGCGATAGCGGTTCGGGGAAGAACAGGGTCCGGTTCATGGACGGTCGCCCTGATGTTTCATGGACGGTGGTATATTAGCTGGACCGTTGACTAATCTTCATTTGGCATTTTATTAATCAATTAATTAATTTTGGACATTTGAAAAAAAAGTCAAAATGGAAAATGGGTCCTTCGAAGAAACCTACAAAATTCGTTCCTTTGATTCCTGACCTGACCACAGATCTAACAACTTAAAAGCCGACTGATTTTTTTCATTCCAATGGATTGTTTTCCAGCTGCCACGAAAACTTTATATATATATATATATATATATATGGCTAAATTAACATATAGGGTAATTTTCAACCATGTTTAAAATTGGACCACATTACTTTTACTTTGTCAATGTTAATAATGTGTTTTATTTTATTACAATATTAATTTAGATAGTTTTTATTCTATAACTTTTTGTTTTAAAATTTTGCTTTTTGTGTTGGTACTTTTAATTACGATTCATTAGTGTGGATAAAATTATCAAAAGTTAGTGGTGCAGTTAACTATCTTGTTTGATGTTAGTCCATTTAAATTCTACTGTCATGCCTAATATTCCTCTTCTTTGGATTATTTCAATCAAATGAAAGAAAATTATTCAAATAGTACTTAATGTTTTCCATACACTATGACATTCAATGGTTTCATAATTTATGGTTTGATGTTTGTTATGAAAGTCATGATCAACCAATAATAATTAAAGAGCTAGAAAATAACATGCAAGAGTTACATGATCTACTAATGTTTATGAATATAAAAGAAAAATCATTTTATTTACGAAATAAGAATATAAAAAGAAATTGACAAATAATGTTAGGAATTTAAAAGAGTTTACTCTTATAGAATCTTAATAAATCATATGATACAAAATACATAATAAAAGAAATTGTTCAATACGAAATCAACTACATATTTTAACTAGGTTAACACAATAAAAAGAAAATAATTCAAATTTAAATCTTGTTAATGTTAACTACAAAAAAATCCAAATCTACCCAAATTAAATAATAAAAGATTCATACTCAAACTCGTGACTAACTAATCATTGTACAACAGAATTCAAAACATTTTACATACGTTAAATATTCTTATTAACCTATCAAATCTATCCAAAGTAATTTGATATTGATGAGAATATGTTTTACCTACCTTTAACTAACATGAATGAGTAGAGGGAGAGGGGACCATGTCCCCTATACACATATATAAAAATATATATATATATAGTATGCAGATTTTATTTGCTATATTTTGTATATAAAAGTGATCTCACCCCTATTTTATAGGAAATTTGCACTCTATAACAAATTTTCTACTCTACATGAGAATTATAGCAACTTTTTAAAAATATTGCAAATATACCAACTTCTTTAAAATATTGCAAATATACCAACTTTTTTTTTATAGACTCTATCAAACACTATTGATGGAGTCTATCAGACGCTATTGTGGAGTCTATCATACGTTATTGGTAGAGTCTATCATACACTATTGATGGAGTCTATTGATGAAGTCTATCAAACACTATTGATAGAGTCTATAAATCTGATTTTGCTATATTTGCAAATATTTTCATTATTTTGCTATTTATGCAATTTTTTTGTCTTATTGTAATATACATGCAAATTCCCCTATTTTATATTAACAAATAGCTCCCTCAAATAATAATAATTATATTTAATGTAATGCCCGTAATTTTTAGGATTTAGATAATAAGATGTAGTCTATTTATTTCATTTAGATATTAATATTAAGTTTAACTAAAATATTCAATTTAATTTAGAAATTTATATGAATGTATCCAATCATTTGTCCCTTCAAAAAGATCTCAATTAACCAAAGATATAAACGAATTTAGTGGTCCATGCAAAACTTAATAAATATATATTAATGAATTTGTTGGTCCATTTAAAATTTAATATGTAGATAATTATAGCTTTATTAGTCCATGCAAAATTGATATAGATGATAATAAACTTCTTGGTCCTTGCGATACTGAGTTCTCATAAATGCTTGGTAGATTTGTTGATCTTATTCTTTCATACTACAGACTAATGGGTCACAATAAAAAATGCTTGAACTACAATGGTATTTTTCTGCATTTTCTATTAAGTTTTAGTTGATCATCACTTGTAATAATCCTATAAGGGAATTCGTTTACAGAGTTTCCAAAATTTATTCTTTATTATTAACAATTTTCAATAATGAATGGAGAAACATGTCATAATAGTTCTTGAAACGAGTTGAAGAGATCATAGGCACTATAAAAAGTCCTTTGTTTCATTGTTTCAACACTGAAACGGTCAGCGGCGCAGTGGTTTCATTGTTTGATTGTAAACCAGTACAACACCAGTGTCACGAGTTTGAACTCGGGAAGAGTTGGTATTGTAACCCCCCTCCCCCAATTTGTCCAAAAAAGTCCTTTGTTTCAACATTAGTTATAGTCTATAAGACATTTAATTTACTCGTTCTTTCCATTCTGTTTAGTAATTTTGTTTTAATATTTTGAAAGGGATCTACCAAAACTCTTAAATTTCATTATTATTTTAATGTAAAATAGTTGTTTTTCCAAAGATCTGGATCTTGGTAGTCGTATTTTTAGTAAAATATGTGTAAAGAAATTGAGTCAAACTAACTCAAATGATCTAAATCTAAATCTAAATCACAATTGAGATGAAGATATATAAACAAAATAGAAAAAGATGGAAACGATAATACACCAAATTTAGGGTGGTTCAGAATTAAACCCTACATCTATTTTCTCAAATTTTTAGATGCTCTTCTTCACTATCAAAATTACCATTAAAATCAAAAAACAGACACTCAAAGAAGGAAACAAATGGTGTAAAACTCTCTCAAGCCACTAAACACCAAAAATGAGCTTGCATGACAATCACTCAACTAGCAATTTTGTACAATAGGTGTGTAATCTACCTACTTTTCATATATATATATATACTATAAAAAGAAAAATAGATTATACCTACTTTTCATATACTATAGTACTATAAAAAAAATAGATTACACCTATGGTAGCTCTTTAAATTTGAGATTTTATGATTCTTTTTTAATATATAAATGTTGACCTTTCGAAATAATTTCAATTTGTACTTTCAATGAAAGTTTTTCTATATCTACCTCTCCTAATATTTAAGATTAATTTACCAACAGGAATACAGTTCTACCAACATCTTGTACAATTTAATAACCATGAAATTACAGGTTTGAACCATTATGGGGTAGCCCAATTGGTCCATGGAGTAGCCCAATTGATCATGGAGGCCTTGGAGTGCATAAGGTGATGAGTTCAAATCTCATGATGACCACCTACCTAGGAATTAATTTCAAATTAATACCTACGAATTTCCTTGGCAATGTTGTAGGGTCAGGCGGTATGCCGCGTGACATCGCTTGTGTACGCAAGCTGGCCCGGACAGTCACAAACGTCAAAAAAAAAAAAAAAAAAAAATTACAAGTTTGAATCTCTCTTCTCCTAATATTGTTGTTTATCAAAATGTATATATATATAATATATATGACCTAACTTTTTGTATAACCAAATTATCAAAATATAAGAACATGAAAAGAGTTCATTAATTTGAGTTTAACGCATTAAAAAGATATATAAATGATCCAAACGTAAGAGTTGTCCTTATTGACTAAATTTGACACGAAGGTAGCTAGGGAGGGGTTTGGATTGTTGAATATTTAAAGTTTCCTTCGGAATGGAAACCAAAACTTGTTATTCTTCTTTTAAATTAATATTATTAGGTGAAAGGTTGGATGTTTAAATTCTTTGGTTAAAGTTCAATGGCAATGGTCAATATTAAGATTGACAACCAATGTGTACACAATTTGATAGTCAAATATTCAATGGTCATTAAAAAAAAATCAATTGGTCATTTTGGCAACTTTCAATTTTCTTAATTAGATTCAAACTCAGAATATTATGGTTTCAAATCTTATTTTTGGGTCAAATATATCTCTTGTAGCTTAAGTTTAATAAATAACAAAACTATGTTATCCATATATGAATATTTATATTATAGAAGAATGTTTCACCAAATATTCAAATTGTCAATTAGTTGATAATTGTTCTATTACTATAAAACATATATATGAATTATAGGAGAATTTGCATGTATATTACAATAAGGCAAAAAAATTATATAAATAGCAATTTTTTGAAAATATTTGCAAATATAACAAAATTAGATTTATAGACTCAATCAATAGTGTCGGATAGATTTCATCAATAGACTCTATCAATAGTGTCTAATAGACTCTATCAATAATGTCTGATAGACTCTATCAATAATGTCTGATAGACTCCATCAACAGTGTTTCAACAATGTTCGATAGAGTCTATAAAAAAAAATTGTTATATTTACAATATTTTTAAAAAGTTACTATAATTTTGATGTAGAGTAGAAAATTTGCTATATAGTGCAAATTCCCTATATTTTAACTATTTGATTTAGTTTCACAATTTTCTTTTATCTACAATCAAAGCAATTGAGATATTAACAAGTTTCTTAAAGATTGCATCCAAATTTATATTTCATGCCTATATTGTTTTTAAGTGTAGGTTGGCATGGCATAGTAATGTGGATGCAAATTCACCCATGAATCAATTTAATTTGTATAGAAGTAAACTGATTTTAGTTTTTAGTCAGCAGAAAAAAAGGGGAAAATCTTTTTTTGTTTTTTTTTTAACAAAAAAAAAATAATTCAAATTTTTTTTTTATTGTTTTTGTATAGCACAAATGGGTCAAACTAGTACTTGGCAGCTACTGTCATTCCTTCAAATAAGAATTTTGCTGCCGTCCAATTACTAATTTGTCCCTCCAATTATGTAAATAGGTTTTCTTTTTTTTTTTTTCTTTTTTTTTTTTCAATTATGTTGCTTGTGTAGTGTGTAGGGCCATTTCGTTTGACTTTCTTGTTTGAATTTTGAGGTATATTAACGGTTCAAATCTAGTTTTTTTTTTCTTCATTAAATTTATACGAGTGAAAATTCGATAATCGGATAGAAGTGTTTTTGCATCAGTTTAGCAAAACAATGAATTACAAAACTACAAAATGTATACATATTTTCATGTTTTCTTTTCAATAAGGATAATTTTTAACTTGAGTTACAATTTTTTGGACTCTTATTAAAATGTAAAATTAAAAATATAACAAATTAAAACTACAAAATCATAACAAAATGGATTTATTCGTGGTTTAAATGTACTCAATTCTTGCCGAGTGGCAGTAGACTTAATATTATCGATTAAAAATTATTATGGAATGACTTAGTGGTTAAAAGGATTTTGAAAAATTAAGAGGTATTTTAATCGATGGTGGCTAGTTAATCTTCTGGTGTTAATCGTATTACCACCCAACAATGAAACCATCAAATTACCATGTCTTCCAGTAACTTCTTACAAATTTTTTCAACATTCAAATATTAGTGTATGATATTAATCAAGGTCCATACAAACGGAATCAACAAGATAAAAAAAAAAACAAAAAATACAAGTTTAAATTCCTTATGATCCTCAAATGTTATTATTATATATATATTTTAGAAAAAAAACTCATTTTCAACTAAAGTGCCATAATTTTAAATCACATTAAAAAAAATCCCATAATTTTTTTAATCGAATAATATATAAAAAAAAGTAAAACATAAAGCTATTCACGAGTAAAGTTTATAAGTTGTTTTCCATCTTTATTTTAGGGTACTATATATATTGCCACTAAACAACTCATGTTACCATCACTTTATATTATATTGCAAGTGGAAAAACTTTACTCTCTCGCGAATATTTATTTTGAGTCAGGGTGTGAGGAGTGCAATGCATTAACCCTTTTAAATTCAATTCAATTTAGGAAAGTGTACTGGATAGTTCAATTTTACAAAATAATTATAGATTTAGGTAAATTTAAAAATATTAGCATCCATACTTAAATATACAATATAAATAATATTCATCATACTATATGTATTATGTATTAATTATTCAGTATAAAAAATATTACTTTATACCGTAAATATGATTATGGTTGCTAAACTTTTTCAGATTTGGCTAGTGTTGTAAATATTTTATCAATTTAGTCTATTCCTACAAAAATTACATTCAATTTTTATGATTTTAAGTTTTTCTAATTTTAACTTCCTCTTCTTATTATTTTTAGTTAAAAAATTCACAAAGGAATGACTAAAAACTCTAACAATAAAAAGTACTATTACACTCTAATAAAATGCACAAACTACTCTCGAACTATGAAATTGAATTGTAATATAACTAATCAATAAGTCAACCAGTCATAACTTTTAATTATTAAGATTAGATATAAAAGAAAAGAAAAGACGAAAATAAATTTCCAATCACCTTGGGCGTATTATATTGGAAGTAGAGGATGAATGTAGAATGGAAGAGAAAAGGAGAAAAATTGACCCAAAAGAAAAAGAAAAAGAAATTGTTTAAAATTAAATGACTGTATTAGAGATACTCCACGATAAAAAAAATAAGGGAAAACTAGGGAATTATCTACAGCAAATAAATTAAACAAATGTCTACTTTTAGGGTTAAAATGTAGGTCTATTTTCTTTTCTTTTTTAATTAAATTTATTAGATATAGAAAATATATTTTACGATTGTACCCATACCCTTATTTATATTAATTATTAAAATGAATAATATGATTCTAATAAACTATCTAACAAACTCAACAAACTCAAGAATTTTGTTAGCATTTGAAATCAAACACTTTTGATAAAAAGAAATCTAGAATCCAAATATCATCAAAATTTAGATTTCAAAAAATATAAAAAAAAATTGTTGAAATTTAATAATATTATTTAATATTTAGTAAAGACGACAATTTTGAATTAATTAATTTTTGAATGGAATAATAAGCAATCAAATTGTAGTTGTATCGGTACGTTATAGTACTTAACCGTACTTGCATATGAATAGAAAGACTAAAATTGAAATAATAGGGTAGTTCATACCTTTACACAATTTGACTTCATGCTCCTTGCAATTAAAACTCAACCAATCTCTAGTTTTTGCTTCTTTTTTTCTATAACAAAATAGGCGAATTCTCTCATATTAGTACGTACAGCTGAGCGCCCGAATACATCAGTCAAGATACAACCCATTCTGAAACCATTGTGTATCCATTCGACATCTCTTTCCTCGGTTATAGTACTTAACCGTACTTGCACATGAATAGAAAGACTAAAATTGAAATAATTGGTTAGTTCATACCTTTACACGGTTTGACTTCATGCTCCTTGCAATTAAAACTCAACCAATCTCTAGTTTTTGTTTCTTTTTTTATAAAACAAAATAGGCAAATTCCCCCATATCAGTATATATAGTTGAGCGTTCTTTCGTAATGCACCAATCAAGATATAACTCATTTCGAAACTCATTGTGCATCCATTTGACATATCTTTCCTCGGTTAGTGCTATAAAATCTTCGACGTTTCATCATGCCCGATCACTCCCGAAATAGAATATATATGAGATAGCGTAGATCTGTGAACAACATAAATACACACCGTCTTTAAATTCGAATACACGACTCCACCTTCCCCGAAGAAGATTGGGCTGGTCCCTGTGATTCGTTTATTTTTTTTTGATCTCACGTTGCTTATTCACTATAGAATGTTGATGGAGGTTATAATTGGCTGCTCATTCTACTGGTTTGTTTTTTATTTTTTATTTTTTTGTTTTTTAATAAATATCATAAATTAGGCATTCCCCCTCAAATCATGGTGTATCCTCTAAATGAGGGATTTGAAATTTGGATTTTTTGTATTTATTAAAATAAACTAAATATGATGAAGGTATAATGAGGATGAAAAAGGTCTCTCCTACAAATATGCAATTGGACATTTAGTTAAAGTTAAAATAAAATAAATAAATAATTAAATATTTTCCATATTTTAGACATTTTGTATGATTTTCCAAAAAATAAAGAGTATTCAAAATACTCTCGTCAATACTAATTAATTTTAAAGTGGAATTCAATATTATTTAATAGATTAAAAATATGAATTAATTTTTTATAATATGAAATATGTGTCATGTTTTTTTGACGTTTTAGTTCGAGGATTGGAAGATAACCTTTTAATCATTCGATAGCATTGATTTAGCTTTTAATTTTAATGGCCAAATATTTGTCATACATTAGCTTTCCATAAGTAATTAATAAAAAAGAGAAATTAATAGTGCTTTTTATTGAATTTTGGCAAAATTTTAGAAGTGAATTTGTTCCACATCCGAAAAATGCAAGGTAGTGGTGTATTTTAAGCACTATAAAAAGAGTATAAAGCTTTGGTTTTAAAGTATTTCAGTCAGAAATACTTTAAATTTGGTGTACTGACCAGAAGGTTTGATTCCATGAAGTAACATGTATTTTTGATGCAGAGATTGAATGCTAGAATTTTCCAACCTCCATATATTACTGTAATTTATAAATTTAAAAAAAATGGCATGTTGACTTGGTTATAGAGTTTAATTTCATGGTTACAAATCCAATCAAGTATTACAACTCTAATTTTATTTGAGAGTAATAATATTCTTTGATTTATCTATTTTTTTTAGTTCAAGTTGAAAAAGAAAGACCATTAACAACAAAAATCTTCTTTTTTAATTACAGTAACCTCATGATTGAAAATTCTATTCAAATTTAGAGTTTAGTTCATGTTGGAGATAGGATAAAAAAATAAACATGAAATTTTGGAGAAATTTATGTTGGGGTGATTATATAAATTTATAGTATTTTTCATCAAGTCATAATTCTTTGGTAGGAAGTTTACTTTTGTTTAGTACAAATTGAAGAGAGAATACCAACAAACCTTACCTAAAGAGTACTATACTGATCTCAAATAATATTAGAGTCAATATCAATTTTCAATATCAAATTTGTGACTGTAATATTAAACTCGAAGTTGACCTAACTCACCACTCACAAGTGTAATGTTGAATTAATACCGATTAACTTAAAAATTAATCAATGAATTGAAATAAATTTAATTGTATCGACCCATATACTTGTGGGTTTGTGGGTGATCCTCCAAGATTAATGGAGGACATTAAATGAAGATATAAAATCAAAGGGTACAGTGTTCTAAGCTTCTAGGCAGCTGACATTGTCGGAGATGGGATGTGTATGATTGGAGAAACAAAGGCACCCTTTTAAGCAACTGCAATTGCTTTTCATTTTTTCTTATCAGATTTGGAATCTTATGTCAATAACAATAATGTTTTTTGCTTTCTGATTTTGAAGGCTTACCAACCAATTTTTCACCCTTTTGCTTATCTTCTCATTTTCAAGATATATAAATATATTCTCACTTCTATTTTTTCTTCTCAAGTGTGTTTTAATTTGGTGAGAAAGAGTGGGGTAGAATAGAGTGGGGGTGCTCCATGATAATTGAGACTCGGTTTGATAACTATTTGGTTTCTTGTTTTTTAATTTTAAAATTTAAGCCTATTTTTACTCAAATTTTCTACGATCTGTTCTACCCTTCTTATCATATATCCATCTTTTCTTAAGAAAGTAGAAGAATACTAATCAACTTAAAAAAAAAAACTTTTGAAAGTTATTTTTTTTGTTTTTAAAAGTTGGTTAGTGTTTTCCTACTTTCTTAAAAAAAGATGGATATATGATAGAAATGGTGGAACACATAGTAGGAAATTTGAGTGAGAATAAGAATTTCAAAAATTAAAAACAAAAAAATTAAATAGTTATTAAACGGAATCTGAGTAATTAATTATTTGTTTGAGGGCTGATATTTATAATACTGTTAAAATAATAAGTTACTTGTTTGAGAATTGCGTTAATAATGACGATTAGAGTAATTAACTGTTCGGATGATGGTTGAAGTTATAGTGGTTGAGTGAAAGTTTGATGTGGAATTTGATAGAAAGTTTGATGAGTGATTATTTTTTCATTAGATATTAACCATAGATTCTAAAATGGTGGTTGTTTATCATACTTCTTAAAAAAAAAACACACACACATCTAGATTACTTTGGCTATACGGCAAATTAGAATCTTGCGAAGTAGGAAGGGCATGTTTATGAAAGTGGTTTTAGAATAATAATAAAATAAATTGATAATTTACTAATTTCTCTATAAAAAAATCAAATTTAAATAAGTTTTTATATTTATTCAAAATAACTAATTATTTCTACTATTAAAAATAATTTCTCACTTTTAACCATCATTTTTAATCATTCATTTATAACTACTCAATATAACTTCTCATTTCCAAATCATTCATTTCTAATAATTTATTTTTAATCATTTAAAATAATTTATTTTTAATCATTTTTTGTTCAACTACTCAAAATAACTACTCATTTTAAATCTACATCTAAATAAAATTTTCACTCTAACTTCTCGACAAAAAAATCACATCCAAACGAGTTTTTAGCTACAACTCTCAATTTTTAAGTATTTAAAATAACTATCAAATTAAAACTTCATCCAAACAATTCTTAAATTTTTTATTTTTAATATATTTATTTAAATGAATATTTTTCTTTATAAATTAACTATCTAATCCTCAACACATATTTTTCATGAAAAGATAACTATTTGAAACTATTATTAAAAAAAATAATGATAAAAAAATAAAAAACTTATAAAACTAATAGAAGAAAAAAGTAAAGGAAAATTTCATTAGGAAACCCGATCTCCATCAATTCTCCGTTGAGCATCTCGTGTCGACCTGCGAAAAAAAACCCATAAATTTCATACGGTTAGGAAATGATTTTGGTGGCGAAAATAATAATAGGGAAGTTATTCCCTAGTCCTGTCCCATCCCATTGACATGTCTAGTCGAAAATATTCACTTTATAACTTTTATAAAATACATGAATTATTCTCCTCACTATCAATTAATTTTGAGGTGAAACCCCGTAATATCTAGAAATAGGAAGTTTGATAAAAAAAAAAAAAAAAAGTTATAAAAGTATCTCACTCCTATATTCAGTCGTTAGTAGGGGCAGAAAATTCAAAAAGTCTACATCTAAATATTAACACTTCTCATCTCATTCGACAGCCCCGTTGTTGTTGTTTTTTTGTTCTTTTTTTTGGTAAATGAGAAGTGAAAATGGTAAAAATGTAACTCGATCATTCTCTTCATTATTCTTAGTGCACGTGGCTATTTTAATGTTAACTAGGTTTGTAATATGCTTTTTAGTACAACCGTTTAAGAATATGAGAATTTGAATGTTTGGTTAAAGAAAAAAAAATGTTGTCAAATTTCGAACATGAAGATGCACCTGACTTTCATGCGACAATTAACAAATAATCAACAAGACTCTTGCAATGCAATACACCATTTATAGATTATAAATGCAAGTTTTATAGGTCGAAGATCTCACATTAAAAAATGAAAATACCACATAATAATTATATGATAGATAAGTTATTCTTATCATTACCAATTGATTTTAAAATGGATACTCCCACTATTTAATATAATATCAGAATCTATTAAACTCAAACAATGTATTCAATTGAATAAAAATGATTAAAATTTGATTAGTTTTGTAATGAAATATGTAGACTCTAATGCTTTTAGTTAGCATGAGAAGAGACAATTTGGGGGTATAGAAGTTCAGCAAAAGCATAGCCAGCTATAGTTTTTCCCACTTTCCCCTTGTTAGTTGTTATTATTTAAATGTGTTATTCTTTCTTTTTCTTTTTCTTTTTTTTTTTTTTTTTTTTTTTGACAAAACGTGACTTTTTGTTTTCTTTTTTAATAAACCATTTATATATTAGTGGTGACTTTATGATAATATAACATAATGGATAGGGAAAGAAAAGCAGCCAATGTATCTTATATGTGTCAATATGTCAAATATTCCCCCTAAGGAAAAAAAAATACATATAAAAGCAGCTCACATGCACATGTGACACCCAAACTTTATCTCTCTTACAGCATTTATAAAATCCGATAAACTCACATCTAAACATCTAAACATCTAAACAAAATCATATGCTTTTTTTCAAAAAGAAAACCATATGAAGTAACTCTTGTTTATTTATTTATGGGGGTTGAGGACTAGACCAAATTGAAAAGTATTTATAATATTAGGTAAATGCTCATTAAATGCCGTCAAACTCTTTTGTATTTTTTAAATTAAAAATGGAAACAAACCCAAATCCCACATATCGTGCCCATCATTTCATTTCAAAATTGTCGAATCTCATTATTAGAGACTATTCGTCTTCTGCGCAGCTCAAACACTATTGAAGAGTTTTTAAAGCTCTCGAGTTGAAGACGACGAACAGAGAACTAATTCCGACGAGAAAATCTTTTTATACGGTATGCACTGCTCGCGTAAAACGAACAGTATTGTTCATCAATTATTTTTAGGGTTTGAACAAAAAAATTTAGGGATTTTGTTTAGGGTTAGTGGACCTGTTAAAAAATTGTAGACGAAATTGTTTGATTTCATTGTTGTCTGGGGTTCTAGGGTTTCTGGACGTCATTTCTAATTTAGGGATTTTTAGGTTTTTGATTGTGTGTTGATTTGAGGATTTTGAGATTTTCTGGTGCTCTGGACTGTTTGTGTACATATTTCTGTTTTTTGTTAAATGCATGTACGGTATATAATGATATTGTTGTTGGGTATTTAATATGTGTTTTTGAATCTGGTATATATATATATATATATGTGTGTGTTTGGTATTATCGGGTGTTGTTGAATCTGGTATATATATGTATGATATTATCAGTGTTGTTGTTTTAATTTGAAATTAAGTAATGTTATCAAGCAAAACAACAACATGGACTGGACACACGATGTGTACCATATTAAAACGTGTTTAATAATCTACTTTAATTGATTGATTATACGGTATTATCATATAATGAACTAATTCAATATTATTAAAATAAGGTGAAAATAAGTAAAATGAAGAGATAAATGTGCAAGCTGGGGTGTGTAACATTCTGTTATTGATATTGATGCAAGTAATATAGGGTATTAATGCAATATGATATATAACATACAATATTATTATATGTTGTACTAATTATGTATTACTAAAACAGAAGGAGAATACAAATAATGAAAATGTTCGGGAGAGTAATGTGCAACCTTCGTCTCACGTATTTCGACAACCTTCAAATCTCTTCCAGTCGCCGACAAATGAATGACGTGTCTGCATACTGTATTTGGGCGACGTCTTTTTTATTTAAAACAATACAATTTGAGAATTATAAAAAAAATACACCGTATTTATGAAATGTTCTGTCTATGTCGAAGTTGTCAAACAATGATTATGCTTTCCTTTTTATTTAATGAATGGATGATTAAGTTATTTTGTTGTTACTCTTTAATGTTAACAATTGATTTCCCAAATATTGATTGATGTGTTGTTGTAATACATTAGTATAGAAAACTTTGATACTTATACCATTTATAAAGGTAAAGTAAATTGACTAAAATTATACGATATAATTAAGTGCAAATTCTTGTATCAATGAAAGTATAATACACTGTTTACTAAAAATAATATGACAGTTTAGTAAATTAATTGGGCCAATCAAAACACATATTGATGAATCTCATACTACAATATATTAAAAAAAATCAGTGTTTGTTCGGTAACAAAAAATCGAAATAAACGGTATTATTTATGTTAAGAGTAATACAATATTATAGTTAAACCGTATTATTAGTCGTCACGACGACGCTGATGCACTTCAATGTATAAGATGTACCATATTTATGTGTATTGTAGTACAATATAAGTATATAAAAGACTCATTAAATACGTTCCAAATTTGTTTGAATTACCCATGACGCTGGTGTTGAACTGGTTTACAACCAAACAATGAAACCACTGCGCCACTGACCCTTTCAGTAAACAACTTACCTATATCAATTTTAGTTTAAATGAAACATATATCTATATTAATTTAAAAATTCTCACACATACATATATATAAAAAAAAAAAAATAGATTTTGTTTTAACTGAATTGATTAGTTATGTGAATTGTTTTTGTAATAAACTTTGACTACTAGTTAAATTGTTTAGATATTCTATCTACAGTTAGAGACGTTTAAGGGCAAGATGCTTGCCACTATTTCTATTTTCTGTTCCCATGAGATTTATTTATTTATTATTTTTAAATTTTTTTTTTTGTAGTGATGGAGGTAGAGATTCCATGGTGAGACTTTGCAGAGATTGAATATCGGCAAAAGAATTTTTCACCATTTGTTTTTCTAAAAACTATATATACTTTTAGTCATTTTGGGGTGATTTTTAATATAATATTTTTTTGATGATAAAAAAGGGCGATGTATAGCAATTTTCCTATTCTGCATTAGAATTATAGCAACTTTTTAAAAATATTGCAAATATAGCAATTTTTTTTTGATAGATTCTATCAAACAC
>JBBMEF010006507.1:0-24379 GCA_037832685.1 Sicyos baderoa | reverse complement strand
CTATAAATGAATTTTTAAAAAGAAGTTGCTATAATTTTGATAAGGGGTTGGGATTTTGCTATACAATGCAAATTCCCAAAAAAAAACCATAGTCTAGAATATTTAATTATAGTACTAATTATTTTGTTATTTGAAAAACTAAAATTGAACCTATAATATGGGTAGCATGATGATTTCATTGTTTTAGCTCGTAAAAAGGTTTGCGATCCAGTTCAACACAAATTGTTTGATCGTAAAAATGTTTATGATCCTTCTTCTCCAACTTATTTTGTAAAGAAATTAAAATTGAACTTATTAAAATAGTAAAAATGTTTAACTTAAAAATGCAAGAATTAAAAACTCCAGTTAAGTTTAGAGACTAAAAATAATCATTAATTGATCTCATGGTTAAGAAAATTGTGAAAAGTTAAAAAGTGAAATATTTTCTAACAATAAAATCAACACGTTATATACATTTTCATTTATGAGAATAGAAGATTAGTGAATAAATGTGAAGACTAAAAAAATGAAAAAATGATGGAAATTTTGCATATATAATTAAAAAAATCAAAATTAATTCATTTATAATAGAAAAATTCAAATTAAGTTATTTCATTGGTTTAGTTATATTAATGATAAAATTTTGATAGACTCAATCTATCACTTAAGTTCTATAACCGATAAAAATTATATAAATAATTTTAAAATTTATGCTACGAATATAATACGAGAGATAGAAAATATAATATTAGAGAGAGAAAAGATGTTATTGCCAACATGAGTAGTTGCTAGTGTATGTCCAATGATTCATGATTTGGAGTCCCCTAACCCCAATTTATGTAATCTAAAAAAAAAAAAAAAAAAATAAAAAATAATAATGTTGTTAAAGTAAATTCCAAAAAATGATTGTAGAAATTTAATTTAAATAATAATCATAAATAATAAAAACATTGTAAGAAAATTCAAAATTTTATCCCAAAAACAAATTTTGTTCCAAAAACGAAAAAAGAACGAAATCGTGGAATTATCAATGGAGCTTTGAGAAAATTTGTTTCTCGTGGTTTGTTCTTCCTAATCGTTCTTCAAAATCTGAAGAATCGAAGAAATTCGCAACAATGGAAGAGAATTTCCCATCGTTGCCGGAAGAATGCTGGGAAATGATCTTCAGATTCCTCCCCCAACGCCGTCACAGCCACCATTTCGAAACCCTATCTCTAGTCTGCAAGGAATTCTTCACCATCACCAACAATCTCCGATCAACACTCAGAATCTCCGGTTTAACGATTCCGGTACTTCCCCGGATCTACTCCAGATTCCGGCAACTCAAACGAATCGACCTAGGTCATTTCAAGCCCGAACTCGAACTCGAACGCTTCCTCCTCGACATCGCAGATTCCGGATTGGATCTTGAATCGCTCGATATCTCTAACCAGAGTTCCATTCCGGCTGCTGGATTGACGGCCGTGGGATCGACGATGCGTAAACTTAGGGTTTTGTCGTGCTCGAAGATCGGATTTCTGCAGGATTACGATCTGGTTCTGATTGCTACCGCGTTTCCAAATCTTGAAGAACTTGATATTAGTTATCCTGCTAATGAGAATCTTCCTAGCAATTGTTGTATGGAGATCACGGATTCGGGGATTCTTGATTTGATTCATCGCCTGCCTCGGCTTCGCAAGGTAAATCTCTCTGGAAATTCGCTCATTACTGATACGTCGTTTTTGGCTTTAGCTACCGAATGTATGCAGCTTAAGGAAATAGTGATTCGTGATTGCGATTTGATTACGAAATCTGGTATTGCTAAGGCCTTACGCCATTGTTCTAATTTGAGTTCGATTTCCGCTAGTTGGGCAGGAATTTCTCTGGATCTTATTGATTCTTTAGTTTCTGTGAAGAATTTAACTTGTCTTGATCTTTCGGCGTCGGCTATTTCGGATGAATTGTTGTTTTCGATAGCTAGATCATGTTTTCCATTGAAGAAACTCGTTCTTTCTCATTGCGGAAACTATTTGATTCCTGGAATTTTGTTCTTGTTGCGTCGAAATTGTATGATTGAATGGTTGGATCTTACCGCTACTTATTATCTGACTGATGAACATGTAAACGAGTTATCAGAATGTCTGCCATTGCTGAAATTCATAAACCTCAGCTGTTGTAGAATACTTACCTGTTCCTCCTTGTTCACTCTGGCTAGAAACTGCCCTGTTCTAAGCACGATAGTAATGGAGTTTATGAATGTGAGTAAATTTGGAGATCTCGTAACAGATTTTGTCAACCCTCAACTTATATCTTTGCATTTGTCTGGGAACTCGAATTTGTGCAATGAGTGTATGAGGGATATTGCTTCCATTCTCCCCAATTTGGAGGTCTTGAAGCTAAACCACTGTAAAAACATCACAAGTGAAGGCATTGGAGAAATCCTAAGCTCATGCACCAAGATTAGGCATTTGGAATTGAATTTCTGTTCAGGTATCAAGAATTGGGTGTTGAACTTTGAGCTTTCAGCAATGGAGGCACTGAGATTAAAAGGATTGAGAATTGAGGATTCAACATTAGGTATGATTGGGAGAAGATGCCCTTCTTTAATCCATTTGGACTTGGGTAATTCGAAAGTGACTGCAGAAGGGGTGAAGGACGTGGTGAGAAATTGTCGAGGATTGAGAGAAATTAACTTGTGGGATTGCCCTGAAATTGATAGAAGTATTGTTTTTTGGATGGTTTTCTTGAGGCCGTCTTTGAGGGCGATAGCGCTGCACGATTCTGTTGTTCCTACTACTGCTACTGAAAGGAACTTTTTCTTGCGGCATGGATGTATGATCATCAATGATGAAACTCGTTGGAATCTAAAGAGCATCTTAGAATAGTCCCTGGTAAGTTTTTTTGCTTTCTTTATTTTTGCCAATTCATTTCAAATTCCTTTCTTTTAGCTACAAGAATTTGAATCTAGAGACTGGGTACATATCAATTACTACTAAGCTATGCTCACTTTTGCCTTCCTCTTATGTGTTCTCATGAATAGCCCTATTGTTTGAGGTTTAAAGTTCCAATCCCCATCCCCACATTAATAACATATTGTTTAGATTAAGAAAATGATTTTTTTAATATATGTCCGGATCAACTTACACGTATCTCGATTATTCTTACGGGACCCTACAACATTTGGATGTAAGGAAATTCGATGGAAATTTTTTACTCTGTGATGGTTTAAGAAAATAAATTTTATTTGGTGCCATCCTTTTGCTGATGCTGTGGAAATTTTTATGGCATAATTTCCTGGCTGCCTTCTTTTGGCAAATTTGTGTAAAGCAGAACGATATCCTCCTCAATGAGGGAGCTCTCTTTCTCACTCTATTATTCACCTAATTTTAGTCTTAGTCTTAGTTTTTTTAAAAAAATTTATTTATTTATTTATTGCAAACTGGTATTGTTTTCTTTAATGCCCCACTTTTTTTGTAACTTCACTATACATCAATAAATTATTGTTTCTTATTAAAAACAAAAATATTTTTATTTGGTCCGTTTAAAAGTTCGGAATTTATTTTTTTTAGATTTCAACTACAATTGGGGGGAAGAGAATTCAACCTATAACCTCTTTCAGAATGTTGTGTTGAAGGGATTGATGAATCATTCAAATGTATATTTTGCTCATGGATACTTATTTTTTCTATTCGTTTTTTAATGGGAAAAGTGCAAAAACTACCCCTAAAGGATGATGTTTGTAACTATTAACTCCCTAATTTTTCAATTGTATATTTTGCTCATGGATACTTAATTCTTTCCGTATTTGATGGTGTAATTTCATAAACTTTTCTTTTTTACATTGAGTGTCTTCAGTATGAGTAACTTTGCCTTTTGACATTTTATGTTTTGTTAATATAGCGAGCCGCGAGGGGCATGATGCAAGCATTCTGGCGGATGCCAAGTACGGGAGAGCACGAAAGGTCTTGTGATCGGGCTACGGAACGGCTGATGCTTCTGGTATATTATACATTTTGTATGAATATATATATATATAGCTCAATTCTACAACAGTTATAGGCTTAGAGACTTCCCTAGTGATTGTTTGAATGTTCTTTCAATATTGCTCACAGGGTGTTAAAGCAGTTACATAGCAAAGAGCTTTGAGCGTATACACCGCAGCAACTTGTGGGGTAAACTCCATTTTTTCTGTCGGAAATTTTTCTTTTCCTTTGTGTAGGTTTAGAGGTGGTATGTTTTTGGAGTATTATAATAGAAGAATATAAAAAATAAAAAAAGTGACAAATCTACCTTCCAATTTAGTATGAATGGTTTATTACGACGCATATCAAAGTTTAGGGTTGTGATGGCTTAAATTGAAAGTTTAGGGAGTTATTGTTACAAAACCCACCATGTTTGTTGATCTCAAAAAAAAAAGAATACTTAAAAGTAAAATATTATTTTGGTCTCTAAACTTTGAGTTTTACTATTAAGGGTAAAAAAAACACTGTAATTGTAACAGCCCGACCCCTCGCTAGCCAAGATATTGTCCGCTTTGACCCACTAGCCTCACAGATTTGCTTCTCCTCCTATGGGGAAAACGCGTCTTGCTAGGGAAAGGTGTCCACACCCTTTATAAGGGGTGCTTCGTTCCCCTTTCCAACCGATGTGGGATTCCCCTATGGGTTACACCTTTCCCTAACAAGACGCGTTTTCCCCATAGGGGGAGAAAGCAAACCCGTGAGGTCAGTGGGCCAAAGCGGACAATATCTTGGCTAGCGATGGGTCAGGCTGTTACAGATGGTATCAGAGCCAGGCATCGGGCCGTTGTGCCAGGTCCATCGGGACGCTGGACCTCTAGGGGGGGGGAAACCCGTAGGGGAATCCCACATCGGTTGGAAAGGGGAATGAAGCACTCCTTATAAGGGGTGTGAACACCTTTCCCTAACAAGACGCGTTTTCCCCATAGGGGGAGAAGCAAACCCGTGAGGTCGGTGGTCCAAAGCGGACAATATCTTGGCTAGCGATGGGTCGGGCTGTTATAGTAAATTTGAAGTTAATATTAATCGAAACTAATTGAATAATGTAAACAATTTTAGTACAATCAAAGATAAAATATGAACATATTTCTAAAATTTATAAAAGAAAGATGATATTTTTTTTAAAGAAAAGTAAACAATTTTTTTTCAATGACCAATTTTAAGTTTTCTTTTTGGGATCGAAACGGAACAAATCTCGAAATTAAGGGATTAAATTGAATTTTTGAAAGTTTAAGAAATAAAATAAAACAATTTTCAAAGTTAATAGATTTAAATTGGACTTTTAAAAAGAGTAAGATCTCAAAATTCAAGGATTAAAATGGTATTTTACTCTTTAATTAATCTTTTTAGGTGCTTCTGTTTTTAAATTGATGAAATAGTGCATGTAATTAAAATAGTATTTTACCCTTTAATTAATGTTTTTAGGTGTTTCTGTTTTTAAATTGAGTGAAAAAGTGCATGTGGCGAAATATACTAAAAAGTATTTTATACAATATTTTCTTACTAAGATTTGAGATATTGTGATATTTTCTCTCCAAATCAAAGGAGATTCAATTTTCAATTCTTCCTCATATAAAAGAAAAGAAAAGATTCTTTCCATAATAACTTTAATTTTAATAACATAATTTCCGTTTCATAATTTCTCTACTTGTATGGCTTTTTTTTTTTTTTTTTTTTTTTTTTTTTTTTAGAAACGTATGGCTTTTTCTTTTAAAAGTGCTTTTGAAAATGGCATGTTTTAAGTAGATTTTTTTAATGCATAGACTACAGCATAATTTTGAATTTCAAAAATAGAAAGCAAAAGAAATTCTATGCAAGTAATAATTTCTGGTACTTTGAGAATTGAAAAGTAAAATGTGTTTTTATAAGCTATATAAGTTGTTTTAAATCTAATTTCTATTATGTACTAAAAAAAAAAAAAAAATCTAATTTCTATTATATTCTCAAAAAAAAAAAGTGTAATTTCTATTAGGTGTAAACAAATCATATTAAAAAATGTAAACAAATCATATTAAAAAATGTAAACAAATCATGCACATCCGTTGGTTAATGTCGATTGATGCTCAAAATTTATTATCTTTTGTTTCTCAAAAAAGAATAAAAAATATACATTATTGTTTGGGAAAAAGTCATTAATCGTTTGATAAGTTAGCTCAATTTGAATCAAAATCAAGTATATTTACTCTTACACTGAGTTTTTTTTTTTTTTTTTTTTTTTTAGTTCCAACGCTAATGAGAGATGGATAATTCAAACTATGACTCGTTTTTTATATCCTAAAATATATTCTATGTAAGTCGATTTATGCTCTTGTTCACTTTTTTTTATATGCTAAAAGTGAGTGCTTTAATTAAAAAATTATGTGAAAGAGGTTTGAACTCAATAATTTTTCGGTCATAAATATATATTTATGTTACCGAATTATTGCTCTTGTTAGCGTTGGTAATAAGATTTGATATTATGAGAAATTTGCAATAACATTCAATATGTTATTGTTTACTATGAATGATTATTCATTATCAATTGATATAGTTTTTTAAAGTATGATGTGCACCATTAATATTTAGATGGGTTAAAAATTATTAGTTTGAATCAAATGTGAGGAAATAATTTTTTTTTTTTTTTTAAAAAAATCCCTCCTTTCAATAAATCTTATTTATTTATTAGTTAATAAATCTGAAAATCTTCAAACTTTAAGTCTAGTTACAACAAATTTCCTCCTCATTATCATCATTTACTCCCACCAAAGTAAAGGAAAATCAAACGCCCTAATAATTAGGAATTAAATGCAAAAGCTCAAAAATGAAAGGAAAAGAAACGAAAGTAATTATTAGCATTTATATCCGCAATGGAGAGTGAAAATAATCATATACTTGAAGGGTAGATGGCCAAAAATTAAATTAAAATTAAAAAAACTTATCAACTTGAGATGTGTTTTGTACATACTTCTCACCACTTTATTAATAACAATAGGACCATCTTTAATTTATTATTTATTTCTAATTAGTTAAATCAACATTATTTTAAATAACTACAACATTCGTGACATAATATTATCTAAACAAATGATAGAAAGTATGTATGAGTTACTTTGTAGAAGTTAACAAATTTCTCATAGAAAAAAAGTGGAACGCAAAATTCAAGTGTTGATGGCTTGTTTTTTATTATTTCGTGGTAATTTAATTTACATCATGATCATAAATTCGATCTAATTTTTATTTATTTGATAAGAGTAATGTCGTGTTTAACCTATGGTCTCCTTGATTTGTAAAAAAAAGAGTGGAGGACAATGGTGAGTCACACGTGTGGAGTAGATAAATGGCACGTGTAGAAAGGTTGAAGTCACGCGCTTCATAGTAACGAACTTCAAATCCACACCACCCGCCACCCTTCATTCTTTTTTCCTCTAAATTAATAGATTTAATTTATTTAATTTTTTATTTTTAAATATATACTTTTGTTCATTTTCGTTATGCACTTTTGGAATATCTATTTCTGAAATATTTTTCAAGTTTATTTGTTATATTTTTTTAAAAAAACTTTATTTTAACTAAATTAACTAAGCTTGCCCGTAATAGACATTTTTTTTTTTAAGTTAAAAGTTAAAATTTAAAGTTTATATATATAACTGATAAAAAAAAAGTATATATATATATTATTATAAAGTTTATATGTTTATTTTAACTATAAAAAAAGTTTATTTGTTGGATAGGTTTATATGTTTTCAACGTTATTAGAGCAATTTCAATTAATATTATTTTCAAATTTATTATAAAGGTCAGTTTATATGTTTGTAACATTGTTAGATAAATTTCAATTAATATTAATTCTAAATTTAAGGCCAATTTTATTTTTTTAAAAAAGTTAATGGATTAAAATTAAAGTTTAAGGATCAAATTATAACAAATTTAAGAGTTTAAGAACTAAAAAAAATAAATTTTATATTAGAAAAATGACATTTTAACCAAAAATAAGAGAAAATATCTTTTTTGTCCATAGATTTGAGTCTTATTTTATTTTTGTCCATCTATTTAAAAATTGAACATTTTTTTCCTGAAAATTTAATAATATTTATTTTTAATTCTTAAAATAACAAAAATATTAACATAATAATAACTAAAATAATGATGAAGCTACTTAAAAATTTCAATATATATAGATGAAATTGTTATTTTAATAAGTATAAAAATTAAATTTCAAAAACACAATAAGTAAAAGTTATAACCACTAAAATGTGAGGTATAAAAACAATCGATTTTAAAATTCAAGAAATAAATTAAAATTAGATCGTAAAGTTGATTTTCTGAAAAATAAACAAGTGAGTAACTTATTAGGTAAAAATTTAAAAAATAATAATAAAATAAATAAAATAAAAAGTTGTAATTGGATTTAAAAGCAAGGAAGAAAAGGGAAAATACAATGGAATAATTGCCACGTTTTGGTAATGGGGACCGTATGAGATTGAGAAAAAAGGATTCACAAAAATAAAGAGAAAAAAAAGAAGAAAAAAAAAAAAAAAAAAAAAAAATATATATATATATATATATATATATATATTGACTAACATTTTGCAGTTGTGTTTGTGTGTGATGGACATGTCCGACGAAGAATGGGTCAACGTCGCTCTCTCCGACGACTCCCTCGTCGTCGATTTACTCCTCCGTCTCAACTCTCCTCTTCCCCGCCGCCTCCGCTGGTCCCTCCGATCGCCTCGCTCCGTCGTCAAAATCTCCGATGCGGCGGCGGCGGCTAGAGCCAGTCCCACCACGCCTCTCACTTGGACCAGCAGCAGCGGCGGCGGCGGTGGAGGATTTGTCCACGCCGGAAAATCCAAGGTTTGTTTCTGTTTCGCTTTATTGTTAGTCTGTGCGTGACAAAAGACGATAATACCCCTACGTCGGCCAATTCTTTGTCAATTTACTCAATTACCCCTTGCCTTATCTTTTTGCCGCCGGCGACTTTCCCGGCTGTTTTGTTGAAATTACAGGAATACCCTTTTTTGACACCGATGAAATGAGACGGCCCTTTGGCTCATTTCACCGTCGGCGAGTGATTTACGGTTATACCCTTCCCTTCTGTTTTTTCGCTTTCCCGGCCTGCTTTTCCTCATTACCGGAATACCCATTTCTGCCACCAATGAAATGTGTCGACCCTTCGGCCCATTTCTCCGTCAATCGACATAGCGTAGATATTCATCTTAAAATTAATTGGACTATTTTATGAATTGTTAGTAGGTTTCCAACACATGCTCTAAAAAATGTAGGCCCGTTTGATAACATTTGGTTTATTGTTTTTGGTTTTTCAAATTTAAGTCTATTTTCTCTCGAAATTTCTACAATATGCTCCATCATCTCCACCATTTATCCATCTTTTTTTAAGAAAGTAGGAGAATACTAACCAACTTTTAAAAACAAAAACAAACTTTAGGAAGCTACTTTTTTTTGTTTTAAAAAGTTGGTTGGTCTTCCCCTACTTTCTTAAAGAAAGATGGATAAATGGTGGGGAGCATGAAGCACATTGTAGGAATTTTGAGAGAAAATAGGCTTAAATTTGAAAAACCAAAAACAAGAAACCAAATGGTTATCAAACGGGACCGTAACTTTTGGTTTTTGGTTTCATCAATCTCAATTTTTTCTAGGTCTTTGATAGCATATGAAATCGATTTCAAAATCCATAGGTGATGGTGGGGGTATCCACCTAATCTCCAACATCTACGGTTAGATTTTTGCCCAACTTTTTCCTGAGTTTACGATTTTACCCTTGCCTTCTCTTTACCGGCGCCGGCAACTTTCCCGGCGACTTTTTAAAAAATGACCGGAATACCCATTTCAGCCACCAATGTAATGAGAAGACCCTTTTGCCCATTTCTCCGAAATGGGTCAACAAAGGGTGTGGCATTAAGCAAGGGTAGTTTTGTAATTTGGGCAGGGGAAAGAATAAAAATAGTCAAAACCCTTCTCTCCATTGGCCCAATAACTCCCAAAATAATAGTCAAACCCTAGAAAGTAGAATCTACCCCAGGGGCATTTTCGTCATTTCACCCCTAAACCCAAAGGGCCCTTCTTTATCGGTGGCGTGTTTCCGTGGCAACAATTGGTGTTGGTTGTTGTGTCTCTCTTTTGTTTATAGTAATAATAATAATAATCCAGTGTGGTCGATTGTACTGTAGCTTTGTACACTTGCTTCTTTTTTTTTTCTTTCCTAAACTGACAAAAGCTTATGTTTTTTTTAATGTTAAAGAGACATTAGATTCTTTGTTGTATGGTCAAAAGATGTCTTGTGTGTTTTTAATTTTTTTAATTGGGGGGTTTCACTTCTCTTCCTTCCATGGCAGTCTGTGATCTTGAACTTTTCTTTTAAACATGATTTTTTGTGTCTGAAAAATGGTACAACAATGTTTTTTTTTCTTTTTTCTCCAAGACCATACTGTCCCATTTTGGTGAACTCAGTGTCTAATCATTAGAAACTAATGACTCTTTTTTAACTCTTGCTAATTGGTGATTTTGGGTTGGTTTAGTGGTCTAAGAAGACTTGGAGTCTACAAATTTATTGGTTGCTAAGACTGTTATGTGTGTGTAAAAGGGCTCGGACACTAGTAATACAAAAAGAAGGGTCTTGGTATCAAACAGATTACCGGTTGGCCTATTGGTCAGAGAGAATCGTGCGGACACAAAGGGTTGTGAGATCAATCTATAGTGTTCGTCTATCTAAAAAATAATTTACTATTTTTTTTCTTTAACATTATACTAATAGTGTAGGATCTGACGATATGCACGGTAAGAATAGTCGTAAGTGGGCAGAGATACTTATGGATAAAAAAAAGGAACTGTTTGCCTAAAAAAAAGTTGTTAATTTTGGGTGATGATTTTTATCTTGAAACTCCAAAGTCTCTTGGTTAACTACTTAGTAGGTTCTCTTGGTTAACTACTTAGTAGGTTCTTCATTGTTTTGGGTGGAGATAGAGGGCCCCACTTGTGGAAAAATACAAACAAATCCAACTTGTGAAATGGGGCATCTCTAATTCAATGGTTTTCTTGATTTGGTTGTATTGGTGGTATTAGTGGATATGGTTATTTATAACCTCCATTAATTATTAGTAGTAGTTAGAACACCTTTTATCATAAAGTATTATGAGTTGATCTAGTAGTCGAACCAAAATGTTAAAGATATAATCTAAGGTGGCCAACTACCTATTAATTAATTTCCTACGATTTCATTGACATCTAAATATTGTAGGTTTAGTCAGCTTATCATGTGAGAATAGTCGAGATGCACATAAGGTTGTCTGGACACTCACAGATATAAAAATCAGTTATCATAAGGGTTAAATATTCCTATTTTGCTCTATATTTATGGATTTTGTGTAATTTGAGTTGACTTTTGAATGACTTTTGAATGAATGTGTGCAGAATGCTGATAAGAGTGAAGTAGTTGCCACAATGAAGAGGCCAAGAAAGAAAAAGGTATGGTTTTTATCAGCCAAGAAATTCCCAATTCCACTTTACTTTAAAACCCTTTGAGGGAATCCAAATATCTTTTCCTTTTCCATTTCTTCTTTTGGTTAGTGTATTAGATTCTAAGTTTATTTCATTTTTGGATGCACCATGGGCCATAGCCATTTTAGCTTTTGTGTTTGTGCATTTGAATAATGCTGATTGTATTCATGGTGGATGGCAGACACTTGGAGAACTTAAAGAGGAGGAGGTTTTGCTATTGAAGGAAAAGAGAAGCTTGAAAGATGTATGTTATTGTAACATGAAAGTTGTCGATTGTCGGTCTCGGTCGCCTTCTTGCTAATTTTTCCCTTTATATGGGCAGGCCTTGACTACCTTGCGGCTCACTTTCGAAAAACAGAGGTCTATAAATGGAAGCTTGAAGAAAATGAAGGTGAAGAACCTCCACATTTTTTTTCGTATTCCTTGGATACTTGTTTTTAACTAGTTCGTCGTCATTTTATCGTTCTCTTTTTAAATATATGGGAATTGGAGTTTCGCCACCCTACATATCTTGAGCACTTGCGCCTATCACAAGGTCCAGACATGAGGGACAACAATTTGTTGTTACAATTAAATTCACTTGTGAGTTTCGAACTTGGGACCTTAAGGAAGTTCACCTTAGAAACCCTAAGCCTCTGACAATGAGGCTTTCCCTCGGGATGTCGTCATTTTTTGGGATGTTATCATTTTTTTTTTAATCTTTATTGAATACAAATGAGAGACTTGCATTTCCTTCTTATGACTGAAAAGCTGCATCTGTGAATTAAGACTAATGACTTCTTTTTAAACAGATTCTTTTTTTTCAAATTAGTTCTTAAGTACTCTAGCTTTTTTGTTCTTTATCTTCTATAAGTAAGTACCTTTATTGGGTTGATTATGAGAAATGGAACAACTAACTTTAGTTGTTATAGATAACATTCCATTCTTAACAACAAAGTTTAGAAAACAAGCTTAATAAAAACTGTTAACCAAGCAAAAGCTGTTTTTGAAAACTTCTCCCAAACAGTTACTTAGATGTTGCAAAAACAAAAGTCATGTCATATGTGAATGCAGGTGTGTTTGGATTGTAACTTCCCATTTGCTCGGTTGGAGTTTGACCAATACTCGATGTTATGTCGGCGATCGATGAACTTCGTAGTGTCCTAAAGCGTTAGAAAAAGTGGGAAAATGCTCAGACATTATTGTACATTGAAAGCTTAAACTGATCTTAGCCATTTAGATTGCCATTTGTTTACTGAATGTGTTGCAGAAGCTAAATTGTTTCTTTTTTAAATTCTACAGCTTGATTTCCAATCACAACAAGCGATCGGCATCGCTGTAACATCTCCTGTAATGAAGGAGGCAGGCTCTGACGAACCTCAACCGAAGATGCCAGCGAGATCGATATGCAACACAACGCCTGTCGGTGTCGATGCTTCTTACCAATTACCTCTGCCTAACATTTCTTGCAAACTACAAGAGATGGTTACTGTTCATGTACTACCTGATCTTAATTTGCCATTCCAAGAGGACTCATAGCGCCGAGGTCTTGTACCGAACGACTTAAGGCAGCAGATTCAAATGTGACGAACCGATATTAAGATTCGATAACTGAAAGGGACGAAGATTGACAATGACGACAACAACAACATTTGCTTCTTAATAAGATATAGTTCCTGAATCCTAACCTTGTCATAGGCTTGAGTTACTTATAACTGTAATTACTAGACAAATTTTCTCAGCTGCATATTTTATAGCTTCTTTTACCCCCTTTCCATAGTACCCGAAAAAATCGAGCATAGAACCGAGTCGAAACCCCGAAAACCCTTTAGCTCTTGAGTTACTCAGAGATTAGCAGATTACAAACAATGTAATTATTGGATAAATTCAAACAGAGATCCTAGTTATTAGTTGTAGAGCTCTAATTGCATTTCAAATGAGTAATATTTTTCATTCCTTCTTAATGTTCTTCTCTTGAGGCAATAAAAGCTTCAAACTGTGAGGTGTTTTGATAAGATTTTGATGAAAAGTTATTCTAAGTAGTTAAAAATTGAGAGTTATAGCCAAAAATATGTTTGGATGTGATTTTTTTTTATAGATAAATTAAAGTCAAAATTTTGTTTGGATATAAATTTGATATAAGTAATTATTTTGAGTAGTTAAAAAAATGAGAATGATTAAAAATGAATTCTTTTGAATAATAAAAAATAAAAAAATTATTTTGATTAGTTATAAATTTTTGTTTAAATGTAATTTTTGAGGGAGAAATTAATCAATTCGCAATCTAAATCACTTGTATTTTTATATTCTTAACTTCAGTTCCCCAAAAAGTGCTATTTACTTCTTTTTTTTTTTTCTTTTTTTTTTTTTTGTAGCCAATGAAATATGATGGGCATAGTGAGGTATAGGAGACAATGGATGAATCCTTTTATTCTTACAACAGAGAATTTATGAAATTATGGAGCTTTTAATATTTTATCAATCAAGATGAATCTATGGCATCACATCACTAATAAAAGTGGTTTCCCTCATTCAGAATTTGGTAATTTTTCAACCAAATAAAATGAGTAAATAAATAAAGAACCATAATACTAGAGCGTTTGGGGGTAAGATAAATGTAATAGTTATGGGAATCAAATATATGATGAAGAAAACAACCGATAATGATTAACGGGGAATGATTATCTATATTTGGAGGAAGCAAATACTTATAACCAGAAGAATCGTTATTTGTGTTTGAAGTGTAGAAATGATTGTGGAAGAATCATTACATGTAGTTGTAAAAAGAAAGTTTCAATTGAGTGCATATTAAGGCATTTTTCATATATATATATATATATATAATTAAGATTCTATAACTTTTAATACATAAAAAAAAGTTAAAGAGCAACAAAAAGGATTATGGCAAAGTCTCCAAAAATCAGTTCCTTTTCCTCCTTTCTTTGGTATGTTCATTAGTTTTGGACTCCTTTTCAACCTGGCTTTGTATCTTTGACCTTTTTTCTTTCTCTCATTTTGTCTTATTAACTTTGTTAATTCTTTTCTTTTTTGTACAATTAACTCCTAATACATAAAGAGCACAAATCAATTATTATTAAGTTGCCCTCATATTGATAAACAATTAATTTAGGAATCTGACATTTTGATCTTAAATTGTCATATCAATAATAACAGAAGAGAAAGAAAACATAATATAAAGTATGTTTGTAAGAACCAATAAAGAAATTTAACATACAAACGAGTATCGAGCTTTATTGAATTGAATTTTTCAAACACTAGATGTTGAACTTAAGAAAATAAGTATTTTGGAGCGATTATTAGATTATTATAAACGGTGAATTATTATAGCAACATGATTATTATAACAAGCAAAGATATAATTATTAAAATTGTCTAAATACGATATGTTAGTTTTAGTAGAACAATATTTAGAAAAAAATATTTGATCTACACTTTCTTGATCAAAAATATATATTAATATTGTGGAGTTAAAATTACTTTGACTACGGTATATTAGTTGAGTTATGTTCATTTTAAATCAGTCAAATTTGAATTTCAATAGATATATGAATTAAATAAAGTTAAATAAGTCAAAATCTTATCAAATGTAAATTAAAAGTTCAACAAGGAATCAAGCATCTAACTTTAGAATGATAATTAATGCTATTAGAAATGCAAACAAAGTTAAGAATTAACCAACCATCAATATATAAGTTAGAACAATTAACTCCATGGTAGTAGAAGTTGGGTGAGAGCTCGAACCCGTGACGCTCGTATTGAACTGATTTTAACCAAATAATGAAACCGCTGCGCCACTAATTTATTCGATATGAAAAATTATATCTAAAATGGACAATATCTCATCTTAACGAAGATAAATGAAAGTTGTGTTGTTCTTGAGATAAAATTGATGCCTACAAATTGATTTTTTGTTTACAAGATTAGAGACTACCGTAATCGTCTAAAAATTTAATGTGGAAATAAGTATTTTAGACGTTAATGAATTAGAAGATAACTTGAAAGTTTAAGGATGAAGCATTATGTTTTCACTTTCTAAGTTGCCAAATATACATTTAAAATCACTTAAATCAAAGAAAATTCAAATTTATTTTTGAACCTATCTTACCAAACCTTCCAAATTTAGTAAAGAGAAATAAATATCAATTCTCGGAATCTATTTGTGAAGGTGGTGTTGAACTAGAATTCTAACTTTCTATATATATATAGAAAAGATAACAATCATGATTTATTTTTTGAAAAAAACAATCTACATATTATAAATTCAATACACGATGGTAGCTGAGAGTTAATATTTTGTAATTTTTTCTAACATTTAAAAAATACTTTAGAATCAATTAAAAGATAGACATTTTTATTGTTTGGTGAAAATTCAATTTAAATATTAATAGTACATTTTTAAAGAGTTTGTGATCGGACTCCCCCTACTTATACTAAAAAATATACTTTATACTCAAAAGACTCAATAAAAATAGTGTATATTGGCATAAACTTGTTTGAACATTTAAAAACAAAAACAAGTTTAAACTATGCTTTTGAAAATTTCAAAATCATGAGTGACCCATGAGTAAAGAACCACTATAAAATTTAGGAAATTGTATTTGAATAATCTATTATCACAAAATAATTACTAAATGTAGTCAAATATTTCTGAAGTATTTGTATCTATAATTATTAATACGTTTTAATATTATATTATAAATATTTACTAGTTTCAATAATACATATTATTAATATTCATACCAAATGGGTCAGTGACGCAATAATTTTATTATTTAGTTGTAAACGAGTTAAACATCAGCTTCACATGTTCGATCCTCAGAATTGGTATTTGTTTCTTTCTCTCGATGTGTACTAAAAAAATGTAACTATACTTATTAATATCAATTATTATATTTGCTAAATTGTTTTTTAATAGATTGTATTTATAATTATGGTATTAATCTGCTACTATTAAGCTTAACCTACTATTAACCATTTCATTCCTTTCTTTGTCTGTTTTTGTGGGCAGATTGATTAAGAAATAGGGTTCAAAAAATTTGAGAGAGATTAGAGAGAGAAATGTGGAAGGTGGGTTATGAATCTTCTTGATATTTTATTTCCCATGTGGGTTTTTAATTCCTTGTTCCTAATCATTGATGCCATAACCAGAGTTTGTTGGGTTTTCAATTTCAAAGGTCAAAAAAATATGGGACAGTTTATGTATTGGGACAAGACACATAGGTTTTAGCATATTGTGTTTCTTGCAGGTCCTAATGTCTTGCGTTGATATAATTAAATTTACTCCAATCAATAAGTTAAAGTTTTTAGATTGGTTGAGGATTTAACATATTTCAAGGTCATATGTTTAAGCCCCTATTGAGTTTTATCATCCCCAATTAATATCGTTTTCTACTCGATAAGCATTCTAGGTTGAAAATGTGAGGGAACTTACTATCATTTATAAGAGAGTGGATTACTCTCATTACTAATTGATCTTGAGATAAACCTTCTCATTAAACCTAGACGAGTATTCTGTCCATTAAAAATGAAATTGGGATACAATCTAAAATTGGTGTGGCAAAAAAAGCACCATCTTAGGGGCATGTTGTGAATTTCCACATTAAAAAGGTGGAGGAAACCTCCTTGCATTTATAAAATGGTTTTGAGATGAAATCTGGTACAGTCTAATATCTATCAACGCTTTTAGATTGATTGGTAATTTAACATCTTTCAACGTCTTGAAAACACACTATTTTAGGATCCAATTGTTTGCCCCAATTTAGTGTTGTGTGTTTTTTTGTGTTCATTTGAGCTATTTATGTGTTGTTGAAACCCATTTTGTTAAGAAACAAGAATTGGTGAGGTTAGAGTAGTTCACCACCAAAGAGAATTCTAATAGCATTGATTGTTTCTTCCACTCTTCTTGGAGCTACATTGTTGTTCCTTTGTGTTTTTGGATATATCATCGAAAGTCGTCGAAGCTCAAAGATTCAATGATAAAATGGTAGCAGCTATGAAGCCAATAGACTATGTGCTGTTTCTTTCCTTGCTTTTCATGTTCATGTTTGTGAAATTCTCATTGAAGAGCTCCATTTATAATTTTGCACAATCATTCCTTTTTGTAAGAGATACTCACCTTGTGTCAATTGTCCCACATTGGAAATATGAGGATTCTACAACTCATTTATAAGAGATATAGAATACTCCCTTCATTGTCAATTGGTTTTGAGATGAAACTTCATATTCTCTAATATGGTATCAGAGTTCAATGTGGGTGATGAACCCCAAATTCCGATCCAATCCAAAATGCTTTGAATTCTAAAGCGGGTCCAAGCGGGCATAAACTTAAGCGGGTCTTTCGATCCCAAATTCGGAGTTCAAGATGGCGGCATTTCCCGATATGGCCCCCATCTTGAGGGGGAATGTTGAAGATACTCACCTTATGGCAATTGATCTCACATTGAAAATATGAGGATTCTACAACTCCATATTCTCTAATACTTTTCATGTTTGTGAAATTCTTAAGATTCCACATTTCTTATTGTTTCATCTCTAGCTTGGCATCTTCGAATGAAGATCGCCGTCGATGTTGCAAGGTAGATCCACCATTCACATAGATTGCACTGTCTTTTCTCTGTATCAGCATTCAACATATAGTCACCATGTTTACAATGTTAGAGGACTGGAGTATCTTCACGAGCATCGAAACCGAGCTATCGACTGTTGATCACCGAACCATTGCATTCGAAGGCGCCTTCGTCAACCTGCGAAGCGATCGGAGAGAACTGCATTGCTTAGTTCAGTCACATACTGCCCGGGTCCAAACGAAAAACGCTCTGTTGTGTGTTGTGGAGATGCAGAATTTGGTGTTACCCTTTTTTTTCTTCTTTTTTATTGAGATTTACAACTGAATAATATGTAACTTTTGTTTTCAGAAAGGGAAAATGGTTGTTATTTGCCAAATATGTTCATATCTTGTCTTTACTTAGTATTAAATTATTAATATTAATGAACGGATTTTGAATGATATCGAACTTGAATATATCACATTAACTTATTAACTTTTTTTTGAAAATATATGATTAAATTTGGACATTTAAAAATTGTAATACCACAATTGAACAAATTTTAAAGTATGTGAATTAAAATTAAACACTTGAAAATTGATCCATCAAAATGGAATAAATATCAAAATGAAGGGACTAATTATTTTTATTTATTTATTTATATCTTCAATAAAAAATTAATTTCTCAAAAAAAAAAAAAACAAATACAAACAAAATTTCATTACTATTGGGAAAAAAGGAAAAAATAAAATGAAAAGCCACGTGGCGCAGAAGAGGCAAGTTTTAGAGGCCTATAAATCGGGAATTCCATTGCAAAAACTCGATTCTTCTCTCCTCCTTCGAAACCCCATCTCCTTTCTGATCGTTGTAGGGTTAGTTTCTTCAATTCTCTCTTCGCTAATTTAATTTAATTTCTTTTTTCTTTCTTAATTTGTTCTTCGATTATGGGTTTGTTCTGTTTTTTCCGATTTACATATGTTTTTTTTTTTTTTTTTTTTTTTAAGTTTTCCCCTTTTGTTCTTGTTGATTTGCAGCGGAAGGGGGAGAGCGAAGAATCGTCATTTCTCTGGGAATTTTGTGGTTATTTTTCCATAATCGTTGATACGTATCGGTTGTATACAAATTTCCCTCCTACACCAACAACGATCAGGTTGGAGTTTAGAATTTTCAAGGGTTTCGTTTGTTTCAAGGATTTGATTTGTGGGGTTTCGATTTTTTTTTTTTATATGGAAATTGTTTCGTTGTGTTTGTTTAAAATCGTAGATGGGTTGTTCCTAGTGATGTTTTTCTCTGTTTTGTGGATGGAAGTAATTTTGTGATGTTGTTTGTTAGATGCTTGTGTTTTCTGAGGTTTTTAGACAGAACTGGCTGAAATTTTTGCATGTTTGTATTTTCCTTGTTGAGGGATTTCACTTGTTATTCGTCATGTTTTTTTGTTTTTGTTCATGTGATGTAATGAATATGTTTCTTTTCAGAGGTGACATAGATTTGCTCTGCCTGGAAGTTTGATTTTTAATCCCTTAGAATGGAATTTCATATTATTAATGAAATTGTTTCTTATACTAACATGAAGAATGGAGTTTTGTTTTGTTGGGCTGCCTCATTGGTGAGACTTGGGGTTTCTAAGAAACCGGCGAGGGAGTGTAATTGAGAAATTATTTGTTCTCTCACGCCTTGGGATGGGTGCAGGTGCCCTTTGTATGTAGTGCGGTTAAGCTCCGATTCTCGGTTATTAAAAAAATGGAGTTGTCTTTTGTTTTAGAATATAGTTGAGGTATTTGAGTTGGGCTTGGCACTGACAAGTAGCATACTACCATTTTTTGAAGAAATTTGAGTGGCTCAAGATGAGTCTAATTTGTTTTTCTCAGAAAACATTGGGGTCCCAATTTTGTAGAAAATGGTTCTGTGCTTCTTGTTATGGATTTTCTTATCTCATAAGGCTTACGGGAACTTCAAGTTGAAGGGTGTTTCAATATTTGATAGATGATTATCTTTCGGGTTTTGCTTGAGCTTTTATGGACAAGTCTTTTCATTGCATTCTCTTTGTTAATCTATTTCTCTTGTTGTTTAAAGTTTTTGTGTCTCTGTTAACCTTAGGATCCAATATTTTGTATCTTGTTGGGCGGGAGGCACATTTTAAAAATTCTTTATTCTATTTGCTGATTTTTTTTTCCTCTTGTTCCAGCTCTTCTCCCCTTAATTATGATTTCGTGGTGAAGTTTTGATTAGGTCAAAGGGGTTTGTATCGATGGCATTAGATCGTAAACCTTAATTGGATTGAAGGATTGATTGACCAGCTGCTCGTTTGTGTTTTTATTTGAAATGCGGATGTGTAATTGCAATGATTGTGCTTGGTTTGTTCAATGAGAGAAGAACATTTGGGAGAGCTGAGGTAGGGAATTAGAGATGTAGAGTAGAAATCTTGAATCTGTGTGAGTTGAAGTCCTGTCTATTCAATGATTTTCTTATCTTTTCTTTGGTAAATGAGTCAATGACACTCGACTTCTATTCCTCTGCACCTATTATGTTTTATTTCTCAGGTGTCTACTCTTTACCGATAATCAAACAATGTCCCTGATTTTCTTGTTGGTCTTCATAGTATGCTCTCTCAGAGTTTCTAGGTTTGAAATCCATGAGTGAGGTTAATTATAAAAAAAAAAATTGTCGTCTTCCGGTCCGAGCCTAGGAACGGGTGTGGCTGCCTCCGAGTATATAGTGAGCTGAAACTTTGATTCTCGGTTATAAAAAAATAACCCTGAATTGCTTGTGAGTTTATCTTTGGTTGTATCTATATCCGATTAATTAACATGATTTGCTTAAATATTAATCCTGTGTGTAGTACCTATAAACCAAACGATAAACACAATTTACTTGAAAGTTGAAAGTTTCAACTGATGAACTATATTCAGTAACTAATCAATAACCCTGATTTGCCTGAAAGTCTTGATGTGTATTTTTATTTACAAGTTGACAGATTATTGTTTACAGAAAAGGTAAATAATGGAGCATAAAGAGACAGGATGCCAAGCTCCCCCAGAAGCTCCCAAACTTTGTGCAAACAACTGCGGGTTCTTTGGAAGTGCTGCAACTATGAACTTGTGTTCGAAGTGCCACAAAGACTTCACCATGAAGCAAGAACAGACCAAGCTTGCAGCATCTTCAATCGAAAATATCGTGAATGGTGGACCGAATGACCTTGGCAAGAAGGCTGTGGTTACTTCTCCAACGAAGCTAGAAACCGAACCAGCTGTATCGTCCATCATTCCGACTCAGGCATCTTGTACTTCTTCAAATGCATCCAGCATTGTTGAGAAGGTGAAAGGGAGCCCAAACAGGTGCAGCACCTGCAGGAAACGCGTCGGTCTAACAGGGTTCAACTGTCGATGTGGAAGCCTTTTCTGTGCTGCTCATCGCTACTCTGACAAACATGACTGCTCTTTTGATTACCAAGCTGTTGGCCGTGAGGCAATTGCAAAAGCCAATCCCGTGGTCAAGGCCGAAAAGCTGGACAAAATATGAAAAGAGAGAACCGTGGATCCAATAGGCGTCGTCGAGTCGTCGAGTTGAGTTGAGGTGCGGCACCACCCTTGTGTGTTTTCTGTGTTGAATGAAATCTATGATGGTGTGTTATGTTTCTTGGTTGATGTTTTTGGTGAAAAAGAGGTTGTGTGCAAACGGTTTGTGAGACATGTTTGGTTTGTTTCTTGGAATAGCATAATCTGTGGGATGAATAGGTTCTGTTTGTAACCAATCACACCGTATGGATTATGCTGCGGTTGAAATTTCTGCTGGGGATTTACCTCATGGTGGGTAGAACCAAAGTTACCAAACTATGGTAAAATGAAGTGAAAATTATCATTAAAAAAATCGACAATTTTACCTCTTGGTTGGTTTTTGTTAACTTTAAATTGGTTAAACCAAATTTTTTAGGCATTATATTGAGCTAATTTAATTTTCAATTTAATTTTTTTTTTCCTATCCAATTTTAGATTGGTTTTTAAAAACAAAATGTTGATATGAAAGTAAGGTAAATCATAGGAAGGAGTAATTGTTATACAAAATGATTATAAATGAGATATAGTAACTACATCAATTTCAAACGAAGATTCAATTTTAGGATTAATTTCTATCCTTTCTAAGTTTCGATTTATGTAAAATACTATGTGAAACTCCAATTTTTCTGTTCAAAAAAAAAATAGTAAATTTGGTCATATCTCACAAATGTTCTTAGTTAGCATTTTCAATGAGATTTATAGGCAACTGGGGAAGTTCAAGAATCCAAATACCTTAAAAATTCTTAAATCACAATTGGAAAAAAAAAAAGAAAAAAAAAAGAGTAAGCCTAAATCATAGAGACAAAATTAGTAATTTCACTTTTTTTTAAATTATTCGTTGAAAATGATCAATTTTAAACACTTCATTTTTTTTTTCTTTCCTTTTCTAATTTACCATAACAACGAAGTTATTTCAACATGTTTGTTTTTTTTAGTTCAATCGACAAAACATATTCTAATTCTATCATGTGTTCATTTCATGACATTTATTAAAATCTACTTAAATGCTATTATTATAGGGAAATAAGGAATTGTCTCTTGTCAACTAAAACATAGCTATGCTCTATTAATATCTTGTACAACTTAGTAACCATGAAATTATAAGTTTAAATCTCTCTTCCTCTAATATTATCGTATAAAAAAAAAAAGGAATTGTTTGTTATCTGGACTTTGGTGTTTACTACCCCACTAGGAATCTATCCATTCTTATAAAGAAAATGGAAATTAAAAAAAAAAAATGAAAATCGTATATAATGGTACTTTAAAAAGCTTTTATATGTTTTTATTTTTGTCTTAGTTAGAAAAATTCATTGATATTTTCTCATGAACAAAAAAAACAAAAGGAAAATACATTTTCAGTGATTTGAGTCTTTTCAGTTAACATCATTGTCTCCCATAGCTACTTTTGATGTTCGTGTGTTTTACTTTTTCAAACTTTTGTTAATTTAAATTGTTTTGAAAATAGTGCATCAATACATGAGAATGCCTCATAAACTTTTGTTAATAGTGCATCAATACTTTTCAAACTTTTTTTTTTTTCTTTTTTTTTTTTTTTTTTTTTTTTTTTTTTTTTTTCCTTCTTCTTCTTCTTTAATGGGCATGGTATTTTATGCTATGGTTGATGATTTAAGTCGAAAAAAATATATGAGAATAAGTTATATAGTTTATTTGGCACAAGTAGATGATATGTGAATAACATGATTGCACTAGAATTTAAGTATGCCTCATAAAGTATACCTCGTAATATATAGTTTATTTGGCACTAGTATTAAATGAGGTACAATGATTTCATTATTTGGTTGTAAACATTTCAATACCAATATCACAAATTCGATCCCTGAAATCGATAATTATAATCCTCTCTCCCAATTTATACTAAAAAAAAATATATACCCCCATAAAGAATTAACAAAAATAATTACTATAATTCCAACCATACAAGTTTTTTTTTTTTTGTTTGCACCAACAACCATATAAGTAATAAGATTAGCTACGGAAAAAAAACTCTAAAAACTTGTGAAAAATGCCAAAGTCTAATTAGAAATGGTATTAGATCACGTGCAATATTATCCACAAATCTTTTAAGTAAATTTTTAGTTTTATGAAAAGTTAAATATTCAAATTATTGAACTCTTAATCATGAATATATTCAATTCTCATTTTAATCTCTTTAACTCAAACTTAATTTTGTAAATATTAAAAAGAAAAAAAAACTTAAATCTAATTAATTATAGAATTCCTTTTAGTTCAAACCACTTACTCTTGAAAACTACAAACTGTGCATAAAATGGTATTACTTAAAAGTTAAATATTAATTTTCAAAATTAAATCTATAATCATAAATTGAAATTGAAATACAAATAATTGAACAAATTAATGGGCTATCAATCTTTTTGATAAATTAATTCACTAAACTCAGAAAAAAGTAAAGAAAAAGTGTTGTCAAACAATAAAAATAAAGAAAAAGATAGTTTGTTTTTTTCTAGATAATATAATTGTGGAATCGTAAGATTCATCATCCATCCCACATGCCAAAAATGGAAATAGTAATTATTATTTCGAGCATGCAAGTAAAATAAATAAATTTCACAGAAAAAAAAAAAAAAAAAAGTTGCCCATTTCAAAATATTAAAAAAAAAAAGTTGCCCGAAAGAATTAAATTAAAAAAAAAAAAAAAAAGCAAAACAATAATAATAATCTTCCAAGAAAATAAATCGGAAAAATGGCATGCAGGGTCTGGACCCCAAATCTATTGTCATTTGGGGTTCAGACCCAAAATAATTGCATTTTGGGGTCGTCGCGTCTTTCA
>JBBMEF010006460.1:6354-24410 GCA_037832685.1 Sicyos baderoa | reverse complement strand
ACTTGGATTTATCTAAATACAACACGTCAACATCAAAGAACAAATCCAACTAAACCATCAAATTCCCAATTTCCTTCCAGGACCAAAAACGGGAATAACGACCAAACTAAACTGAAATGCCTTTCTGAAATTACGGGTCGTTACAGCTTACTTGCCCGTCTTTGCTTGGCTATCTACAATGGGTACATTGCCCTCAAGATCCCGAGAGAGCTCTCCACTCGGTGGTGTAATGAGCTTGCGCTACACCCCACGCTGCTGAAACCAAGAAGTAGCTTGGTCGAAGGCTACTGCTCTGATTCAGGTACACGCGCCCTAAAGACTCGGATCGGTGTCACCGAACATCGGGGGTGCGAGACCTCACACAAAATTGATGTCAGCCCTAACCACCGTACGCCTGCAGCTAGGATACGTCCATGGTAGGCTTGCACCAATGGAACAGTCCCGCTCAAAGGTGGTAATTGTGGGACCTTGCTGACACGCTGAGTCGTATCGACGATCGGGGACGGGACAAGCCACATCATCCTCCCGACCCTCTAGGCTCCCTTTTGGCCGCTCTGCCCACGATTGCGGACTAGGCTGCCACCATGGTTAGCTAAACAACGACGATGGGTCAGAGACGGAGTATTGCCCCGCGTCCTTGCCACGAAGCCCGGATGATGACCCCTTCAACAATCCTAACCAAAATAACATCCATACCACATATATTTGTCATACATTCATCCTAACATGCATTCATCAATTATCATTCACGAGATCCGAAGACAAATACTATAACCTATCATGATACCTCAGTCGTGCTAAATACAATGAATAAAACAGCTCATACAAGATAAATTAACATGCTTCGTCTATGACAAACAAGCAATAGACATGGCATAGGATACATTCAAATATGAATCCTAACCACTAGCATACAATCATTCCTTGACATACACACAAGCAGCTATTAAAGGTGAAACAGATTGTCCACGAACCCACGGTAAAAAAATCCTTACCTGAAACAAGTCGACGAGCTAACACGACAACGAGCCCCTAAAGTCGGAGATTATCCCCCAAACACACCTAGCAGTCCAATCCAACAACATACAAAGGTTACGATTTAAATTATTTAAAACAACCCCTAATTTAATAGCGGACATCAGCTATACGTTACCCAAATCGGCAGAGAACGGAAGCCACGGATACTCGGCAAAGTTGGACGAAGTCGAGTTCGTTGTTGCAGAAGGACCGAGCGAAGAGTGGCTGCTGAAATGTTGCTGAGGAGCTGTACGAACATGCTGACTCGCTGCTGAAGACCAGTTGCGCGCATGCGAGGAAGGCAGGTTGTGCGTTTGGTGTTCGCTCTGGCGAAGTAGGTTGTGCAGAACGCTGCTGGAAAGGGCGTGAAGGCGAATGGCAGCGAAGCCTCGACCTCATGCGGAACGAACAACGACAGGCGGCGCGTGGGAGGTGCAGAACGTCAGGGCGCTGACTACAGCAATGCTGCAGGCTTGCTCGACGGCGCTGCTCGATTCTGGCATGTCGACCGATCTGAACCGCAGAGAAAACTCGAAGGTAGCAGGATCCTAACCTCAAAATCAAACAATTAAAACAGCCCCCACAACCCCTTTCAATTACAATCCCTCAAACGGAAAATCAAGAATGAAGAACAAGAAGCGAACGATCTTACCTTGGGATGAAACCGACGTGCGAAGGAGATACGAGAGATCGAGAGAGCGTGAGAAGAACGAATGTTGGAGCTTTTGCATGAAAGAGATCGACAAGTGAAGAAAACTCCCATAATCAATTATTTAATTGATTTAATTTTTAAATCCCTAAATACTAATAAATCATGCCTTCGAGCCCTAGCCTTGGCCATTTTAAAATATATTTTCTTTTCTTATTTTTTTTTCCTTCCCAAACCACAACCTCCAACACGGTTCGGGTCCCCACTAAACCACAATTAAACTGTATTTTCTTTAACCATAACCCGAGCCTCTACAATACAAGCCTTGAACGTGCAACCGAGAAAAAGATCAAGAAACGGAATGTTTAAATCCAAACTCCAAGAATCTTTAATTAATTTAAACCCCGAGAACCCAGGGTCAAAAAGTACGACAACGGCCAAGATAAACCTGGAACAACGCTCTGAATTCCCAGGCCGTTAAAATACTCCCTCCTTGAAAGACTCTCGTCCTCGGGAGTCACTGAGACTGGAACAACTCCAGATAACTCCTCCTCATCTCACCTTCTAATTCCCAAGTCGCCTCCTCGACTTTCTGACTACGCCACTGCACATTTACAAGGTCTATTCCTTGGTTTCTCAAAACCTTCCTTTCGAAAGCCAAAATCTTAATCGGTTTTTCCTCGAAACTCAAATCCTTGTTTAACTGTAACGGCTCATGATCCACAACATGAGACGGCTCGGCGACATACTGACGAAGCATCGAGACGTGAAAGACATTATGAACGGCTGACAATGCGACGGCAAGGCCAAGCGGTAGGCCAGTGCTCCAATCTTCTCGAGAATCTGAAGCGGACCCACAAACCTGGGGCTCAGCTTGCTCCACTTTCCAAACCTCAAAACACCTCGCATCGGTGCTAGTTTTAGAAAAACGTGCTGACCAACCTCAAACTCTAAATTTCGGCACCTGACATTGGCGTAACTCTTATGTCTACTATGTGTTGTCAACATATGAGCCCTGATCTTTTGCACTGCCTCATTAGTCAACTGAAACAACTCGGGACCCAAAACTTGCCTATCACCAACCTCATCCCAGAAAACCGGAGATTTGCACCTCTTACCATATAGAGCCTCAAACGGCGCCATCTGAATCGTCGCCTGGTAGCTGTTATTATATGCAAACTCCATCAAATACAAGTACTGATCGCAACTACCCGGAAAATCAAGAACACAAGCTCGCAACATATCTTCTAAAATCTGGTTCACCCGCTCGGTCTGACGATCTGTCTGCGGATGAAACGTTATGCTATAGTTACACTTAGTGCCTAACCCCGCCTGGACGGCTCTCCAAAACGTCGAAGTGAACTTGGAGTCTCGGTCGGAAATAATCTTCACTGGCACATCGTGATACCGAACGATCTGTTCCAAAAACAACTGTGCCCACTGCTCCACGCTATAGTTTATTCTACCAGGGACGAAGTGCACACACTTGGTTAGTCTATCCATAATTACCCAAATCTGAGTATACCCTCTCTGAGTCTTGGGCAAACCCACGATGTAATCCATGGTGATCTCTTCCTACTTCCACTACGGTAAGCTAAGCGGTTGCAACAACCCTGCAGGTTTCTGTCTGGGTGCCTTCACTTGCTAGCAAGTGAGACACCTACTTACGAACTGAGAAATATCCATTTTCATCCCTAGCCACCAAAAAGGTCTGTTTTAAATCCTGGTATATCTTATTACTCCCTAGTTGCCAAGCAAAAGGCGAATTATGAGCCTCAGACAACAACTCGGTATGGAGGCTAGCATATGCCGGTACACACAAACGACCCTTAAATCTTAAACCACCGTCTGCTGAGACCATGAAATCAAAATCCCATCTGCCTGGACCCTTTCATACAAACTCTTCATCTTTGGGTCAATCAACTGGCTGTCAATGATCGTTTGCTTAATGGACGGCTGAATAGTCAACTAAGCTACCTTGGCGGTAACTTCTCCAAACATAACTGCAATGTCGGCTCTCTCAAGGTCTTTTCTTATAAAACTCCTCGAGTTTGACAACGCGGACGAGTGCGAGATCTTCCTACTCAAGGCGTCTGCAACCACGTTTGCCTTTCCATGATGATACAAGATCTCGCAATCGTAGTCCTTGACCAACTCCAACCACCTCCTCTACCTCATGTTCAGCTCCTTCTGAGTGAAGAAATACTTGAGACTCTGGTGGTCGGTGAACAGCTGAATCTTCTCTCCATACAGATAATGTCTCCAGATTTTCAATGCAAAAACGACCGCTACCAACTCCATGTCATGAGTTGGGTAATTCTGCTCATAGGGCTTCAATTGTTTTGAAGCATAAGCTATAACCTTGCCATTCTGCATCAAAACGCAACCCAAACTGAATTTACTAACATCATTGTAAACTACAAAGCCATCGGTGCCCTCTGGAACTGCCAACACCGGTGTTGTCGTCAAACTACACTTCAGTTGTGCAAAATTTTCCTCGCACTTATCATCCCAAACAAAGTCCACCCTTTTTCCGGTGAAATTAGTCAACGGCGCTGCTAACGAAGAGAAACTTTTGACGAACCGACGGTAATGACTTGCCAAACCCATAAAGCTACGTATCTTGGATACTCTAGTCGGTCTAGCCCACGAACTCACTGCCTATATCTTTGAGGGGTCTACTGCCACTCCTTCCTTGGACACAGCGTGTCCAAGGAAAGCTACTTCCTCAAGCCAAAAGTCGCATTTCGAGAACTTAGAAAACAACGAGTTTTCTCTCAAGGCTGTAAAGATTTGTCTTAAGTGTGAAGCATGGGCCTCTTTTGTCTTGGAATAAATCAAAATGTCATCTATGAACAGGATAACAAAGCGATCGAAGAATGCCTTGAATACCCTGTCCATCATGTCCATAGCTGTAGCTGGGACGTTAGTTAGCCTGAATGGCATGACCACGAACTCGTAATTACCATACCTCGATCTGAAAGTTGTCTTGGGAATATCTTCATCCCGGATCCTTAGCTGATGGTATCCTGATCTCAAGTCAATCTTGGAAAACACTAAAGCTCCCTGAAGTTGGTCGAACAAATCATCTATTCACGACAACGGATACTTATTCTTGATTGTCAGTTTGTTTAACTCCCGATAATCGATGCACAGACGCATTGAACCGTCTTTCTTTTTAACGAACAAGACCGCTGCTCCCCACGGGGACACACTCGGTCGGATGAAGCCACGATCTAACATCTCTTGCAACTGCTCTTTCAGCTCCTTCAACTCAGCCGGCGCCATCCGGTACAGAGCCTTTGAGATAGGAAGAGTTCTTGGCTTAAGCTCAATTGTGAAGTCCACATCTCTCTTTGGCGGCAAACCAGGTAACTCATTTGGGAAAACATTTGCAAACTCCTTCACGAAAGGCATCTGCCCAACAGACTTCGGGGAATTACTCTCTCCGGACAACTTTGCCAAAAAGCCCCAAGCTCCTCGAGTTAACAAACGCTGGGCTTTCACTGCAGAAACTAGTGGCGGACAGAGTCCACTCTAAACTCCCTGAAACTTAAAGCTGAACCGACTGGGCGGCCTGACACCACTTCTTTTTTACGACAATCGATGATTGCGTGGTTCTCTGCTAACCACTTCATGCCTAAAATCACATCAAAACCGCTCATAACCAATACTAAGAGGGTAACCTCTTGGGACTCGTCGGATATCCTTATCCGATCGTCCTTAACTTTCGAACTAGCAAGCATACTAACCCTCGAAGGAGTTGCAACAGACATATCATAACCTAGGGGCTTTAATCTCATACAAGCAAACTCAGCAAATGCAGTAGAAACAAAAGAATGCGTGGAGCCAGAGTCAAACAGAACGAAAGCAAAATGATATAAAACAAGTAGCGACCCTGCTGCTGGGCTGGCTGAACTGCCACCGTCGCCTGATTACAATATCGAGCCAGGTGCCCCTCCTTTCCACATTTGAAGCAAGCGCTGGAGCCTACTCGGCAAGCCCTGGAATGAACCCTACCACACGTCTTGCAAGAAGGTGTCTGCCAAAAACTGCCCTGATGGCGAGGTTGGAAGTGACCTTGATTCCCTTGGCCACGAGACTTATCTTTTTTTTGAAAGTTTCCTGGTGGTTCTGACCTCCTGCATGCTAGTTACTGGGTCCCTCAAACTTCTTTTCTGGCCTACAACCGCTGGGGCCCTAAAACTTGTTTAGTTGCTACTGATTGGTCTGGTCAATCCTTGGCATTCTAAATGATGGCCAGCTCAACTGCCTTTGCATACGTCTCAGGGGCAAGGGCCCTAACATCTTGAGACACCCTATGCCTCAAACCAGCAATGAACTTCTCGATCTTCAATTCGGGTGTGGCGATCAGCGATTCAGCGAAGTAACCGTATTCTGAAAATTTCCGTTCGTACTCTTCCACGGAGTCAGATCCCTGCTTAAGATTCGAAAACTGCTCAATCATTCTCTGCTTAACCTCTACGCTAACATACTTGGTGTTTAAGGCTGACTTGAAGAACTCACAAGTGGCAGGTGGAGACCCAGCTGGTCTCTCTCTCAAGGTGGTCTCCCACCACCTCCTTGCTGCGCCAGCTAAGACATGAGTTGGCACCTCGCCTTCTGAACCTCGGGCACACCATAATAAGAAAGGTGTACTCCAGGTTTGAAATCCGCTTGGACATGGGATCTCCTCTAGCATCAAACTTCTTGGGTCTCCACTTGACAAAATCTTTCAACCATCTTCCCAAGTCCTCGGCACCCTCTGCCCTAACGGACTCGATAACTTCTTGCTCCTGCGGAATTAAACGGGTCAGCTGATCTATTTGAGCTCGAGACTCCTCTCTCTGGGCAGCTAACTGAGCCTGTGCCTCCTCTAGCTGGGCAGCCATCTGAGCCAGCGACTCTACTCTCTACACGGCCATCTGGGCACGAGACTCTTCTCTCTGAGCTTCTAACTAGGCTTGAGTCTCTGCCCTCTACTCAGCTCTCTAATCACTTAGCAAACTAACCATCAGGGACCTCTTCGATGTGGCGAAGTCTACTCCAGGGGTAGCCTCTTGAGGCACTGTAGTCTCCACCCCATCACTAGGTGAATCAGAAACGGGTGCTGCGGGAGGCCTGTTGTCTGCCTCCCCTTGGGACGATGTCTCTGTTGTATCCGAACCTATCCGAACCCCCTGGCTAGCTGGCCGGGATCCTCCTATCCTGCTTCCTCTTCTAGTGGCTGCCATACTATGATCTGCACCCGGAGTAATCAACGAGGCAAAACCTGCTCGCCTCTGCCACAAACCACTAAACAAGCATACTCTAGAAGGAACAATATTGTAGATTCTTAACCCTTCTTAAAACTGTAAACTAAAGAGCATACCTGATGACTGTCGGAGTGTCGAGGATCATAGAAAACACGACCTAAAGTAAGTCAGTCTACATAATCTATGACTCTAGGTTCTGATACCAAGTGTAAAGACCTGATCAAAGAGATGGTAATAAACCTAGGCCTTTACCTCATGCATGACTGAAAAGTGGAAATAAAAGGCAGGAACATCATCCAGATTCGAGGTTAAAACGACATTCAAAAGTACATTCAACATTTAAAACACTAAGGAACCTGTCCCTGTTTCCAAGCCACCTGTTCCAAAGCAAAACATTTAAATGCCTCCCTAGCCAGAGAATTTCAAACAAAACATAGACTTCCATTCAAAACCATACAACGAATCCAGACAGATGTTCGTTAAGAAATCCTAAGGGCTCCGTGCCCTGTCTACATGCAATGAAAAACCATTCATAATATTCTAACATTAATTAAAAACCAGAGTTCGACATAACGTTTAAACATAAAACGTTCAAAAGCAGTATTCCATGATCGTTCCTCAGCCTTACCAGCCATTAGTGACGCTACTCCAAGTTACCTGTGAAACCACAAATAATAAGGGTGAGCAAAAAGCTAGTTTACTCATTAAGAATCCCCGACCAGGGTACAATACGTTAAAACTCAACATTCAGCTGAAAGTATACAAGACAAAGACGAAACTTGCTTACTCTTCTCTTTCATTCGTTTCTTGACTTTCTTTACTAACCTAACTTTCTTGCTTTCTTTGAGCTTTTCTACTTTCTCTTAACCAACAAGGATGCCCTTTTGCGGACTTACACATATAGGCTTTCACAAATACAACAGTAATCTTGAGCTCTCAGCTTACTTGCCCGTCTTTGCTTGGCTATCTACTATGGGTACACTATCCTCAAGATCCTGAGGAAGCTCTCCCTCGGTGCTGTAATGAGCGTGCGCTACACCCCATGCTGTCGAAACCAGGTAGAAGCTTGGTCGAAGGCTACTGCCTGATTCAGGTACGCGGGCCCTAAAGACTCGGATCGATGTCACCGAACATCGGGGGTGCGAGACCTCACACGAAACTGATGTCAGCCCTAACCACCATACGCATGCAGCTAGGATATGTCCAAGGTAGGCTTGCACCAATGGAACGGTCCCGCTCAAAGGCGGCAATCGTGGGACCTTGCCGACACACCGAGATCGTGTTGACGATCGGGGACGGGACAAGCCACGTCATCCTTCCGACCCTCTAAGCTCACTTTTGGCCGCTATGCCCACGATTGCGGACTAGGCTGTCCCCATGGTTAGCTAAACCATGACGACGTGTCAGAGACAGAGTACTGCCCCGCGTCCCTGCCACGAAGCCCGGATGATGATCCCTGCAACAATCCTAACCAAGATAACATTCATACCACATATATTTGTCATACATTCATCCTAACATGCATTCATCAATTATCATTCACGAGATCCGAAGACAAACACTAGAACCTATCCTGATACCTCAGTCGTGCTAAATACAATGAATAAAACAGCTCATACAAGATAAATTAACATGCTTCGACTATGATAAACAAGCAATAGACATGGCATAAGATACATTCAAATACGAATCCTAACCACTAGCATACAATCATTCCTTGACATAAACACAAGCAGCTATTAAAGGTGAAAAAGATTGTCCACGAACCCATAGTAAAGAAATTCTTACCTGAAACAAGTCGACGAGCTAACACGATAACGAGCCCCTAAAGTTGGAGATTAGCCCCTAAACACACCTAGCAGTCCAATCCAACAACATACAAAGGTTACGATTTAAATTATTTAAAACAACCCTTAATTTAAGAGCGGACATCAGCTATACGTTACCCAAATCGACGGAGAGCGGAGGCCACAGATACTCGACAAAGCTGGATGAAGTCAAGTTCGCTGCTGCAGAAGGACCGAGCGAAGACCGGCTGCTGAAATGCTACTGAGGAGCTGTTTGGACCTGCTGACTCGCTACTGAAGCCCGGCAGCGCGCGCGCGAGGAAGGCAGGTTGTGCGTCTGGCGTTCGCTCGGGCAAAGCAGGCTGTGCAGAACGCTGTTGGAAAGGGCGTGAGGGCAAACTGCAGCGAAGCCTCGATCTCGTTCGGAACGAACAACGGTAGAAAGCGCGCGGGAGGTGCAGAATGTTGGGACGCTGACGCTGGCGCTGACTGCGGCGCTGTTGCGAGCTTGCTCGGTGGCGCTGCTGCTTGCTGGCTCGTGCGGTGCTGCTCGATTCTGGCGTGTCGACCGATCTGAACCGCAGAGAAAACTCAAAGGCAGCATGATCTTAACCTCAAAATCAAACAATCAAAACAACCCCCACAACCCTTTTCAATTACAATCCCTCAAACGGAAAATCAAGAATGAAGAACAAGAAGCGAACGATCTTACCTTGGGATGAAACCGACGTGCGAAGGAGATACGAGAGATCGAGAGAGCGTGAGAAGAACGAATGTTGGAGCTTTTGCGTGAAAGAGATCGACAAGTGAAGAAAACTCCCATAATCAATTATTTAATTGATTTGATTTTTAAATCCCTAAATCCTCATAAATCATGCCTTCGAGCCCTAGCCTTGGCACTTTTAAAATATATTTTCTTTTCTTATTTTTTTTTCCTTCCCAAACCACAATGAGCTGCCTCAAACATTCCTATAGGGTCATCTACATCATCATCTATTGGAACAGTAGTTTTGCTATTTCTTTCTCCCGATATTCCTTCTTCTCCATGCCAAATTCATGTCTTATAACTTAGATCGATACCAAAATAAAATAAATGATCTTTTATCAAATTCACATCTTGGAACTTGGCATTCACACATTTCAAGCATGGACAACAAACCAAATTTAAACCTTTCGAATGTCGTATTGCATTCTCAATAAAACTCTGAACTCCTAAACTATATTCCTGTGACAATCGATCGCTTAGCATCCACGACTTATCCATCGCCATCTTTCTAATACTCAACAAAAGCAACTACCTACACGAATATCAAAACTACAAGGCTTTATAACAAACTATTCTAAATCAATATATATTAAGCATATATATTTGAATTATTGATCTAAAACAAATGAAACAAAACCCCAAAATGATATACTAACACTTAAATGCTATACTAACCTAACAAGAGTCCTAAAAGTAAACCTAAACAAAAGTCCTTTAAAAGGACCGGGGTAGTCTCAAGGGGTGACGCGGTGGTCAAAAACTTAGGCTTACAATGAATGAGCATTTAGTCTACAAGTTTGAAGCATTTAACCTACAAGTTTGAAGCACAACACCCAAACACAATAAAATGGGCAATGCAATTAAACTCAACAAGGCGCAACCAAAATAACCAAGCATAACAAGCATTAACCTAAACAAGCAAGCATTAAATTTCAAAGCATTAACCTAAACCAGCATAACAATGTGGAACAATTTCAAAGCATTAACCTAAACAAGCATAACAATGTGGAACAATTTCAAAGCATTAACCTAAACAAGCATAACAAGCATTAACCTAAACAAGCAAGCATTACATTAAATTTCAAAGCATTAACATAAACAAGCATAACAATGCGGAACAATTTCAAAGCATTAACCTAAACAAGCAGAAAAAATACAACAATAGGCAGCAGCAATTAGAGTTGAAAATCAAAACAGAGAGATGAAATGGGCATGAACTCACCGGAGTACGGTGGTCACGGTTGTCTGAGTTGGCACGAGCTTTGAAAGTGGGCACAAATGGAGGAGTACGGTGTCGGAAACTGTGAAGGATGAGGCGGCAATGAAGGGGAGACTAAGCTGGTACAACGACTGTGATGGAGGAGGCAACCGGTTTTGAGGAGGCACAAATGGAGGAGTCGAGCACGGTGGTCGGAGTCTAGAATGGTGGTCAGAGTTGGAGTACGGTGGTCGGATGAGGCGTCTGAGTACAGAGTACGATGGTCAGAGTCGGAGAACAGTGGTTTGAGGGTTAGGGCTTGTAACGACCCATAATTTCAGAACATCTTCTCGGGTTGGTTTGACCATTATTCCTGTTAAATGATTCTTGGATGGAGTTTGGAATAATTGAGAATTATTTAGCTATGTATTATTCTTGACAGGTTTCGTCTCGGTCGAATTATATGAGTTGAGGTCGTTTTGTAAAATGGAATTTAAAAGGATTAATCTAGTGACTTCATTAGGATTTGAAGTGTGATTGGCTTCTGTAGAAAAATAAGATTATTTAGTGCCCTCGTTGAGACTCGAAGCCAAGATCTATGGTTTGGAGATATGGAAAAATAAAGAGTAAATATTGTGTCGGCGTCAAGGCTCGAAGAGAGGAATTATTGGATTTATTGAGTTTTAATTAGAAGGGAAATATGAGATTTGAGATTAGGGCTTTTGGGGGAGTCTTTCACTTGTTTGTTTCCAACTCTTTCTCTAGCCGTCGTGGAGGGTTTTATCTAGCCTCCTTCTCCATCGCCAAACTCCAAGGTTCAAGGTAAGGTTCCTTCCTCGCTTCGTTGGTTTCAAGTTCGGATTGGTTGTTAATCGCTCTTTGTCGTGCTTGTTCTTGTTTTCTTGTTACAACCAAATCGCAGTCGCCCCCGAGCCGATCGTAAGCAGACCTTGCTGCCTGTTCTCCTTGTTGTCGCCATCTTCATCAAATCCTCGCTGCCCGATCTGCCACGCCATAGATTTTTAAGGTAAGGATATTTTCGTGCTTCGTCTTCTTCGTTTGTTTCGGTTTTGGGGTTTTGATCTTTAAGGTTTCGATCTGGTATCTCTTTCCAACTGTTCATGCAGTCTCGATCCATCATAGGGCTCGGGAAAATCGTGAATGAAATTGGGAGGGAAAATGAAACTTATGTTCCTACAACGGTGACCGGCATCATTTATGACCGGCAACCGGTCATGGATGTAGTTCCAAACGATTGGTCTATTATGACCGACCGCCGGTCATAATAGAGGCCTATCATTTATGACCAGCCGCATGTCATGGATGTGGTTCCACGACCGATGGTCTATTATGACCGACTTTCGGTCATAATAGAGGCCGTCACCATTCTTCAAGCTTGTCATAAAATCTTCCGTGTTTTTTTAAAAAAAATTTCTAGGTCATCACCGTTTTAACTAATTCTACTAGTGATTGTTTATGTGCATTGGATGACACATATATTGAAGTGAAAGTACTACTAGATGACAAACCCTGATGCCGAACTAGGAAAGGACACATCGCCACATACGTTTTAGGTGTTTGTTCTCTTGAAGGAGAGTTCATTTTTGTATTTGTGGGATTCGATGGGCCAGCAGCAAATTCTTGAGTACTTAGAGATTTGTTCACACAATCCAACGGTCTAAAAGTTCCATGTGGTAACTATCTAAAAACTAATTGTTTATTAAAAAAAACTCAACTTATACATAACTAATAACATCACAACATCACACATGATTTTATTATCTGAGTGACATGGGCTACGCAAATGTCAAAGGATTTCAGGCATCCTACAAGGGTGAAAGGTATCACCTTTCTGACTGGCGAGAAGCTATTAACGCGCCAAGAACGGCAAGAGAATTATTTAATAGGCGACACTCTTCAGCATGCATTGTTATTGAACGTGCATTTGGTAAATTTAAGGGGACGTGGACAATACTAAGAAGAAAGTCACATTACATCGTCGAAATTAAATGACATATATTATCCTCACAACTAGTTATATTCACAACCTTATTATAAGAGAAATGAAGATAACATCACTAGATGAGTTCGATGATCTTGACACTGTCTAACATGATTCACAAGGAGAAAATTTTGAGTTAGATAATAATGAATATATATGAGCATCTGATGAGTGGAGTTAGAGAGATACTAGTTGAGCAAATGTTTTCTGCTTAGTGATCATTATACTTCATCTTATATTATGTTTGGTATTTATAAACCCAAAATTATTGTGCCTTTTGGTATTAGGATTTATAAAAGTAATTAACATGCTCAATTTACGATGATATCTATATATGAAATTATAAAATTTACTATTTTATATTAAAGTAAAATATTATGAAGTAATGAAGGTGGCTGGAACTAATGGAACACTTGGTTGATGCTTTAATAAGATTAGAATGCCAACACCTAACTACACCGGGCAGGACTTTCAGGTCGGGATACATGAATGCCCTCTTTACATACTTGCAACAAAAAATGCTTGAAACAATGCTGAATAAAGTAATCATTGTATGTAAGAAAAAAAACTCTGAAGAAACGATATTTATAATAGCCTAACCCATCGCTAACCAAGATATTTTCCGCTTTGGCCCACTGGCCTCACGGATTTGTTTCTCCTTAAAAAGGGTGTGGACATCTTCCTCTAGCAAGACGCATTTTCCCTCCATTGGATGGGGAGAAATAAACTCTTGGCTAGCGATGGGTCGGGCTCTCACAATATCAAACCATCAAGGAGATGATGGGCTCAGCCGACAGTTGAATTGGCTGGAACGAGGCACGAAACTATGTAGACATGGACATGGACATGAATAAGGACACATTTGATAGTTGGGTTAAGGTGCATTTTTTTTTTAACTTTCACACTCGTTTATGCATTTTAACACACACACAAGCACATCTATATATAATAACTAAAACAATATGTCATTATCCTTGCGGGTGCATCTAAATGTTAAGGGTTTGTGGAACCGACCATTCCTTCATTTTAATGCATTGACCCACATATTCAGGGAAGATAGAGTCTCTGGGTCCATCCATGTTAATCTCACTACAACAACATCTCAAACAGTTATCGTAAGAGAGGCAAGTTGATAGTTTGTGCATCAAGATGATCTAGATTTAAATTTTCATGACGCTATGTTCTAGAGTCACAACCACCAAACATACCAACAAAAGAACATTTATGTTCGAAGACAATCCTAATGCACCGATAACTGTACAAACCGGGTCGACAAGCCATTCTGGAAACCAGTCTAGAATTAGTGGAAGTAAGAGAAAGAGGCTTGATAAGGATAAAAAATTGTTAGATGTCCTAAAAAATGTTGTTGAAGTGCCAGACGGTCACATCATGCACATGGGAAAATGGTAGGCTAAGAAGTTGGAAATGCATGAAAAGCTCAAGAGAATTCCCTAAAAAAAATTGAATATCGAGATTACATGAGTGAATAAGACCAATCTTCACTAGTACACTTGGTGTCATGTGATCCAAAAAAGGTTATGACTTTCTTAAAGATGAATGATTACATGACTCACAACTATTGTGAAAATGTTCTTGCCATGGATAAGAATCGGATGAAGTAGTGGACTTGTTTAGGTCTATTACTAATGTTATGAGATTAGCAATCAATAATTGAATCGAAGACGTAAAACAGATAAATACGATAACGAGAAAGAAGAAGAAAACATAAATGACACATGAATTTACGTAGTTCACTAACATTGTGTTAGCTAATCCACGCGCAAAAAGGGAGACCATTTTATTCAGAGGATGCGTCATAATACAAATTACAGAGTAATGAATGTCATAAACGGCTAGGATTTTATTCGAGCTTATATATTCGCTCTCATTAAACCATATTTTAGAATGTGTAAACTAATTAGAATGCGCTATGCGGAAACATATGCTCTGCAAAATGCGAAATGTGCTCAAGCAACAAAATGCGAAGTTGCCAAATGCATTTTTGCAACGGGGGCGTTTCCCTCTCACCCTCACTCTGTAACGGCCCGGGATTTCGGAACGGCCCTCGAGGTTGGTTTGGCCGTTATTTCTTCCTTTGGTTCTTGTTTAATCTTGGATTCTTGGAATTTAATCTATCGTTCTTGGTTTCTTGGCAGGTTTGGGTTTGAAAGATTAAAAAGTGTGTTTTGTGGTTTTACAACATTGAAAATAAATAGGAAGAGTATTTGTTTATTTGTGCATCTATTGGGATTCGATCCATGGCTTGGAAGGGGTGGAGCTTAAAGGAAATAAAGGATAATAAAGTTTTCCTTCAGCGGGATTCGAAGAGGAGATTTTTTAGATTTATTTGGGATTAATTGGATTAAATGGAAAAAAGGGGGGGTTTGACCTATTCCCGATTCTCTCAAACGCTAGCCATTTGCACGTATTACACCAAGAGTTTGCTAGCCATCTTCTTGATTCTCTCAAACGCAAGGTCTCGACGCACGCCAGATCGATTCTTAGAGGTAAGGTTCCGTTTTGTTGGTTGTTCTTCATCTTCTTCGTAACTAATCTCGAGAATTGGATGTATCTTTGATTGGGTTTTGGTTTTTTTCGAGAAGCTTGCTGTTGTGAACTGATCTCCTTGCTGCCGAATCGCCTCCGCCCAAGCTCGTGCGCCACAGCGAACTTGACGAGCAGATCGCACCAGCCCTTGGAACTGTACGCATGCACGCACGTTGATCGCCCGCTCCGCCTGCCTTGTCTGCCCGCTTCGACGAGCAGCATCTGCAGCGGTGTTCGCCAGCTACTGCCCATCCGTCCCGAGCGTGTGCCAACGTAGCACTGTTGCCGTGCCTGATGCCTTCGCACGCGAGCCATCGCCAGCGCTGTCCCCAGCACCAGCACGTGTGCTGCTGCCTGTCGTCGCTCAGCCCTTGCGCGTGTGCCTTTGTCCTTCGATCGAGCATCCGACTTCGCGTTTGTTTTGGGTAAAGTATAGATGTTGTCCAAGTTCTTTTAGGGGGTTGTTCGCCATAGTTAGATAATTAATTATTTGCTTGTTTTATTTATTATTTGTTAGGTGTTTTTGTGACGACTTGTAGCGTTAGTAGTTTATCCGTTTGTGTTAATTGTTTGTCTTCAATCTAGGTAGGGATTTCTTACCGGGCTTGTGTGGACCCTACGTTATTCTGTGATTGTTGAATGTTTGTTTATGAATGATTATAGGCATGTTAGTGGATAAGATTTATGATTTTTCTAAGTTCTGGCTGGCATGTATTTTTGTTCTCCTTCACATGTTAGTACCATGCTATGTTGTTCGGTTTCTAGCATGTTTGATTCCTGACTCTCATATCTAAAACTCGTAGTATCATGTTAGGTTCATTCCCCCTGTTGAGCACATATAAGCATGTTGTGGTTAAGAGTCATCATTCGGGTGAGGGTGCATAAAGTAAATTGCACCGTTGGCAGGGACGCGCGAGGCAGTACTCCGTCCATGATTCGTCGTCACGGTTCAGCTAACCGTGACGGCAGCCTAGTCTGCAGTTTTTGGGTGAGGGTGGCAGGCTGTTAAATGCCCCCAACGGTCAGGAGGATGAAGAGGCTTGTCCCGTCCCTGGCAGTCGACACGATCTTAGCATGTCGGCAGTAGCCCAAGACTGCCGCCTGAAAGAGCAGGACCGATCCTTTGGTAAAAGCCTACCATGGACGGATCCTAACTGCAGGTTTGCGGTGGTTCAAGCTGACATAGATGGGTGTCGAGGTCTCGCACCACTATAGTTCAGTGACACCAATCCGAGTCATTCAGGCATGTGTACCTGGACCAGGGCAGTTTGCCCTAGACCCAGCACCTACCTTGTTTTCAACAGCATGCGGTGTATGCGCACGCTCATTACAGCGCCGAGTGGAGAGCTCCCTCGGGATCTTAAGTTCAGTACACCCATAATTTCAAGTTAAGTAGTTCAGCATAGGCCGAGACTGAGGTTCTCGAGTAGTTGAGTTACAAGATAACTCCAAGGAGTAAGACAGAAAAATGACATCCGTACTGAGATATCAAGTTTAGGTTAGTGCTCTAGCAAGTTCATGAAAGAGAAAGTGCTCTAGTCATTGGTTGTGATTGTTACATGTATGCATTTTAGGTAGATGGTCGTTTTAACGTATTGTACCCTGGTTGGGGATTCTTACTGTGTAATTTGTTTTTCAACCTTATTTTCTGTGGTTTTTCCACCAGGTAACTCGGGACTGCGACAGGATGGCTGAAGAGGAGCTTGCTCATCATGGGGCCCTGCTATTTATAAACTCTGAGTCTAGCTTTATTTCATTGTTTGAACTGGGAATGCATGTAGACAGGGCACGAAGCCCTTAGGTGTTTCTTTAGAATGTCTGTCAGGATTCTGTTTGTTTTCTTGAAAGGATTTGAGTTTGATGTTTTCAATGAAATCTCTGATCAGAATACTTTAGTTTGAAATGAATGGTTTTGGAACAGGTGATTGGAAACAGGAACAGGTTTCAGAGATTTTTAAATGCTATCAGATTCTGAGTTAATGATTTAATTGTATGAGTTTTACTTCGAATCTGGATGGCATTCTTGCATTATTTAGTTTTAAAGCATGCATTGAGTTAAAGACCTAGGTTTTAGGACACATTCGGGTCGGGTCTTTACACGTTGTCCCCACTCGCTGACCAGGCAACGAGACCTCCGGCTAACTGATTGTAGGGCATTAATGCGTTCAAGGTATAATACAACAACTAAGCTTGTTTTCTATATTATGCCTTCCTTTTATTTGATATTTTGGATGGAATATTGCTTAAACATTGTACTCTTACCATTTATAACTTTTTTTTATTATGTTAATATCACTAGTAGAAAATCGGGTTACAATGGCGGGCATAGGCCACCATTATTATGCAACAATGGCGGGTTGTAGCCCGCCATCAATAACCTTGATATTGAAGGCTTTTGATGGCGAGAAAGGAAACGATGGCGGGCACGGACCGCCATCATAACTAGCCGCTTCAAAGACCTTTGAAGGCGTGCGCATGTGCCTGTTATCAAAGCCCTTCAAAGGCGCGCGCTCGTGCCCTCCATCTAAGATATGTGCCCGCCGTCAAAGGCATTTACGCATGTGCTCGTCATCAAAATCCTTATTTTTTTACAAAAAACAAAAATTGCTAGCTCGATCATTTTAAAATTGTCAGCTCGGTTGTGCCTGCCATTAAAAAATATTATTCATGTATTCAAAAGGACACACATATTCATTGTGCTCACTATAAAAAGTCATTACATTTGTCTGAAAAAATGGGGAAATATGGACCATGCCATTAAAGGATCCATCATTTTATAAAAAGATGTATAAATTGAGCCACCATTGAAAATCATTCAACTTTATAAAAAAAAAA
>JBBMEF010006416.1:5376-21343 GCA_037832685.1 Sicyos baderoa | reverse complement strand
CACTTGGTGATAATCTTCTAAAACATGTGCATCGCTGATCATCAAAGATGTCTGCTTTTAACATGTTTTTTGGTCATGTTACAACCAATTAATCGAAAAGTGTTGATATTCAAAATTATGTCGAACTTTTTTTATCAATCTTAGCTTTTCCATCTTGAAAAAGAGTTTCTCATTCTGATGTTTGTTCTGTGCAGCTAAGCAATTATTGTGAAGATGATCTGCTATCTGGTGCAATGAAGAAAAAACAAATGGTTGGTTTTGTTGATGCTGTCAACAAGTGTATTTTTGTTGTATGCTTCCTTATTTTTGAACAAGGTTAACTTAGAAACTTGTAAAAACTCTAACTAGATGTGGGGGAATTGATATTACTTTGGTTAACCTGCTGTTTCTATGTTGCTGATATGAATTGGCTTTTAGCAATTTGGTTAAAGTTAATTTCACTTTTTAATCTTAGAAGCATTTTGTTGGATATCTTTGGACTCTCAGCTCATTTTGGTTTAGGTCTTAGCTTAGCTATGTCAGAAAGAATTCATGTTTGATCTAGGTCTTAGCTTCAGCTGATCCAACCCCTTTTCTAAAATTCACTAATAAAGGAATCAAATTCCACTTTTTTCTCTTTCCATTTTGAAACTGAGACAGTTCTTAAAACCATCTTTTATAATTGGCCCTATTCCTTGTTCCATATTCCCATCTGTCATTGATCACTGACCTCCCAAGAGTCCAAGGGCCAAGATTGCTAAAGATCTCAACATTGTTTGGCCCTGAGCTCTTAAGAACAGAGCTAGTGGGGCCCTGCTCTAAAAGTCATTAGAAATTTATTAGTCAAATGGGATTCGCCCAAAAGCCTCTTCTTTTAGGAAGTTCAAAAACAGAGGAACATCCTGTTGCTGGTAAAATGTCGAGATCTCACGTTGAAAATTTGAGAAAATCTCGGTCTTTATAATATATATGAGTTACTTCTTTCAATTTTAATTAATTTTTAGATAAAATTTCATGTTTATCCGTAAATCTCTTTGGAAAGAAGATGCCTTTTTGGAATGGACATATTGATTGAGCGAAGATCTTCATAGACTCGCTAATAAATTGAGCGTTACCTCTTATTATATTCGTAAGTGTCTAGGTCAATTTGTGACATCTTGACTATTCGCATGGGATATATCATGATTCATTTGAACGTCAAGGAAACTTGTAGAAATTTTAGACATTTTTATGGTGACATATTAGAATGTTGCAACTGAACCACTAGGGACTGGGTTTTGATTTCCTCTTCTAATTTCAACCCTAAAGAGAGTTATATGGACACAATTACTCATGGATTATATTTTAACCAAGTGCTCTTTACTGCTTTTATTGGGTGCAAATGTACAAAATTGTTTAGATGTATTTGAATAGAGAGTTTGTAAAAACATTGTATCTCCAAGCTTCAGCTCAAAATATATCCGATAAAAGATCTCTCCATACTCCCCATTCCTAGACTATCCATTCTAATACCGTAATACGGAGATAGGAAAAGTATTAGTTCAATCGACATAAATATGTATTTATATGACTCATTATAATCGTTGCCCTCAAAATTTTAGTTAAACTAAAAAACCTACTTGGAAATTTTATAAAATGAAATTCATAATACGTTGAACTTTTTCATTTATATAATCTGCTGAACTTTTAAGTTTGGTTACAAGTGTCGAACACTTGTTTTAGATTAAATTTTATATTGTAACCAACTTCCGACACGTAAGCAAGTCGTATTTAAATTCTAAGGAATTCAGAATATTAATAAAGAGTTATAGTTGAGAACGTTTGTCACGTTGAATTTTGAATATTAATAAAAAGTGGGGCACATGAAACCCATATGAGAGGATGCTCTAAATCCTTCAAACAGAAAAAGAAAACAAAAGACAAAAGGAGTGATTGAGAGGAAAATAGGCAAAAAAGACAAAATGGATGCTCAAATCACTAATCGCTCATTTTCTTTAATACCCATTTCTTACCGTTGTAATTAGAGAGCCATTCTATTTTATTAGCACCAATATTATTTTATCAAAAAGAACGGTAATATGATGATTTCAATATGCCATGGAAATCTAGTTTAACATCATAATAGATTTAATCTCGAAAATTGGTATTTAGTAATATATCAACAATTTTTTTTGAGTATTGTTGACTATAAATACAAAAAAATTAAAATTTCCCTCACATTTTAAATTATTTTTTAAAAACAATCTACAACTTTTTTATCTAGATGAGTAAGTTTCGGAAAAATCTCGCCCCACAAAAAAAAAAAAAAAAAAAAAAAACAACCAATTTCAATATCATGGAAGTGTTTAAATAGTACTATTTATAATTCATTTGATAAACATTTGGTTTTTAAAATTTAACTTATAACACTTATCTAACCATATATTTTTTCTTATTTCGTTATCTACCTTTCATCCATATAAAAACCAAACTAAAATTAAAAAAAAAAAAAAAAAAATAGCTTTCAAAAATTTATTTTTTTAAAAAAAATTTGGTTAATATTCACCTATTTTTTAAAGGAGAGATGAATATATTATAAGGAGAGTGGACACAATATAGAAAGTTTGAGTAACAATAAACTTAAATTTTAAAAACAAAAAACAAAATACCAAATAATTATCAAACGAGACTTTTACCATTCATGTTTTTCTTTAACAAATCACGTTTTTATTTGCCCGTTCTCCAACTAATACATAAATGTAGTATTAACATTTGACTTAAAGTCAATTAATTCATGTTTGGAAGAAAATACTATTACTTCTACTTTTAATTATGTACTTCCAAAATTACTAATAAGTTATTGATTTTTCTATATTTTGTTGGGCTAAATCTCTAAAATATACAAAATTACTTTTTGAATACATATCGGGGAAGAAGACAAATAACAATTCTAGAAATCGAACTTGTGACGCTGATGTTGAACTAGTTAACAATTAAACAATAAAATTATTGTACTACCGACACATTTAATCAAAAATATTTAAGTTACTAGTAGATGCCAAAATAGTAACTCAATGTATATTTATGAACTAAAAAGTTACAAACTCACTTAACTTCATAATTTTTTTTTTATACAACAAATTGAGAGAAGGAAAAATGAGGATTCGAACCTATAATCTCATGGTTACTAGATCATACAAGATATCGATAGAGTTATATTCATGTTGGCATAAAATTTTATTTTCAAATATTCTATAAATCTAAAAATCAATTCATAGACTTAAATTTCAAAAATAAAAAATAAAAAATAAAATAATTATAAAACGATTTTTCTTTAACAAATCACGTTTTCATTTGCCAGTTCTCCAACTAATGCATAAATGTAGTATTAATATTTGGCTTTTAAATACAATTAATTCATGTTTGGAAGATTGTTTCAAAAAAAAAATTCATGTTTGGAAGAAAATACTATTGCTTCTACTTTTAATTATGTACTTCCAAAATTATTGATTTTTCTATATTTCGCCCGGTTAAATATCTAAAAGATACAAAAATCAATTTTTGAGTATATATCGGAAAAATGAGACAAACATCAATTCTTAAGATCGAATTGTGACATCGATGTTGAACTAGTTAACAATCAAACAATAAAATTATTATACCACTAACATATTTGGTCAAAATTATTTAAATTACTAGTAGATGCCAAAATAGTAACTCAATATATATTTATGAACTAAAAAGTAATGAATTCACTTAACTTTAACTTTATATTTAATGGTCTTAAATATAATTTTTTCTTTTTAAAAAATAAATTGGGAGAAGAAAAATGAGGATTCCAACTTATAATCTCATAACTACTAGTCATACAAGATGTTTGTAGAATTATATTTTGTAGAATTATATGTTTGTTGGCATACAATTGTATTTTCAAATACCCTCTATATCCGAAAATCAACCATAAAACATATTTGTTTTAAAAAGACTAATATCGTAATCTCATAAAGTAAGTTGAAATAATTATTAATTTTTCATACATAGGTATGATGGAAAGAAGGTTTATTTATTTAAAATCAATTAAATGATAGTATTTATTTTTAGGTTATAATTATTTTGGGATTCAAACTCATGACCTTTTGATCATTGAAAATACACCGATGTTGTTGAACATTTACTCTAGTTAACTCAATAGAAAGATATTTGAATGAGTAATATCTACGTAATTTTTAAGCATGAAGCACGAGACAACTCATAGTAAACGAAATGATTTGAAAGAATAAAGTATAAGTATTTGTTTGAAAATTGGTGTCTAAAGAGAAGATGTTAAATTGAATGACCGGTGAGAGTAAATTTAGTATTTGTTAAAATTTGATTGAAATGAATTAGAGGCGAAGGGTATGTAGCAGTAATAATAACAAACAGGTAACAAGTCAAGTGGTTAAATATAAATCCTTTCACAGTTCACTACGAACCACTACTTTCTAAACCACTGCCCTGTTCGTTCCTCATCCCTCGCTTTCCTTCACCAATGGCATCAATGGCGGCGGCAGCGGCGGCGGCGGCTACTTCTCCCTACGCATCCAAACCCTCATCCTTCAATCTTCCCAAACCCATCTCCAGATTCGACCTTCCATTCTCCACTTCCCGCCGCCCTCTTCGCATCTGCGCCACCTCTCTCCCCAAACCCTACTCCACCGCCGCCGTCTCCGCCTCCCTCGAAACTCCCATCACCGCCACCCCTGCGATTTCCCCCTCCCGATTCGCTGCCGATCAACCGAGAAAAGGCGCCGATATCCTCGTTGAGGCTCTCGAGCGCCAAGGTGTCACCGATGTCTTCGCTTACCCGGGCGGCGCCTCCATGGAGATCCACCAGGCCCTCACGCGCTCTCCGATCATCCGTAACATTCTCCCCCGCCACGAGCAGGGCGGCATCTTCGCGGCCGAGGGATATGCTCGCTCCTCCGGCCTTCCCGGCGTTTGCATTGCAACCTCCGGCCCCGGCGCCACCAATCTCGTCAGTGGACTCGCCGATGCTCTCCTCGACAGCGTTCCATTGGTAGCAATCACAGGCCAAGTTCCGAGGCGGATGATTGGTACCGATGCCTTTCAGGAAACTCCAATTGTTGAGGTAACTCGTTCCATTACAAAGCACAATTATCTTGTTCTTGATGTAGAGGACATTCCTAGGATTGTTAGCGAGGCATTTTTTCTAGCGAGTTCTGGTCGACCTGGTCCTGTTCTTATTGATATACCTAAAGATGTTCAGCAACAGCTTGCGGTTCCTAATTGGGATCAGCCCATGAAATTGCCTGGTTATTTGTCTAGGTTACCTAAGCCTCCAATGGATTACAATTTAGAACAAATTGTGCGATTGATCTCTGAATCGAAGAAGCCTGTTCTATACGTGGGTGGGGGGTGTTTGAATTCATCGGTTGAGTTGCGGCGTTTCGTCGAGCTTACCGGGATTCCGGTAGCCAGCACTCTAATGGGTCTTGGGGCATATCCTTGCTCAGATGACTTGTCTCTGCAAATGTTGGGAATGCACGGGACTGTCTATGCTAACTATGCTGTGGATAAATCTGACCTGTTGCTTGCGTTTGGAGTGAGATTTGATGACCGTGTGACGGGGAAGCTTGAGGCCTTTGCGAGCCGAGCAAAAATCGTTCACATTGATATAGATTCGGCCGAGATTGGGAAGAACAAGCAGCCCCATGTATCAGTCTGCGGCGATGTGAAGTTGGCCTTGCAGGGAATGAATAGTTTACTTGAGAAATCTGAGAAGTTTCACTTTGATTTCTCTACATGGAGAGGGGAGCTGAATGAGCAGAAATCTAAGTATCCATTGAGTTTCAAGACATTTGATGAAGCCATTCCTCCACAATATGCAATTCAAATGCTTGATGAGCTAACCAACGGTGAGGCCATCATAAGCACAGGCGTGGGGCAGCATCAAATGTGGGCAGCTCAGTTCTACAAGTACAAGGAGCCGCGCCAGTGGTTGACATCCGGTGGCTTAGGCGCAATGGGCTTTGGACTGCCTGCAGCCATGGGGGCAGCAGTAGCAAATCCAGATGCTGTGGTTGTTGACATCGACGGGGACGGAAGTTTCATGATGAACGTTCAAGAACTGGCAACAATCAGTGTCGAGAAACTTCCCGTAAAGATCCTGCTGCTTAACAACCAGCATCTGGGCATGGTTGTGCAATGGGAGGATCGGTTCTACAAAGCCAACCGAGCTCACACGTACCTGGGAGATCCATCAAATGAGTCTGAGATATTTCCCAACATGTTGAAGTTCGCAGAGGGCTGCGGGATCCCAGCCGCTCGAGTGACGAAAAGGGCGGATTTAAGAGCAGCAATGAAGAAGATGCTGGAGACAGAAGGGCCTTACTTGTTAGATGTAATTGTACCTCATCAGGAACATGTGCTGCCAATGATTCCCAGTGGAGGGGCTTTCAAAGATGTGATCACAGAGGGAGATGGAAGATCTGTATACTGATATGAATAATATATCATTTTCACTTCTCCAAATTATGTTATCCCCATGTACATTTTTGTTCCTTTTTCTTTTAGTTTGTTTTTGTTAGTTTCTTGTTGCTTTCTTTAATAAACAATGTGTTAAGAGTTCCTTCAACCCTAATTAATATGTTGCTGTCTGCTAGTTTGTTGTCATTTTTTCTCTTTTCCCTTTTCATTTCCTTGTTTTAACACTCTGGGCCATGCTTACAGGTTGGAAATGAGAATTAGAAACTGAGAATCCTTCCAAGATTCTTCGTTAAAGAGTGATTGCTTTCTTTCAATTATTATGTCCTTAGTTTTCTTTAGGTAGATCCCACGACCCTTTTTAGTGGGTTCTCGCCACTTTCTTTAGATCTTACACAAACTAAACGAAAGATCTTCATTTTCAATGCAAGTGAAGTGAATCATTAACATCCAATTATATGTCACGTACTATGTATTATGAGATTCATAATAGACTGTACTTACATCAACAACTGAAACTTGTTTTGATATTTTAAGCAACTGTCTTGGAAATGAACTCTAGATTCCTACAGAAAGACAGAGGATTATGCTATTGTTGCATTACAAAGTAGAACATCAAAGGTTTGAGAAAAAACTGAAATACATCAGAGAAATTCCGGAAATACGATCGATCATCAATTTGATTGTTGAAATGCCTTGGATTAATTATGTTGTGGTAAAAATATTCGGTAGAGGGATCTTACAGTCTCAACTCTCAGGCATCACACCAAAAATTTGAGTTCCTTTTGGATTTCTTTCTTGATCAAATATCAACATAGGCATTGTGATCATATCTTATTATCATATTGTTTTCTTGTTTGAGTTCTTTACAAGTCATATTTCTAGAGTTATATTTGGGACGGTTTTCTTGATTAACCGATATGAGCATATCGTCGATTTGACCAGTCAAGGGTTTAGGGGCAAAGCGGCCGACAGGAGCTCAAGGTTCTGTTCCCAAAACCTAGTAAATATGTCAATTGTATTTTATATTTTCGTATTAAGTTTTCTTTAATGAAATTAGGTCAAACGAGAGATGCATTATATAAATTATCTTAGAACCTTCGTCCTTTTTATTCAAAAATTTGTATTCTTATCTTCTGTTTATCTCAATTTCATTTGTCGGTAGACATAGCTGACACAATGTTAATAAACTACGTAAATATGTGTGGCTCGAGCTTTCTTATTCTTGTATTTTGGGATTATTTCATAACATTGATTATGTCTTCCTTCCATGGCTCATATTCAGCAACAGAGAAAAGGGGGAAAGGTTCATCCAAAGAATAGGAAAAGGAAAGCAGAGAGGGCTGGTTTCTCATTGGAGTTCCATTATTCAAACACCAAAAGTGCTGGTGGATAGTGTTTAGATTTTGCCATTTATCAAATTGGCCAAGCAGAAAAGATCAAAAGAAAGCTTGAATCATGAAGCATCCCAATTTTGATGTATGTTCCACAAACTGCATCTCATTTCCATTAAAGTTTCTGACTTTCTAAAGAGCTGATTCCCCACTCACCATTATATTTGATTTTTTCAACTTTTCTAGCTTCAAATGAAAGCTACCTTTCCCTTCACTTTGATATGACAAGACCATCAAATCTCTCATCACTCTCTCTCTCTTCCCTTCTCTCTTTCTCTCTCTTACCAACAAAGAGAAGGGTAAAATTGGAAATTTACCATCCTTGACCTTCACCACCAAAAGCTCCACCATCATGTCTCATGAAGAAACAAAACCCCTCCAATCTCACAAATCCATTCTTTGCCCCTGACAACTTTAAAAACTTGTATCACCATTTCAGCAACCACAGCTCCCAACCTCTGAAAACCTTTCAAAAAAAAAAAAAACTTTCTGACAGTTACATTATTTTGATGTTTAATTTTGGAACCATCTCTTAATCCAGTAACGTTGTCCGACCAAACCCAGATTCATAACTGTTGTTTGTACCGTACTAAGTTCTGCTCTGTTAGATGTTTCTTGAAAATATGTCTGAAACTAAAAGAAAAGGCATCAACAGTTCCATTGCTTGTGAATTTCTATATATATGAATGCAGCTAACTGTTTTAATTTATTTTTAATCAAAAAAATTACTTCTTTAACTGATTCTTAGGAAAGAAAGAATCAGTTGGAATTCATATATGGACAATGTCAAAAGGACAAAAGTTAAGGTAGTCATAATGGAATCACTAGTTTGAAATGTTTGGACATCCCATGTCCTACTTCCTTTTTCCCACTCCTTCTTGACTTTCTCTCAAAATAATTGGCTGCTCCACTTCCCCCCTTCTCTTTCTCTTTAGGTTGCTACCATGGATATATGACTCATATCACCTAAAACAATCAATGGTATGATGAATCTTAACACAACATTGTGTGCATATATATTCCTTTTTCATACATACGACGAGAGAGACAACGCTCCCTCATTCGTTTCTCGATATACTCGAAACTTGGTCTGTTGGCCATTTTGCATTACGAAGCTCTTTTTTCATATTAACCATCATGGGTTAGCCGTCTAGCGCAGTCATAGAGGCTTGGAAAATCCAAAGGTTGAATTCAACTTAGGGTGGATGTCTATTTAAAAATTAAATTTCTACGAATTTTATTGACAGTAAAATGATATAGGGTTAGTTGAATTGTTTATAAAAATAGATGAGATACACTTAAGCTTGATTAAACACTCGGATATATTTAAAAAAAAAAAGAAGAAAAAAACATGGCAAGGGTGGTGGAACATCATACCTCACTCAGCCATCTGATTGATGAGGGAGAAAACAAAGTTAGACTCTCACAATCAAATTAATATATGCAGGGTTTGGAAATAACACACTATCAAAGTCTAAGCAACATTATTATTAACTAACTGGTTTGTAATTACATTTTAAAAAAAATGATATCTTGACTTGACATGATGGTGAGTCTGACAAAATATGTGTGCCTTTTTGAACAACAGAACCACACCCAAATTGCCATTTCTAGGTGAACCTTTTTTCTTGACAGCCCACCAGAATTCAAAACTAAACTTGACTTTTGATCAAGGAATCAAAAAAAGTGATCATTCATCATTCATGGTACTTTCTGCACATGCCCCATAGAAAACAAGGTCAAAATCTAAGCAATTAAAAAGGAGAGCTCATGAATGATCATGAAACCCCAATTGCCAAATCCCGGCAACCGAAGGAGGCCGCGGTGGCGACGATGGGATCGGAGGAGAAGAGAAGTGCATTAATGATTGAAGGGTTTTTAGGGTTAGGGCTAGAAGGAGAACATGAAATGTTGCAGACAGTGATAGTGGGGATGTTTGGTGTTTGGTTATAAGAATATGGGAAGGTAAAGTTAAGGACTTGAAAACAAAATTGGTACAGCTATCTCCATGTCTTCTTCTTCTCTATCCATTTCTCACTTTTTGTTCTGATTCATTTGCCTTTCTCTCAATCCACATCTCCCTATCTATCTATCTTACATTGTTTTTTTTTTCTTTTGACCTTTGACTCCTCCCTTGATCTTTTCCTCCTTTCACCTCCCTCTCTCCCTCTCTCTCAATTTCAGTGCTCACCTCCCTCCCTATAATGAATACTTTCTCTTATTCTCACTCATTTCAATCTACTTTTAAAGATTATTTTACTTTTGTTTCAATGTTTAAACCATTTCGTACTTAGCACTTCATTTGGCAAATACGAATATAGTACTCAAACGTCCCTCCATTTTAGATTCAAAACATTTGAGTCAACAAGAGCGATGATCGACTCGACATTATAAGTGTGTGTCTATAAACCAAAAGATTACTAAATCAAATCATTGGGACTTATAACCCTCAAAGCTCACCTAGTGTTAGGTAAGATATTCTGTTAAGTGAGTGCTAAGTAAAGTCTTATGTATAATAAAGACAAAAAAAAAAAACCTACATCGATGTATAAATTTTGAAAATAGAGAATGGGTAAAAATTTGATTATAGTAAGATTAAAAAACTAGTTGATGAAAGCTTAAGAATCTAAACTATGTATTAAAGAAATGTTGATGATTATTATGAAGTGGATGGATGATATTTTTCAAAGATGTTGCCATTAATTTATACACAAACAATCAAATTAAAGCATGTGGAAAATGAAGAATGAGTCAATTATGACATATATATATATATAATATATATATATAGTTTTTTTTTAATATATAAAATATAGCATTGCATGTATTTTCATCCAAACAATATGTATGTGGTTGGAAAGTGTTGCTCATTCTTTACTCAAAATGGATCCATACCATCCCAAATAATTAAGGAATAATAATGATATAATCAAACTGATCTAAGCCTTTCAAATAATTAAGGAATAATAATTATATACGTGAACATTACTCAATCTTCAATCTCATTTTTAGTCTTAAACATTCTACATAGATACGAATCTCTAAACGACTATCACTTAACTTTTAACTTGCCTGAAATTAACATAATTTTGCCAATCATATCAACCAATCCCTCATTAAAAAAAAAAAAAAAAACTTAATTTAACAACTAATTTTAAAGGGTCGTTTGATTTTCTCATACATAAATTAATAAACTATTTTTAACACCAAATGGAATGATTGTTTCTTTAATATAAATAGAAATTAATTAAAAAAAACAGAAAATCAGAGAGATTGCTAGAAGAGAGAGAGAGAGATTGAGAAACAGGAGTTCAATTATTTGAACGCATCAGTCTGGTCGTGTGATTTGTGATAAAAAGAATGAGATTTTCCAGGAATAATATATTATAATATAATATATATATATATATATAAACTATGATCTTCGCTATCACAAAAAAATGCCACAAAAAATAGTCCAGGTGATTTCTTTTACAATATGTGAAGTGGGAAATTCATTCAACCTCTCTAACTTCCAAGTCCTTAATACAAGCCTAATAACCACAATAAAGCTATGCTTATTTTGATGATCCAAAGTGATTATTAATATATAATAATTCCAAATTAAAGAAACCAGGAGACAAAAATCAACCCAAATTCCCAAAGAAAAACTGAATTTTGAATAATTCCAATTTTTTTTTTTATATTTATTGTGTGATTTGATGGTAGTGCTGGTGAGACTAAAACAACCCATATTTTCTCTCTAACTTTTCTTAATTGAAAGGATTAATTATTTGATGAGAAAAAAAACACACACGCAGGCAGGCAGGCAGGCAGAGAGAAGGGGGAAGAAATAGAAGAAAATATGGGGGTGAAAATGGGAAAAAGGAAGAAATGAAAAAGGGTATTAGTGCAAAATCAAGAAGGTCGAAACCTCTGCTTGCAAGATTGGCAAGTGATCTCCATGCACGTAGAGTCCAATATCTGGCGAGTGGCTCTCTCCTTCATTCTCTCAGCCTTTTCCATCTCTTGCCTCGCCCTCTCCCACATCTGCCTCGCCCTCGCGAACTCCGTTTGCGCCATTTCTATCTCCCTCTTCGTAAGCTCCCGCACCCGCTCCGCGTACGCCTTCTCCATCGCCGCCACCCGGATTTGCTCCCCCGCCTCCCACTTCACCGCCTCCACGCACCTCTCCGGCTTCCTCACCTCCCCGTACTTGAACACGCACTCCCCCGCCGCCCGGATTGGCCTCAGGCTTATTGATAGCTGCAGGTCCACCGACCCCGGACCACCTCCCGCTAATTCGAACGGATCGCTCCGGAACCGTAACGACGACGACTCCGCTCCACGGCGGGCCGACATGTGGGATGAGGACGCCGCTATGGAGTGAGGCGTTGGAAGGAGCTGCAACTCCTCCTGATTTTCGTCTTCCATTTCTGAACAAACAAATAAAAAGGGAGTTTTTTTTTTTTTTTTTTTTTTTTCAGTACAACTGAAACGGACTATGAAAGAAATGGCAGAAACTAGCACCTATTTATAACAAATTTGGTGTTCAAATTACTTTCTTGCCCATTCCTTCCCTTTTTCCACTATTGTGGATGTGGAGTTTACATTATATACCAACATTTTGATAAGGACGACAAGCTTCGGCTATCCCACATGGTACGATATTGTCTACTTTAGATACAACATTCTTTTTTTTATTTCAAATAAAAGATTTTATATCAATGAAAATGAGTACCAAATAGGTTACGGACGCAATGATTTCATTGTTTGATTGTAAACCAGTTCAACACCAATGTCACAGGTTCAATCTCGAGAATTGGTACTTGTCCCCTCTTCGCCCAATATATATTCAGAAAAGAGAAGTTTCAAAAATATTAATGAGGATGAGTTGTCATTATTTATATATACGTGATATCAATAGTTTTTTCTCGTAACTTTTCATCATATTATATGAATGAAAATTTTATATTTCCTATATAAAAAAACATATTCATGATCTTTTTATAATGTTTTCAACGTGAAACAATTTTGTTTGTATCTTTAACACATCTTATCACAACAATAATTCAAACAATATAAATGTATGCCTAGAAACAAAAAATCATAGGTTCAAATCACACGTTTGTAATTGTTGTTAGAAATCGAAATTTGCATTAGCAGTATATGGTTCATAAACCTACTTTTAAAATCTATTCGAATATAAAATAGAGGTTTTTGTAGGAATAGACTAAATTGATAAAATATTTACAACACTATATAAATTTAAAAAAATTTAGCAACCATAATCAAATATACGGTAGTACGGTATAAGGTAATATTTTTTATACTGAATAATTAATACATAATAGAGTATGATGAGTATTTTCAAATTTACCTAGATGTGTAATTATTTTGTAAAATTTGACTATCCAATACAATTTCCCTATAAAATATACAGCCACTTAACGTTGAATGCATAAATGACGTTATTCTATTTCAAAATAGTTATAAGAAATAAATTATATAGACGCTTTGAAACATTATATACGAATATATCCACAAAACAATACAAACTTTATGATTTACAATTATCTCTATAAGCTATTACACAAAAATTTGACCTAAGTTTGAATTTATGTCTACTATAAATACACCATTGTTAGAAATATTTACCTTGCCTCATATTAGAAATGTGAAGAGTTTTCAACGTTTTTTTAAAATATACAAGTTACTTTCTTTACTATCCCCTCATATTATATAATATCAAAAAATTACATGAGGACAACAACATTTAAAATCATTAGTAGAATTTATTTTAAACATATTAAAAAAGAGAATATAGGTAGATGTCATATAATTGATATCATTATTGTAATTTTGAAAATAAAACGTTGAATTGATAGAAATTTTGTAATGTAGGGAGATTCGTGTAAATAAGGACAAGAATGGATGGCATGATGGTGAGAAGGAAAATAATAGGAGTGGAATGAATTCCGTTGCGAGAGGAGTCCCATTATGGGGGAGAAATAACGGATAACGTAATTGGATCATTAATTATAGTTTTGTTTTAAGCATCTAATTAATTATAATAATAATAATAATAATAATGTATATAATTTAGAATGATTTGAGTTTATGGTTAGGTATTGTTAGAAGAGGGAAGGGGCGTGGGGGATAATAATCACGGCGGCACGTGCGTTGAATGAGTTACGAGATTTAATTTGATTAAAAAAAGAGATAGGGAGAAAATAAGGGTTAAGAAGGGGATTAAGGGGGGAAGCTTTATTGGTAGGGCAGAGAAATGTCGGGCAGAGTACAAAAGAGAAACAGAAAAGGGGCACTCCCTCGCTCCACTTTCTATCTCAAGAAACCACGCTGCGGGCAGGTTGGCACGTGGGATGGGCGCCCCCAGTGAGGCTGACCACTGACCCTAATTGTGGGTTCACTCACTTTGCCACTTGGAACGTTTATTTACTAGGTCCCATTTTTTTTATCTAATTTTTATTTTTTCTTTTTTGGCACCCACGCCCCTTCGGACCAGAACCTTAATTGTGTGGACTCACACGCGCTTGACACGTTAACCACACACCACATGATCACAGCTCCAAGAACACAAAAAATTTTATGTTGAGAGTGGGATTTGAACCCACGCCCTTTCGGACCAGAACCTTAATCTGGCGCCTTAGACCAACTCGGCCATCTCAACATTTTTGAAATTGAATTAGTTTTTTTATATTTATATTAATTTAATAGATTTTAGTGAACCAATGGGATTGATCCACGTGGAATCGGAAAAATGGGCAATTTATTGGACTATGTAAGAGACATTTTTATGGCCCACAAAAAACAGGAGGACAAGGGTGGAAGGAAGTGGAAGTGTAGGAAATTGTTGGTATCCCTTTGTCGCTACTGCCAAAGATGCTGCTTGTTGGGGGCTTAGCTTCAAATCTCAAACTCATATATTGTTATATATACCTACCTATGATTTTTGATGAATTTATGCATATTTCAACTATTTTCATTCAACAACTCTAAATTTTATTATATTAAGCCAATATAAGTTTAAATTCATGCTATTTTGAATCTTTTATTATTATTATAATATTATACTGTATCAATTTATATTAATCAGTTATATATTTTAGAGTATTTGTATTTGTTCATAATTGAAAATGGGAGATCCAAATAGATAACTAGTTGCATTTTAGAAGTGGGTGAGAGTTTAGGTAAGGAGACAGACATATCACTGCATCGAAATTGTCACAACTCCCTTAACCATCGACAAAAAAGCTTTTTTGAAATATGTATTTATTTAATTTTACTTCATATCCATTCACCCATATGTGTATGGAGTCTAGCTCTTACTTTTCTTTTTTAGGACAATCATTTATGTATCATGCCCTCCAACTAAGCCTCTCATCTCTTGCTCTCCTAAACCATGCCCTACTTTCTCTTTCATCATCGACTTTTCATTATGGTATGTTTCATAATACTTTTAATCATAAAAAAATCATTTTTAGAATATTGAATGTACTTTCTAAATCAAAGATTTATATTTGGCTATGACTTTTTAGTAATGTTATAAGAATAATGAAAGAATTTTGAGATACTTTTATATTTAATAAAATATATTAATTTTAATTACACAAACTATATATATATATTTTGTCGGTTTGGTAATTAACATGAGAAAATAGTTTATTTGACATAAATATAAATATTAATGATCGAAAAATGAAGTTAAAAGTAAGAAAAAATGTCTCACAAATGTCCTCCTTCGTAGCTGTCACTAACTTCTTTTTGGCACGTAATTACTTTTATGAATATCATTTTACGCACTTTCTCAATCACTTTTTTCTAACTACATACTTTCTCTTGCCATTTTTTTCTATATTTTATCGCACTTATTTATAATAATTTATAATAATATATTAGTCGGCTAAACACATTGAAAGAATAAGAATAAGAATAAGAATAAATAAAAAAATAAGAGTGTGTTTCATCTATGATGCATCCATGCGTATTAAATAGTAATTAAAAAGTTTAATTGGGTTTATGAAAACATTGCAATGATTATTTGGTGGGGATCAAAATCGCAACTTTGATAGACTTGGAAATATGCACGGCGCGTTTAAAATATTGTTGTCTGTGTGTACCCAAAGGCTCAT